>PVLA01000703.1:0-476895 GCA_004027455.1 Hydrochoerus hydrochaeris
GGCAAATATTTTTATCACTGTTTTGCTCAGTTTTGATTAATGGTACTGCTTTATTCAATATTCTGTTTTTAAAAGTTCGATATTTCCTTCCATTTTCCTCTATTTGATTGAAAGAACAGCTAATGTGAACAAAATGGGCTGTACTATTGAGCCCATTGCTTGTGTCCTGGTGACCTGCTCTGAGGTTCTGTGGTAGTTTCATTGCAGTGTGGTCACATGGGTTTGTTCTGTCCTGTTCTGCTGTATTTTGCTACCTTCAAAAAAAAAAAAAAAGTAGATAAGAAAGTGACAAAACACCTCCAAAAATCTCCCAACTCCACCAAAGCTGATCCATGGATCATGGATGAGGAGTAACTCAAAAACAAGGCAACAGCATTATATAAGGTGGTTAAAAGTATATAACAACAACAAAACAAGTCAGTAAGGTACTGAGCAACCTGAAACAGGATACAACTAAGCCAATAATGGACTTAAAAAGTAAAAAGAAGAAAAGAAAGTGCTCTAGAGGATATGGCTGCATGTATGTTTAAGTGTGTAGGACTGAAAACGATGTTGCTAAGTTGTTACTGGATCATTGAACTTCTTTGCAGTCTTACTGGTTGAATGTCCACTTTGTATGCTTTAATTGTGTAACTTTAACAACTAGGTCTAGGAAGACAGTATGTAATTTATCAACTAGTGATTTTTTTTGTGATATTCTGTATTGTTTCTACCCCTTTTTCTGTTTTACTTTTTTTCTCTTTAAATAAAATTTTTTTAAAAAAGCAAAAAAGTAAATAACAACAACAAAACAGATCAGCAAGGTACTAAGCAACCTGAAAACATGATATAACTAAACAGATAATGGACTTAAAAAGCAAAAGGAGGAAAAACAGGTGCTCTAAAGGATATAACTGTATGTATATTTAAGGGTGTAGGAACGATAATTATGTTGATAAGTTTTTGTTGGATCAGAGAACAGAGCTGTTTGCAGCCTCACTGTTTGAATGTCCACTTTGTATGATTTGATTTTGTAACTGGAACAACTACATCCAGGAAGACAATGTATAATGTATCAACTAGTAGTATCTTACTGTTCATTTTTTTTTTGAAATTCTGTATGATTTCTACCCTTTTTTTCTGTTTTGCTATATTTTCCCCTCTCTTTAAATAAAATTTTTAAAAAGAAATAAAAAGAGTAAGTGCAAACTAAAACATGAAATTAATTTCCCCAGTTGTAAAAAGAAAGACAGTTCTCCTTTTCTTTTAAAGCATTTTAAAATATTCTAACTGGGAATTGTCTATTTCTTTCAGATATATGTAAATCTTTTTAAAGGCAAGCTATCCCTCTTGTCAGCTTTACAACCCAAGAATGTCTTTGTGGAGGACACAAGAGGCATCTTCTTAAACTCTAACCATCAAAGAAGTCAGGTTTTTATGTCACTGACAGGATAAGAGCTAATTTTGGTGGGTCATCTACCATTGAGTTGCAAAACTACACTCTGTTATCAAGATAAGATTTTTCATCTAGAATAAAGTGTATTTATTAGCTAGCATAGAAAGTTCAGTTACCAAGTGAGTTCAAGATGCTGTCAAGTTTTCTTGCTTGAAGACTAATTATTGTTTTTCTTATATGTAATAGGTTTCATTTACTTAGCTATATTAAAGGTTATAACTTCATTCTGTTTTTGGAATCTTGAGAGATTCTTTGCATTTTTAGTACACTGACTATGATATCCTTTATGTTCTGGTTTAATAGTTATTCAATAATATTGCTTGTTTGCTTGGGTTTTGTTTTGTTTTGTTTTGTTTTGTTTCTCTTTTACCTCTGTGGAAAACTCTTCAGGGTTGGGAAAGATTTTGTTTCTAATCACATTTTCCGCATCCAGTTCCACAGCCCTTATTATCTGACTATACCACCTGGCTCTTCTGCTGCCCTGAGAAGCTGCCAGTCCAGTACCCCTGTATGAATGGGGTTCCTATGTTTTAGCATTTTCCAAAGACTACAACCTCATCCATTCCCTAAAAAAAGGAGGGGAAACTAAACAAGTAGGAATTATGATTCATAATTTTTATAGATTATTGCCCATTTTCCTTGCTTCTGGAGCTATCATTATGGCAATAGTTTCTCTAACTTCTTCACCAATTGCTTATTACTGTGTTTCTGACACCCTTATTTACAGTATTTCTCTGATGTGTGACTCTGTAAAACACAGGGAAAAATTTCTTGGAAACTCCAAGTCTCACAAGAAAGGGATCATTGTGGTTTTCTGATGCTTTTTCTGTGAAAATTTCTTTCAAAAGTAAAGAATATTTCTGCTCCAATTACATTAAATGCACTAATGAAATGTATATAATGCTTTGGAAACTAAGAAAAGCTACTTGATGTTCTTGCAGGTGGACAAAAGGTTTCAACAGATGGAAAAGCTGTTTAGAATCTGTGTGTGTGTGTGTGTGTGTGTGTTTCTTCCCTTCTGTTTTGTTGTGTGAACCTTTGAAGCATTTTCTTTTAACTGGTAGTATATCTGTTCTAATTAACAGATCCCTTTACTTCCTACTGAAATATACTTACATACTCACACTTTAGATTTTCATACATATCATTACTAGTGAAGTAATTTTAAAACATACAGTGACTCAATCCAGCAGTAAAGGCAGGTTAATGATCAATTTTATTGCTCTAATCTGTATTTACTTTAATTCAGCTACTGAATTAAATAATATCAGATACAGATACAGTTAAGAAAATAACTACAGTTCAGTCTTATTTTTATTTAGCAACTTTCCTCTTCTGAAACTCATCCAGTGAAGTCAGGTTCATTTTAATCTGAAATCAAGACTCACATATCCTTGACTTCATCAACATAAGCTTTTCTTAACTGTAATTGATTTTCATTGTTAAAATGAATGGATTATTAGCTAATGATTGTTAGAAGTGCTCCTTGGTGAAATGAATTAAATTAAAATATATTACTTGGAAAAAGAATTCTGAAGACATATTTCTAATATGTGTTAATATACATTAGAATCTGACCAGGTTGATGCATGTTTTGGACATTAAAACACTGCTCCCCAGGCTAGATTCCAAAGAAATCACTTCAGACAAGTTGGTCTTCTACATACGCAACCAGCACATTATCCCATTTACCTTAGGTTATCTTCCCATAAAAAAAAATTTCAGCTATCCCACAAAATAAAATATATATTTTTCTAAACTCATTGAGATTATGACTATTTTAGAAATTACTAAGGAAGTAAATTGGAAATTAGTCTAATTAGTAGTCTAGTAGTCTAACTAGTTATTGAGAAATAACTATCAAGATATCTTATACTGTATATTTCACCTTAACAAAATATTTGGACCATTTCATAACAGCTTGTGAGAGATAGAAGTCCCTGAAAATCATGAGGACAATACCTAAGTAGTCATAGTGCAAATGAAATTTGAATTAATGATTAAACAATGAATAAGAGATCACCAAGTTGATGGGGAGGTGCAGTGGGAAATATACTGGAAGGAAATATACAGAAAGTCCCAAAGTATGAAAAAATATGGACTACTCATTCAACTGAAATATGATTGAAACTTTGAGGTGATAAGGTATAGATACAATCAAAGGGAACATTATACAGGGGAAAATATGATCAACAGAACTCTTTTTCAAACTTTTAAAACCAATTCATAGTAAAAATATATTAAATACAACTTAATGCATAACATTTTAAAATGTTTGAAGAATTATATCTTACTAGGTAACATGAACTCTGATGCCTTATTTTCTATCCATTTTATTTCACTAAATAGACTGGTTTTCAGTAAATAGACTTCTTGGTAGACTAATAAATCATTAATCATAATGTGAAATATCTACCACGAGGACAACCGTATAGAATATTAGAAGTTACTGAAAAGTTTTGATGATTGCAAAGATCGTTAGTTTGGTAGTCCAGAAAATGGATTAGGCATGCAGGGCTAAAAACGGGGAAAAGATGATTGTTATACCATTTTAGACCAGAAACTGTGAGAACATAGTTGAACACTAATTTAATGATTTGAGAACAGCAAAAATTGGGGAGATAAGTATATAGAACTAGCAGAACTTGGTCACTGTAAGTTTTCAATTGTAATGGAGATAGAATGACAGGTGAAACTTTCAAGAATTATTTCTAGTTTAATGGATTGGATAAGAAATATGTGCATGGAGGAGGAATGGATCATGTAGATATATTAGTTAAGAAAATAACTACAGTTCAGTCTTATTTTTATTTAAGAGTCTTATTTTTATTCAGTTTTCTCTATGTGGCTTGCAATTTTCCACTATTCTGTCATTTTCTCATGGAGCATATTTTAGGGAGTATGCTAGCTATTTAGACCTCAACTGTTGTTTTCTTTAATGGATTATAAAACAGATTCTGCATAGGTCAGCATTGCTTCTTAGAGAAATATTCAAGGGCATGTGCTGTTTAACAGACTCCAGAATGGATCTTTGCCTCAGTACTGTGACTGGAATGTTAGTAACAATGTTCTATTTTACATGCAAAAACTGAATGTCTTGCATTTGATGATTTCTGAACTCCTCACCATTTAGATGTTCAGTGAAAACTGAAGTCAACCAGGCTTATCGCTTTTTTCTTCATCAGTGCTTTCTTCCAAACTCTCACACTTCATTACTCATTGTTGGTTTTGCCCCATACTTTCTTTTGAGGCTGTCAATTTCACCTTAAAAATCTTTCTGTACTTTCATATTTTCACTTTTCCTTCAATTCTGTCAGTAAGATAAATTCTTCTTTATTGAAATGACTTCTACCTGTGCTTATGGTTCTCTTTGTCACTTTTTTTCTTCTAAGATCAATGTGTTTTTCCATTTGCTTTCTAAGATCAATATTTTTCAGTGTCCCACCAGTATGTGGGATGAGAATACTTCATTTAATAGTTACATTATTCCCATTTCAGTACTGTTTAAAAAATGCTTTTCTACTTGGAGTTAGAGCAGAAAACAAAATCGTATTTAGCTTTGAATAAGATATAGATAATTATCAGTTGACTAACCTTATTTATGCATTTCAGTATTCATTCTTCCAAGGGAATTAAGCTGATTAAAGTTACAATCACCAGTAAGTGGGGAAGAGAGGAGTAGAAGCTGTTGAGTGTGTATTAACTCATAGTTAACGGGAGCGAGAAGTTTGTCAGAATAAGATGCCTACAGAAAATGGTAATGCACTCTTAATATCACATGGATACAGAAAAGCATTTAAAAATGACAGATGTTTGCGAAAACAGATGTGTTTAGATGACTTGAACTTTACACAAAGTATACATATATAAAAACAGAGTGATACTTCATTAATATGGACAATTTCCATGTTTTTCTATCAGTTAAAATAAATAATATAAAATGCATTTGATACATTTATTATCAGTATAATTGCCTTCAAGTTTCTTGGCTTAAACAATGGATTCTTTACAGAGTTGTCTTAGAGACCACAAGTGAAGAGCCAAATGTATGTTTGCATGGAAGACATGGTTTAACCCAGAAGAGTTATTTTAGTTGTTTATATATTGGAGTTCCTTCTAAGATTCTTTCACAGTATGTTTGTACTGCTCAAAAATGTACAAAAAGTCAAATAAATATTAATATAGCATTTCCTCAAAACATTTTTGGAAGCACTCCACAAGCCTACTGAAAAGTTGAAAGAACAGCATAATTAACACCATAATATATTTATATAGGTTAATTAATTATTAACAGTTTTATGCAAGTGCTTTCATATTTCTTCTGGGCCATCATGAAAACCCTTATTTCATTATATACTTCCTAAGAATAATTCTATTTTTATACATATGCCTACACACAAAGTGGTTATCATACTCAAGAAATGTAATCTTAATATCAAAGATATTCTATTATTAAAGTGTTATTCTGAGTTTTCCCATATGATCTGAACTATATTCTTTGATATTTCATGAAAAAAAACTTAATACTTTGCATTCTATTTACTTTTTGTGTCTCTATTTTAACTTAAACCATTTCTTAACTTTTTCTGCTTTCTTCTATTGCATTGACATTTTTTAAAGAGTGCAAACTGGTTATTTTACAGAATGAGCCCCGATTTAGATGTATCTCATGTTTCCTTGATTATTTTTAATGTTAAAAGATATCACTTTAATATCATTATTGGTAATGTCAACCATTCAGCTAAGGTACAATTTACATAATTTATTCCTTTTGAAAGTACCTTTCCCATTGTAACTAAATGTAATCCATGGAATGATATTTGTCAACTAGTGAACATCCTGTTCCCCAAGTAGATTTTAGCTAATGCTTTCAGTATCCATCAATTCCATTACCTCTATATTTGGTAGTTAGCTACTTTCCATAGTCTTTCTTTATTGTCCTTAGTTTATTTTTTAAAAGTATATATGCATTAATTTTAATTCATCATGTTATAATCCATTATCATCCATATTCATTTACATATTAAATTATTCTCATCTTTAGTGACTGGGAAGTTTCTTCAGTATTCCACCTCTGTTCATTTTAAGTATTTCTTTACCTGTGCACTTAACCTGCACACAAAACTTCAAGCAGTAAAGTGGAACCCAAGATTATCTTTTACTTTTTTTGCCCCAATTCTGGAATCAACCATTTCTTTCAAGATTTTACTCATTTTATAGGAGGATGAATTTTAGAAACTAAAACTGGGGCTCTTATTTCCTTGTGGAAACTCAGTGTTTTCTTTCTAGGCCCTCTTGGCAGATACTAACCCCATGTGTACACAAATAGATCATCATTTTTGCATTTGGTCATCAAGTTACATACAAGCTCATATGACATGTCTTTCTATAATTCAATACTGCAACTTTTGTTCTAACTTCCTTTTTATCTTTCATCACTTCTCTGAGAGAAGTCTAGTTCCCAACATTCAACACTCATTTGTATCTTTGCTTCATCCTAGTGTAATTGTGAAACAGTTTGGAAGTGTTAACCCACACCCCAGTGACAAACTGGGCAGTGTTTATAGTTACTTTAGTCTATAAGTTTATAGTTTCTAATCAAAATACCATCTTATAAAGTTAATTAAGTCAGTTCTTTCTTTACCAGAACTACATCAGCATAGTTATTTCATACATTTGAGACATATTATTCAATAGATTTTGAAAAATGTATGGAGTTCACTACTCCAATTCTATGTAGAATATTTCCTTCAACCTAAAATTTCTCAACATTAATAACCATCCTAGATGCAAATCTTTTTTTGTTCCTGTGGTTTTTCTACTCCATAACATTATATGGATGAAATAATTCAATATGTCTACTTTTTTCCTACTTTTTTAACTTTTTGTTAATCTCTACAAAATGTGCTTTGAGTTTCGTCCATATTGTTTTCCAAATCATCTAGTCGATTTTTTATCACTACAGAATACTATTCCATTACTGGATATGCCATTGCTTGTTTATCCATTATTCTATTGAAGTAAACTTTGGTCTTTTATATTTTAGCATCATATCTAAGATTCTAATAATCATTTTCATACAAGTTTTTGTGTGGTTCATAATGTTACATTTCACTTGGGGAAACTAAGTGTATGATTCCTGGATTATATGATAAATTTATGTTTTTCTTTGTAAGAGACCGAAAAATTGTCTTCTAAAGCAGCTGTACTCTTTTACAGTTTTTTTAAAGAGAATAAAACTAAAGAGGACAGATCTAACCAGATAAGAACAGAACAATGTAAGCAACACAGCATTTCACAACAAGACAATTGGATATTAACAGTAGCTATCATAACGTCTCTTTCTTTGAAATAATTGAGCTTACACAATAATGTCAAACATAATAAAATAGAATAAAACTACTCAAGAGAATGAAAGTATTACATGGTATTCTGAACCAAATAACTGAAGATGAACAATGGCTACTATATTATCTCATTTTCCTTAAAAATTTTTTATACTATCATACATATTAAAATCCAATAAGACACATCATGATAGAACCAATGGTAATAGAAAAACAAAAGCATGGTAGGACTTCAGAGCAGGATGATATTAAATCAACAATGGCTGCCATATTGTCTTTTCTTCCAAGTAACTATTCATACCATCACATGTATTAAGATCAAACAAAACAGAATAAAACCATTCCAACCAATGAATGAAAACATTATAAGACTTCAAAGCAATATAATGGGGAACCATGATTACCATAAAATCTTATCTACTGTTACCATTTCTTACACAAGGGAGACTATACAGTATTTATACATGTGAGTTTGATTTATTTCACTGATGAGTATAGATTCAAGTTGCATCCATTTATTTATAAATATCTCAGTGTTATCATTCTTTATAGCTGAGTAGTACTCCATTGCATAAAAATACCACAATTTTTTTTTTATCCATTTCTCAGTGGGTGGGCACTTAGGTTGTTTCCAAGATCTGGCTATTACAAATTGTGCTGCTATAAACATGGGTGTACATATATCACTGTGGTAAGATGTTTTCAGTTCTTCTGGGAATATGCCTAAGAGTGCAATAGCTGGGTCAAATAGGACTTCCAACCCCAACTTTTTGAGGAATCTCCAGACTGACCTCCACAGTGGTTGCACCAGTGGTACCAACAGTGCAGAAGAGTTCCTTTTCCCCATAGCCTCTCCAGCATTTGTTGTTGGTAGTTTTGTTGATCCTGGCCATTCTTTCTGGAGTGAGATGGAATCTCAGTGTGGTTTTAATTTGCATTTCTCTAATGACCAATGATAATGAACATTTTTTTTTCATGTATTTATTTTCCATTAGTATTTCTTCACCTGAGAACTGTATGTTCATCTCGGATGCCCATTTTTGCATTGGGTCTTTGAATTTAGGGGGTCTGATTTTTTTTAATTCTTTATAAGTTCTAGATAGAAGTCCTTTGTCTGAGGGACAGTTCACTAAGATTTATTCCAGTTTGTAGGTTTTCTTTTCACTCTGCTGGAGATTTCTCTGGACATGCAGAAACTCTTTAATAAGACATGATCCCAGTTATTGATTCTGGGAATTATTTCCCATGCAGTTTGGTTCGTGTTCATGAATTCTCTATCAACCCTTATGTCTTCAAGATTTTCACCTACTTTGTCTTGCAACAGATTTAGTGTTTCTGCTTTAATATTTAGATCTTTGATCCATTTAGATTTTAGTTTAGTACATGGAGAGAGGCATGGGTCTAATTTTAGTTTTCGGCATATGGATAGCCAGTTTTTCCAGCACCATTTATTAAAGAGACTATCATTCTTCCAGCACACATGCTTGGCCCCTTTATCAAAGATAAGGTGGTTGGGTGTGTTCATAGTTGTATCTTCTAGTCTATTCCATTGATCTTCAGATCTGTTTTTATTCCAATACCATGTTGATTTTATTACAGCAGCTTTGTAGTATAACTTGAAACCAGGGATTGTGATAACTCCTGCCTTGGCTCTGCTGCTTAGAATTGCCTTTGCTATTCTAGGTCTCTTCTGGTTCCAGACGAATTTTAGGAGTGTTTTCTACAGATCTATGAGGTATGTTAGTGGTATTTTCATTGAGATTGCATTGAATCTATATAACAATTTTGGAAGAATGGCCATTTTCACAATATTTATTCTTCCTATCCATGAACAAGGGATGTCTTTCCATTTTCTTAGGTCCTCTTCAATTTCTTTTTTCAGGGTATTATAATTTTCCCTGCACAACTCTTTTACATCTTTCATTAGATTAATTCCTAAGTATCTCATTTTTTTTGGATACTAGTGTGAAGGGTGTGGCTTCTCTTATTTCTCTCTCAGTGATTTTGTTGTTAGTGTATAAGAATGATATTCATTTTTGAGTGTTGACATTTTATCCAGATACATTGCTGAATTTATTTTTTATATCTTAGGAGTCTTTCAATGGAGTTTTGGGGGTCTTCTATGTAGAGTATCATGTCATCTGCAAATAATAATTTAACTTTCTCTTTTCCTATATTTACTTCTTTTATTTCTCTCTCTTGTCTAATTGCTCTGGCTAGTGCTTCCAGTACTATGTTGAATAGGAATGGTGATAAGGGACATCCTTGTTTTGTGCTTGATTTCAAGGTAAAGGCTTTCAGTTTTTGGTCATTTAATATGACACTGGGTGTTGGTTTGTCATAGATGGCCTTTATCATATTGAGTTAAAGACCATCTATTCCAATTCTCTGTAAGGTTCTTATCATAAATGGGTGTTGGATCTTATCAAAAGCTTTTTCTGCATCTATAGAAATGATCATATGATTCTTGCTTTTGGCTCTATTGATATGGTGGATTACATTTATTGATTTACATATGTTGAACCATCCCTGCATGCCTGGGATGAATCCCACTTGGTCATGGTGTATAATCTTCTTGATGATTTGCTGCATCTTGTTTGCCAATTGAGAATTTTTGCATCTATGTTCATTAGGGAGATTGGCCTGTAGTTCTCTTTTTCAGTTGGGCCTTTCTCAGGTTTTGTGATATTTGCTTCCAGGAATGACTTAGGGAGAATTGCTTCCCTTTCAATTTCATTGAAGAGTTGAGGAGTGTCGGCATTAAGTCTTTTTTGTATTTCTTTTAGAATTCCACAGTGAACCTGTCTGGGCCTGGGCTCTTCTTTGTTGGTAGGGAGTTAATTAGAGTTTCAATTTCATTAATAGAAATTGGGTTATTCAGCAGTTTTACATCTTCTTGATCTAGCTTTGATGGTTCATATGTTTCTAGGAATCTGTCCATTTCTTCTGTGTTATCGAACCTATGACAGTAGAGGTTTTAAAATAGTTGTTGATGATCTTCTGTATTTTGAGAGTCAGTAGTGACTTCACCTTTTTCATTCTGTATTGCATGAATTGGACTCTTTTCTTTCCTTTTTTAAATTAGGTTGGCTAGGGGCTTATCAAATTTTATTATTTCAAAGAACCAACTCTTTGATTCATTGATTCTTTGTATTGTTTTCTTAGTCTCAATTGCATTAATTTCTGCCCTGATCTTTATAATTTCCTCCCTTCTTTTGGCTTTGGGCTTGGATTGGTCTTCTTTTTCTAGATGTTTGAGGTATAATATCAGGTTGCTTATTTGTCTGTTCTGTTTTCCTAATGTGGGAATTAAGTGCAATAAATTTTCCTCTGAGGACCACTTTCATTGCATTCCACAGGTTCTGGTAAGTTGTATTTGTATTTTTGTTTGCTTGTAGATATTGTTTAATTTCTTCTTTAATTTCCTCTGTGACCCACTGATTGCTCAAGAGTGTATGATTAAATTTCCATGTGTTTGTGGATTTTTGTAGTTATTTTATCATTAATTTCCAGTTTCATGGTGCTATTTTCTGATAACATGCATGGGATAATTTCAATTCTTTTGCATTTACTTAAATATATTCTGTGGGTTAGTATAGGGTCTGTTTTAGAGGATTTCCCATGTACTGCTGAGAAGAATGTATATTCTGATGTTGTTGGATGGAACACTCTGTATATATCTATCAAATCCATTTGTTCACAGGTGTGATTCAGTTCTGTTATTTCTTTGCTGATTTTCTGTCTAGTAGATCTATCCCTTTGTATCAATGGTGTGTTAAGGTCTCCTGTTATAATTGTGTTATTGCCTATTTGATTTTTCATTTCTGTTAACACTTGCTTTGTATAGCTGGGAGTCTGGAATTTGGTGCATATATATTTAAGATTGTTATCTTTTCCTCTTGAAATTTTCCCCTAACTATTACGTAGTGACCTTCTTTATCTCTTCAGACCATTCTTGGTTTGAAGTTCACATGGTCTGCAAATAAAATATCTACCCCTGTTTTTGTTTGTTTGTTTTGAGTTCCTGTTGCATGGAGTATTGTTTTCCATCCTTTGACTTTCAGTCTATGAGTTTCCTTTTGGGTTATATGGGTTTCTTGTAGGCAGCATATGGTTGGCCATTGTTTCTTGATCCATTCTGCCAGTCTGTTTCTTTTAATTGGTGAATTGAGGCCATTTACATTAATGGCTATAACTGTCATATATTGGTTTATTGTTGACATGTTATCTTTCTGATATTGTATCTTTACCTTTCTATTCTGTTTAATTGTCTGTCTTTCTTAGTGGTTTTTTCCTATGTGTATCTAGAATGTCTTTTGGTATTCTTTGTAGGGTTGGTTTGGTGATCATGAAGTTCTTCAGCTATTCTTTGTCGTGGAAGTCTCTTATTTCTCCATCCATTTTGAAGGACAGTTTTGCAGGACACATCAGTCTGGGTTGGAAGTCATTTTCCTTTAGGATCTGAAACACTTTACTCATTGCTCTTCTTGGCTTCATTGTTTGTGTTGAGAAGTCTGCTGTGATTCTGATAGGTTTTCCTTTATAGGTGATCTGTCTTTTCTCTCTAACAGCTTTTAATATTCTATTCTTATGCTAGATTTCTGGGATGATGATTATTATATGTCTGGGTGTAGTTTTGTTTTGGTTATGGCTATTTGGAGTGCTATATGCTTCACTAATCTCTATGTCAGTTTCCATACTCATGTTTGGGAAGTTTTTAGCTATTACTTCTGTAAATAGCCTCTTGATATCATTTGTGTTGTCCCCTTCTTTTTCATTTATCCCTATTAATCTTATGGGTTTTTTTGCATCATCTTGCAGCTGTTGAATTGTTATTTCCTGATTTTTTGTTATTTTTAGAAGATCTTTCCTTTCCTGTTCACTAGCTGCAATGTTATCTTTGAGGTCTGAGATTCTGTCTTCACTTTCGTTGAGGCGGTTTTTGCCACTTTCAATAGGAATTTTTGATTTCCTGTATATCTCTTTGTATCTGCTTCCTGTATTCTGTTTGTTTCTTCAACTGTGCATTCAGGGATTCTATCATTTTGCTTTGTTCCTCTAATTTTTTGGCTGTGTCTTTGTTAGATGCATTCAGTAATTCTTTCACTATTTTTATCATTTCTTCTTTTACCTGGGAGACTATTTCTGATTTGAGTTCCTGCATAGCTTCCCATACTTGCTTCTTTACTTCAGTTGATATTATTTCAGGCATTTCAGGTGTATGGCTAGTATTTTCTTCTATATACATGGCTCCTAGGCTTTCTTGGGATGGGCCGGAGATTTGAGATTCCATTTTGTTCTTTCATTTCATCATTTTCCTATATTTCCATGTTTCCAGTGATGTTCCAAAGCTTTCCCTGGATGCCTTAGAAATCACCTATGTCCTCTGCTACTGGGACTCATGTGGCTTTGGCTCCCCTCGCGTGGTGGGCTTGGCTCCCCTGGTTGAATGAAGATCACTGGGCATGGTCCACTCAAGCCTGCGGAACCTCTGGAGCCTAGTTCAGTGTCCTAGGGGCCTGAGCAGGCA
The DNA here is from genome assembly GCA_004027455.1 of Hydrochoerus hydrochaeris. Classification (NCBI taxonomy): domain Eukaryota; kingdom Metazoa; phylum Chordata; class Mammalia; order Rodentia; family Hydrochaeridae; genus Hydrochoerus; species Hydrochoerus hydrochaeris. The sequence goes on from PVLA01000703.1 coordinate 13,313, forward strand.
CCCAACTGCTGGGATCGATGGTCCCAAACTGTTCCTGGGCCTTTGCTGGTGAGCTGTAACTCATCTCGTAGCGGCGGCATGGGTCTGGCTGCCTTTTCAGCGGGCCTGGCATCCCTGGTTGAATGAAGGTCACTGGGCACGGTCCACTTAAGCTTGTAGAGACTTTTGAGCCTAGTCCAGTGTCCTAGGGGGCTGGGCAGGCACCCAGCCACCAGGATCGATGGTCCCAAACTGTTCTCGGGCCTGTGCCAGTCCTCGTTTACAGTTTTACAAGCAATGAATGAGAGTAACTATTGCCTCTGATTGATTTTTGTAGGTTAATTTTATATCACACATTTGTCATGGGATATCAGACATTTTACTTTATCATCTACAAGTAGAGGTATATTTACTCATTTTCTAATTATTATAACTTCTAGTAATTTCTCTTTAATTATAGCAGTTAATATCTCAAAAAATGATGAATAACCATAAAGATTGCATTTTTCTCTTTTCTTAATCTCATTGGGACTATCTCTGTTAATTCTCCATTTAGTAACTGTGTAGGTGAAAATATCCAACAACTACTATATAACAATTTTTATAAGAAATCAGCATTGGATTTTGTTGACATCCTTTTCCATTTAAGCAACATGCATTTTTTCCCTAAACAGACAGTGAATTTTATTTGATCTCATTTTTTTCAGGATTTCTCTATGATAGTTGCATGACAGTAATCTATACATTAAATGGAAATTATGACACTTGGTTATCAGTGTTATTTTTAAATTATAAATTATTTTCATGGAGTTTAGTGTAAGGTTATCTTTTACTTTATGACATGGAACATAACATTGCAAGTATAGTTGAAGTTTTGGTAGAATTTACCTGTCATATTATTTGGATGAGCTTAGGTTTTGTTATTTTTTCTTACTTTCTTCTTACATGTTAAATTTATAGCTTATCTAATTTTTAAAAATATGTGTTTCCTATGCCTCTTTAAGAAACTGGTAGAAACTTTAATCAAATATAATAAATAGAAATATTTTTATGCCTCCTGCATTCATACTTTATTGAATACATTTTCTCCTTTTCCAGATTTTGCATGTTTTGACTTAACTATATTTCATTTATTTTTACTTATTTTTTATCAGTACATGTATGTAGTGCATAATAATTACATTCATCATGGGAAGTTCTAATTCATTCTGAGAGGTCCCAAGTGCCTCATTCACTGTATCTGTTTGCTGTGGGCCATGGCCCCATTTTCAGCCTTTTACAATTCACTCTTTATTACTGTGCAGAGGTTTGCTGTAATCAATTTAAACCACATAGTTCCACAGTGAATGTTCTTCTCCTGGCAGTAGTGTCTGTGATTATATTCTCTCTGTTGACCGCTTTCTGTTAAGAAATATTTTTTCAGTTTCTTTTTTTTTTAGAAAAGTCATTTTATAGAGTATGAGTTTAAAACTGTATTTGCCCTTTTAATGGCACATTTTGTGTGTCCTTTAATGGCTTCTGAAATAAAAAACCAAGCCAGGAATGGTGGCATATGCCTGTAATCTCCATACTCTGGGTGTTTTAGGCAGGAGGATCACAGGTCCATTTAAAAACAGTCCATTTAAAATCAGGACACATTTTGCAGGGTTCTCCAGCATGATTCATAGTAACACTTCTTCACCTACAGCTCACTGAAATTTCATCTATATGGACTAAATCTCACACATCCAATTACAACAGGGTGAATTACGGGAAAGAACATGTTCAATAGACACAACTGACATAACTCAACACCCTGTCAATCACAATGTTAATCATGCTCTGGGACACCCAGTGAGAAGTGCCCTAGATCTAGGAAACATTCAAAATCCCTAAACCCAATGGCTTCAGTGTTCATGTCATTTGCCTTTCTCCTTGCATGAACTGCCCACTCCAAATATACTGTAGCCTGGTTAAGCTTTGATGTTGTTTCTTTATCATTATGTAACGTGCCAATTCTTTGTCTATTTTGCAAAGAATCTAGAAAGCTGCCCAGAACCCCAAAGCCCACCTAACAAATATATCATGCCTGGATTGATACATTGATGAATTCATAACTCAATGTTTAGTTAGAAGATGGGGTCTAGTTAGAAAAGGCATGGCACTGGGGGAGAATTTTCAGAGAGTGCATCTCCCTTCCTGGTTTCTCCTTTCTCTCTGTTTCCTGCCTGATATGTGATGAGCAGCTTTCCTCTGCCATGGCCTTTCACCATGGCTTTTGTGTCTTGGAGTCAACTGAACCAAAAATATGAGCTAAATTAAATAAGCTTTCTCCTGCTTTAAGTTCCAGATTTTGGGTATGTTGTACCAATAATGGAAAGGCTGAGTAATACACATAGACACCTGAAGAAAGAATATGTTGAAAAATAGTATCACTTTGAGGAATAATTAAATTGCTTAGTCAACAATTTCATAATCCATAAGATTTATCAATTTCAAGAATTTTCTGTCCTATATATAGCCAAAGTCTTGGTACAAAAAGAAATATCAATGAATGAAAAGTTTAGATATAGAAATAACTAATTACATAATTAACTAATTACAGAATTTCTCTAAGGGGTAAGTTTTACTCACTTCTGTGTTGTAAATTTTCCTTAAGGTATCTAATATCAATATGCTATATGACAGTGCCTATATTTTAAATATATTATCAGAATGAAGAAAGGTTTTAAAGGCATGTTTGTCCTTGCTACATAATAGCTTCTTTTCCCAAATCTCATGCACATTTGAAATTTCTTAACACCTTTTCTCCACCCCACCCTATCTGTAGTTACCATCTCTGCCAATAGTGCATATGGTGACAGACACTTCTAGGCTCTCTCTCTCTCTCTCTCTCTCTCTCTCTCTTTCTCTCTCTTTCTCTCCCCTCTTTCTTTCAATGCATATTAGCTACAAGACCTACAGATCAATCTACAAAGAATATATACAAGGTGAAAAAAGCTCTCTTTGGTCTTTTCTTCCTACATAAGTGCTAAATAACAAGTAGAAATGAGAAGAAAAGAAAATATACATATTAGTTTTACCAAATGTTTCAGAAAAATAAATGACAACAACAATTTAAAGGAGAGATTTATTTGGTTCTTTTACACCAAGGCAGGGAGAAGTGAACAGGGCAACAATGCCAGAGAGGAAGGGAACAGGGGTCACACCCAGAACCCAAGGTCACCTATTCACAATCCACACAGTCATATCAAGAAATGAGGTTTACTATTCTCCTAGACAGCTTTTGGGCCAATCAAGTTGACAATCCAGCTTAACCGTGTCACAAATTTCAGTCATTTTTATAGATTTATTGACAAATGGAAAAAAATGAAATCATTGCTTGAATAAGTAAGAGCATTTTACTAAATGTATTCCTTGTAGCTTTTAAGATCCTTCAATGTCACTCTGTGTTTCATTGATGATTGATTTGTCTTTATTTCTCTGGTGAAATATGGTAAAAAGTGATAAAAGAAACATAGCAATTGCACTTTTAAGGACTTCTTGCATTCAATCTGCTGTCCTGAAATTATTGTGCACTTTAAAACTTATTCCTTCTTATATAGAATCTGGAGGGTTTTTTTTTCCTAAATGAAAAGTTAACAAATTACTGCCATTAGGCCAAATCCAGACCTGTTTTTATAAAAAAGATTTTATTGGATGCAATAATGCCCATCTGTTTAGGAAGTGTCTGACTGTTTTCCTGCTACAATATTAAGGTTGGATGGTAGCAACAGTTAATCCACTGCCTGTAAAGTTCAAAGTGTTTATCACTGGGGCTTTTAGAGAAAGAGAAACATTAACTCTTATGTTAAATGTTTGTACTTTGCTTCATTTGTGAAGTGGCTTCCCTGGCTCTGTGCCTATTATCTGTTGTTTTTTTGATCACAGAAAATCTTTACCAAATGCGGGCAGAATCAAATGGACTCTGATTTCCACTCACTGTTACATGCAAAAATGAAAAATGGATTTAGTTATACTCTGTGTCCTCAGCTTCAATGCAGCAGTAGTAAAGGATTTATGATAGGCAAATTGATATAGATGATACATAGATAGCTGGATATATCATATGTGAATGATTTATCCATATACGTCCTTAATATGCTTTATGTATTTTTCTAATCAACTCTCCAAAAACAACATTCCAGTGAGCCAGAGATCCTAGGCATTGTCACATCTTTGTTCTTTGAATAATCTACGTGAACAAGTTAGCTGTCCTCCACATTTATCTTTCTTCCTTGCTTATTTTATATCTTACATAATTGTACTACTTCTTATCTGTGGTACATTGGTACGTTGGATGTAGCAAATTACCTTTAAAGCAGGAACAAAAATAAAATATTATTCATGAATACAGCTGCATAAATCAAAAAGTAAAAATAGAACAGAAAAAGATTAAAATTTGAGGGAAGATATAAGATTATATTAAGAAGATTGTTTCTTGCAGAGTGACTTAGCAGATACCAGAAGTCAAAATACAGTAACTAAGGAGGAGGCTAGAGTTTGCCATTGAGACATGCAAAGTAGAAAATCATTAGAGGAACAACAGGAACTATGAATAATATCTTCAGTTGAATTACTAGTTTCAGTAAGTATGCTATGGTATAGAGGATGTTAACACATAACCAGATGATCTGTGTGTGTGTGTGTGTGTGTGTGTGTGTGTGTGTGTGTGTGTGTGTGTTTGAGACAGTATCTCACTGTGAAGTTAAGGCTGTTCTTGAGCTCTCTTTGTAGTCCAGGCTGATCTCAAACTCACAGCAATCCTCTTGCCTCTACCTTCCAAGTGCTGGGATTGCAGACATGTGCCACCACACTTGGTGGGATGAACTCTTTCTCTAACCTTTATAGAAGCCCAAATTATTTTAAAGTGAAGCAGTTTAAGACATTGTCTTGCCATATTACAACTCAGCATGCCACACAGATAGAAGAAACATTAATAAAAAATGAATATAATGCAACAAATTCTCCAATAATAGATTATTCAAGGCATCATGGAAGCCCAAAATAATTACTCATAGCCCAAATAATAATAATTTGGAAAGCAGAAACAGGAAGCTACCAGACACGTCTTCCTAGAAAAGGTGTCTATTCTGTTGTAAAGACTAAGTAGAATATTTTCTGTGGTATTGGCTAAATTTGTTTCCCAGAAATCATATGTTTGAAACTTTATCCACAGTTCAATACTGTTTAGAGGAGCCTTTTGGGAAGCAGTTATATTCTGAGGGTTCCACCCTTCAGAGTAGACAAAAGCTGCAGGAATGGTGGCTTGCAAGAATGAACTGTCTCTCTCCTTCTCTTCCACCATGTGAAAATATGGCTGCGTTTCTCTCTCCTCTGAAGAATAAGTCATGTATGACACAATCTTACAAGCAGAAAAACTGAGCCCTACCCTCCCAGCACCTTAATCTTAGCTTTTTCCAGTCTTCATAACCAAAAATTTTTGTTCTTATAAATTACCCACACATTGATATTTGTTTTAGCAGCACAAAACCCCAAAATTGATTAAAATTCCAAGAACAAAGAAGGTAATGAATTCCAGGCTGATGTAATGCCATGTTTTAAACATACATAAAAAGGAGAAAATACAGCACAGCCAAGGACATTCAATAAGAAGAGCAATTATTTCTTAGCAATAGAATTGAAAGATATGAAGTTGAAAAGATTGTCAATTAAATATAATCAAGGGGAACATGCATAGATTACTAAATAACTCATATTTTAATCTGAAGAAAATAGAAACAGTAGAGATTAATATATTCAGTTTTATTTTTTACAAACTTTATCCTTGAGGCACAGTGGGAAAGATTCCAAGTGATACTAAAAGGCTAACATTGACTGCCTTACTGTATTCCAAGTGAGCTGGGGCATTACTGACATTATTTGAGAAGTGTAGAGGTTTTAAATGTTATTAATTATGATGATGTAGGTATTAACATAACTTGTTTCATTTAGATTTGGAGCTTTTGAAATAGAAAAGTTGGGAATGTATCTGAGTTTTGGCTGAGAAAACTAGTTGTAGAAAAGTATTGATTATGAATCTTAGAGACAGGTAAGTAGGTTTGGTTGGAAAGAATGTAAGGAGCTGTCTGTGTCATTGTTTACTTGTTATATTCATGAGCTCAATAGAATTCAAAAATATTTCAAGAGAGTCTTGGAGTTCAGGAGAGTCACAGCATTTTAGCTACAGCATTAGAGTCACTGTATATTAGCTATTGCATTAATGGAATTAAACATACTTGCTGTCTTAGTAATTTCCTCATTACTGGTTCAAAACACCCATCATCCACAAGTCAAAGGGCAAAAAGTTTAGTTTAACTCTCACAATTTGCAGAGATTTCAGTCTGTCTTGGTTACTTTTCTCTCATTGCTGGGACAAAATACCTGACACCCAAAATGAGGTAAGGAAAAGTTTCTTTCTTACAGTTTTTGATGGTTTTAGTCCAAAATCAGCTGGCTCCAAGGCAGGGGCATGGCACTGGGGCTCAAGGCATTAGCCCAGAGCAAAACAGCCAAAGCACAAAGGGAAGAAAACAAGCCTTTGGCCACCCCCACCCCTTCAGGCCAGGTGCAGCACTCACAATGTCTCCTTGCCCTCCTTTGCAGGGGATGAGGATATTTACAAAGTAAGAACCTTGTCTCCCTACTGAATCTCTCTGTTAAACTTCAAAACTCCTCAAGTTGACACAGTATATCAACCATAACACAGTCTACAGTCAGCTGGCTCTATGGCAGAGCAGCACGACACAAGGGCATTGCAGAGGACAGTTTATGGCATGCAGGCAAGGGGCATTGAAGCAGCAGGTGGAACTCATGACCTCATGCTTGTCAGGCAGGCACATATGCCACTGAGCTACATCCCCGGCCATCCCTTTTATTTCATTCATGCTACCAGCCTATTGGTGCCACCCATACGTGGGATAGGGCTTCTGTCTTCTATAAATCCACTCAGCTATATCAGTACCACTACACCAGTCAGTGAACTAATCCAGTTATCACACACCATTAATCTAGTATCACACACCTGTGATCCAGGCTCCTTCAAAAGCCCCACCTATGAGCACATGAGACTTTGGGGGACATTCAGATATAAACTCTAGTCTTAGCCTAGTAAGTGTAAACTGAAGAGGAGAAAAGTAAAAATAAAATTCTGGAAAACCAAAATTTAAGTCATAAGACAAAAAAGAAACTTCCAAAGGAAACAAAATTTACCACAGAGAAAGACAAGTATAAGTAAAACAAAAGATAGTAGTTTCATAGGTGGTAAGAGGAGGAGTGTCAAGAAAATGAGAAAAGCAGAACTGCTTAATGCTCTGGGCAGAAAGAAAAATGACTGAAATTGCTTTCGGTTTGTGAACTAAATCTCACTAATGAACTTGAGAAAGCTACTATTTTAGAGGTCAAAGTAAGGTTAATTCAATGTCATAAAAAATACAGAAGAGATGATACTATGAACTTTCGTATGCAATTGATGAAATATTGTTAAAAAGGCTTTCTTGATGATATGCACTGTAAGCACAAGTTAAGACGAATGCAAAATACAAGAAAAGAATCTAGAGAAAGAAGACATGAAGGCCCCTAGGAAGTTAGGAAGACTTGAGTTCTAGACTCAAGTGCAAATTTTATTCCTAAATAGATGACAAGATTCCCTTAATAATAAATTATAGTTCATTATTTCTCTAAGTCAAAGAGTGCAAATTGAAATGACTTAATCTATCAAGCAATTTTAATGTGTGAGATAATTATCTATTCTACAAAACTTCAGTAAAGAGTTTAAATTGGAAAAGAAAACAGCTTTAATATTTGAAATTAAAGAAAGACTCTTCCACTGCCTGCAACAGATAACTAGAAGATGCTGAGAAATGATGTGGATGTTTTGTGAGGGCAGAGAACTGAGACCTGGTAACCCCTTCTTTGCATGGATACATGAAAATCAACATAGACCTTTATACTTTTCAAAGGAAAATGTTCATGTAAGCTCTCTGAATCATTGCATCCCTTCCTTATTTCTTTCCAGGCTGTTCAAATGTCACTGTAAAGAGGGTTTTCCTAAGTACCTCAGCTAGCACACATCACAGTCTGTCTTCTGCCTGATTTTGCTTACAGGGCTCATCATCACCTTCTAATATGTTAAGATAATTGGCACGCAGTTTTCACTGCCTACAGCAGTACCTGTAGTCAGAATTTTCATCAAATTTATAAACCTGTGTCAGTAAATGTATTTTAGGTTTAAATTGTCCATCAGAAGCAGACAGGAGTATTTTCTGTTTTAAAGGCAGGAAACTGTGGTGAATCTTATGTACGAGGAACTTGTCCAAGTGAGATTGCTAAAGAGCTTTTCATGGTTCATTTACTCATTCAGTCAACGACATTTACTGAGCTCTTACTGAGTGAATATCCTCTCTTCCGTCTTGCACTCTCAAGTACTTAGTTCATAGGACCCTTGAGATTCTGTCTTTGCCTTCTCTGGTCCCCTCCTTTAGATTGGATGTTTACCTGGTCATGTAAAAAAAATGCACTGGGAAATCTCATTCTAAAACATGCTTTTCTCTTAACTCCACATCCTAATTCGATTGCTATTCTCTTTTTTTCAGTCATCCTTTAAAGTCAAATATTTTCAGTTTATGTTATTCCCTAATGACCCTCTACTTTTTTATATCTGGAAGAAGTTTTAAGCTATAAGTGTAGTAATAATACATCATTTTGTGCAGTACAATAATGAGATTAACAAATATTAATATTCCAACATATTGCTTGAAATATATTTTAATGCAGACATAAAAATAGTTGATGCAATTAGTTTCTTTGTTACTATGTGTAAATAATCATTTCATGCCATACTAGAAATAGTCAATATTATGAATTTTTTATTACCATACAAGTAGTTTATAACTATTTAAATCTATAATAATAAATTTAGTGTATTGTAGGTCCCTTCAGATCATGATGCTTTTGTATTAAGCTATATAAATGTTGATAAGTACATATACAATTCATCAATTTTACTTATATCAGTCCTTCATATGCACTGATTATCTTTATTTACATGATTTCATATTGAATGACTTTGATTTTCATTATATTTTGCGTCATCATGCTTAACTCTTTTGCAATCCTAATATCCATCAAGTATTAATATTGTGCTATCCTAAAAAGTCTCCTATCAGTAATTTTCTGTAAATAATTTTACCCTGACCAGTGAAGATTATTATATGAGCAGATAATTGTGGCATCTGTGCAGTATGAGAAGAAACTTCAAAGGAAAAAATATTGGAAGGATGAGTAGAGGCAAAGCATCCAAGAAACTAAAGAGGAAGAGTTAAAATGCAGAAGAAACTGCTGTAATCCATGTCAGGGTAATGATTAGGCAAAAAGAAATGATGATTATTATTACATTATTTGGGCAAATGTGAGACTGTCCTATAAAAAAGCAAACATACAAACACAGAGACACAACACCGTAGTAGAGAAAAATGGTTTGAAAACTTGGATGTTTTTGTGTATTAATAGAAAAGGGAAAAAAAGTTGAAATCACAATAAGAAGTGGCAAACAGAGGAGGACATTTTATGTCAGAGAAAATCTTCTTACGAGAATTTTTTAAAATGATGTTCAGAAATCACTGCTGTTCTAATACCAGCTTGATATTAAGGAAAAGTAAGCTAGTCATAAATTTGGCAAAATATGCCGATCCATCACAGCATGGTTGAAGGTAGAACGCTGTGGAGGAATATTCACATTGACCATGTTTTTTAATGTAATTCAAATATTTTAATCAAGTCCTAAAGGAAACATCTTACCATGCAAGAACTTGTTTCATTATTTAAAAATAAAGATAGAAGAGTACTACTTAATAAATAAATTTGTTGGTCACATCTCATTGGGAGCTGTTGAAGCTGGAAATTGACCACACACGCAAGTTTGGAATTTGACCATCCCTAGAACAAAGAGCTCCTGGGGCAAGTCCTTGAAGAAGCCGCTTTGGCCAGGAGAACAACTATCCAACTACTGCCACACAATCTGAACAGTGGGCTGCTAGGACAACAGGGGGTCATGTGACATTAAATTGCTAAATGGTATAAATAAATGCCTTTGTAGTGAGGGGCCAGTACCTTTCCTCCCATCAAGAGGATAAGGACTCCACCTGACCGTAGCTTTGTCGCTTCTTTATTTTTCTCATCCTCTCATGGTCCTTAACCCCAAGAACCTCAGTGGCCACACAGGTTGTGGCAACATCTGCCTGACAGTAAGCGCTAAACTTTAAATTTAAAAGTAGAGATGAATGAAAGTAAAGATTCCCAAATCGTTAAAAAAAAAATGCGTATATACAATGAATCTGCTGGGTTGACAGTAAGAACATTTTTAAAAGTTCAGATCTTATATGAAATGAAGAAAGCATGAGCAGGGTGTGGTGGCAACACTTGTAATGCCAGCACTCTGGGACACTGCAGGAAAAAGATAACAGGTTTGAGTCCAACTTTGCACTTTAGTGAGATCCTGACTAATAGGGATATAAAAATGAGATATTTTTTATAATTATTTTTTATAATTATCAAGACCCTAATTCAAATCTCAGTATTGCAAAAAGAGAAGAAATATTAAAAATAGAAATACTGTTCTACCATGAAAAGATAATCTGAGAACTAAATATATTTGGAATTTTCTATCCTTTAACTAATTTAAAGGTTATGAACTATAATATTAGTTGAAAACCAAACTTACTTGTGAAATGACATTTGAGATGTAAGCAGATAAAATTGAAATATCAACAAATATATAATACAAAGACACTAAAACAAATGTATATTGGAACATATGAATCCTCATTAAAATTTGCCTTACCAAACACACAAATTAAAAATAAGCTTAAGAGTCTTCCTTCTCCCTCAGTCCTGTCGCCCTTTTTTTTTAGAACACTCCTTTTAAAAAAAGGAAAAAGAAATTAAGCACTTTCATGGTCTCTTTGAAATGTATGTGAATCTTTTTAATGGCTAAATAAAACTCTTGACAGCCTTAAATTCTAAGTGGGGCTTTTTCAAGGACTTGATAGCCTCCACTTCCCGTCATCATGAAGGAAGGGATCATTTTATTTCTTCTCTCTGTAGAAGACAGGGATCCTAACTTTAGCTTAGACACACCATTAGTGCAACCTTTTTTCCAGTAAAAAAAGATGTGCAAAGATTTTCTTTGATGAAAGTCAATTAGCCAACACACATGATCACCAGAATAACTAGGTGAAGGGAGATGAATCATGTGTGGCAAATGGTGCTGTCAAGCCCTCTGAAGTTAGCATCTTGAAAGTATATAGCTGTGCGATTTATCTGCTCATTTGTGTAAGGGGGAGGAGATTATTTTCTGTCTATAACTTCTCTAGCAAATTTCCTGCAATACACATAATATTCTGCTTTAATGCTGATTCCATTATAAGTTATCTCTATCTTCTACCCTTGAGGAAAGATTTTGGGTTGGAAGAGATTTTAATTGTGTTTGCTTTTAATCATATATCTGCAACACTATAGGAGAGCCATTACTTAAGTACTAACATAAGAACCTAAAAGAGAAATTGAATAGCAATTAAGGCTAATTCTCAGTGATAGTCAACACATTAATAAATCAAGGAACCACATAATTATGTAATCATTTTCCTTGTTATTGTTTTAATTGGAATTATCAACAGTCATTTGGAATTAATTTGTTTTATGTTGCACTTTCCTGGCTGTTTTCTTGATTCCCTATGCTCATTTTTTGTTTCATTTGAATCATCTTTTTCTTTATGAAAACATCTGATAATGATACTCTCTCCAATTCTTTGTACACAAAAAATAATTTTAATTCCTTATCTCACTCAGTTACTTAAATGTACCACAAGTGCTGGGAATATAGCTCAGTGGCACACCACTTCCCTGGCAAGCACGAGGTCCTGAGTTCAATTCCTAGAACCAAAAATTAAAACTAAAAATAAGCAAATAAATGAATACAAAATAAACATCTCAACTTATTTTAAAATTGTCTTAAAACTTTTCTCAACCTTCCTCTATTGTCTAGTAACATTGGGAACTAGAAATAAAAAAGGCAGATGTGCTTTTGATATTAATTAGAACAAATTTTTGAGATTTCCCTTCTTTTTTATAAGTATTAATCAATTTCATTTTATTCTTGGGAATAAAAATACACAAACAGCTGCCTAAGAATGAGTAGTAGTGAATCTTGCCTAGTGTTTAGTTGCTCTTTTTATCTAAAAGTTTAAAGCAATTTTTATCTGTTTGTTTTCCTTCACTTTTATTCATTTCTAATCTTTTCATAAATAATCCTGTTAAATAGTTTAACTTTTGGATGTACATTTTATTTTTGTTAACTTTAACCTATTGTATTTAAAAATACCATAATTTTTCAAGAAAAAAGTGTCAGGCCTAATTTTCTGGGTCAGCAAAGATTTAGCAATTTATCAATTCAGGTTTTTTTTGAGGGGGTGGAGGGTAGAATCATGATAAGAATGCTACTTCAAAAATTCTCTAGTTATTTTGCATGGATGCAGTATTTTCTTCAATATTTGAAAAGTGCTCTAGATTTATACTCATACTTTGTTATATGTTATTTTTCTTAAATCAATTGATTTTCCTTATGTTTGTTTTTTTCTTAAAAGTTTGGTGATTCTTGTTTGTCTGCAAACCAACCTGAGACAAAATTTCATATTTCTTTGACTGTCCTCTCTAGAGTAATCTGTTCTGAAAATGGTACTGAGATGTGAAGAGATCATATAAAGGACTGCCAGGGGAATTTTACCAGTGAAGCCTTTCCATGAATTGAAATGCCACTGTGTATCATTTTATTCTTTTTTCCAAACAGCAATGGTTTGTAGTTAGTGAAAGTGTCCCTGACCTCAAGGAGGTAGGAAGGCAGAAGAACTACCCCAAAGGAAACCTGCTTTTCACTCTGCCTTTTATTCAGAATCCTGATTATACTCTATTCTGTCCATCTGCTGCTTTGATGTTCAGGGATTTTTGGAATACTAATCTTCAAGTGGTTTTCCACTGTAAGATGGTTCTACATGGTTTCCAGCATTTAATTGTTCTTCATATATAACTGAAACTAATTTTTAAATTTCTAAGGAATTACTAATATTGTATTGCAGTTTTTCTTAATTTATGAGTAAAATAAATTTTATCACATTGATACCATTTTAGGATATATTGCACAAATAAAATTTTTAAACCATTCTACCACTTTCCTCTTTCATCTTTTGATAATATTTATGTTCAGCAGATATGATTTGTAAAATATTATTATGTTATTCCAATGGTATCATGTTTATATATATATATATATATATATATATATATGCTTCAGTATTGTACTTCTTAGACTAATAAAAGAAAAAAATTATCTTCAAAAATTAACATAAGGACCTGTTTGACAACTGGCCCCACTGGAGGAATCCAGGAGACTGACCCCTCACCCTACTTCAGTGCGACCAGTCAACTGATGGTAATCCCAGCCACACAGTAGGACTCTGACAAGGGTACACATGATAAACAGGCAGGACTATCAGGATGGAAGAGTCTGAAACACAAGCCAACAATTTGTAAAGTAGGTAAGCCAGCATTGTGTTTAGGGACAAAGACATACAGAATAGAAGCAGTTGGGTGTGGCCATCCCCACCTTTTTAAAAACTGTACTTTATTTTATCTTGTTTATTTTTGTTTTTATCTTACTTTCTTTTCATTTTCCTTGTTTTCTTTTTTTTTAATCTCTATTTTGTAAGCATATTGAGAGAACTCCAGCCACAGAAAACTAATGCCATCCCCCAAACTCAGAGAAAAAGTTGAGATAATCCCTTGTTTATTCCTTCATTCATTCTTTTCTACCCTATTCTCTAATTTCTCAAACCTTGCATGATTATCCATTGTCCTCCAGCCTTGCTTGCACTTCCTTTCAAGTTATCTTTGTTTTACATACCATCCTTCCTAAATTTCCCCACCACAAGTTAAAACCACTCTATCAAGGGTAAATACTTTGCATATGAGCTACTAACTTATGATTGGTTCTGTTACATATTTATAAACTGGATTTCAATGGTCTAAGTTACAAAATTAATAGTTACCATAATTTGTCAGTTTTTAAACTGTGCTTGATGCTATTGTTATTGCTAATTATACTACTTCAGCAAGGATATCGTCTGTTATAATCAATCAGTTGTTCTCACTTCTGTAACAATACTGAGAAGCTCTGGGGTAATATCATTGCCACAACCCAATACCAAAGGTCTGAGTACTGATCCAAACAGATAACAATATCCTACTCTCAATCAGTTGAGAAGGTAGGATCTTGAAACAGACTCAAACCAAGGATCTCCTACACAATAAAGATATCCCTGAAGAATAAACTTTTCCTAGAGAGATCTTGATGCTACTGATATAGCTACTTACTTAAAAAGAACTCACAAGGATCAATACAGAAAACAAAATAAAAATTTTTCTGGAAAGGAAAGTGACAAGTCAGAGAAGCAAAATCAAATCTTAGACTGCTGACCTACTCAAAACAAAGTCTAAGAGACGTAGACACAGAGAAAAATGGAAGACACATATCTGAAAGTTCTGACATGATAGCGGCCTAAGTAAAGAATCAAATTTACTAACTATAGAGGAAATATTCTCTCAGTAAAAGAAGAAATGATAACCATAATGAAGAAATTGCTCAGCAAATCTAGGGTAGACACAGAGGAACAAAGGAAAATGATAGAAACTTTGAATGAACAATATATGAAAGAAATACAATGCATGATGCAGATTCAAACAGACATTCAGGAAACTAAAAATTTCATTGAAATCTAGAAAACTGCTTGAGTGAAACTAAAGTAGGTTTTCAGACCTTGAAGACAGAATGTGGCTAGCAATCATGAAAGGAAAGATGTCTTACAAATAACAAGAAATCAGGAAATAACAATTCAAGATGATGCAAAGAAGCAAAATGTACCCATGATAGGTGTCAATGAAAAAGCAGGAGTCAACACAAATGAACATAAGAAAAACAACTTGCAAAATTAATAGTAGAAAATTTCCCAAGCATAGGACATATAGGTGAGGCACAAAGAACTTTGAATAGCCATAACCAAAATAAATCTATGCCTAAACATATCATAACCAAGATTCTAGAAATTCAACACAGAAACAAAATATTAAAAACTGGTAGAGAAAATAAAAGGATAACATAAAGAAAAGCCTATTAAAACTACAGCCAATACCTCCATACAAACCTCTATATAAGTCAAGAAGAGCTTGAATGAAATATTTTAAGTCCTGAAATAAAATAACTTCCGACCCAGATTGATGTACCCTACAAAACTATTTTTCAAAATTAATGAAGAAATATAATACTTCCTTGGCAAAGAACAACTGAAGAAATCCATGACCATGAAACCTAACCTATAAAGAGTAAAGAAAGATATTCTAGATAGAGACAAAAATGACAATTCCAAGAACATTAGAAAGAAACTTCCAGGCATATGTGTGAGAGTATGGACAGCTATTTGAAAAGAACAAGAGACATTATGGGCCATTGTTGATTTCCTATTACCTAATTTTGAAGATCCATAATGCTTTAATTCTTTTCTTTTTATTGGGTTTATACTATTTTGCTTTGTTTGAACTTATTGTGTGCAAAGGTATAGACAACTATTTTAAAGAAAACAAGAGACATTATGGTAGCCACTGTTGATTTCCTATTGTCATGTTTTGATGTCCTGTGTTGCTTACATTGTTCTGCTCTGATCTGCTTTGTTCAGTTTTTTGTTCTGTTTTGTTTTATTCTCTTCAAAATAAAAAAATTAAAAATATAAGACCTATTGATCCAGAGTCAACCAATGAAAGTCCATGTCCGTAATTAAAAAAGAAGAAAAGAAAAGAAACTATCAGTCAGGGCAAGCAATTAAACAGAGAAAATCAGTGAGCCAACAGCAGAAATTAACTTGATAAAGACAAGCAATACATATCAATTATGACTATCAATGGAAATGGCCTCAATTCACCAATCAAAAGAAACAAATTGGCAGAATGGGTCAGGAAACAACATCCAACAATATGCTGTTTAGATGAAACACATTTAACTCAAAAGGAAATTCATAGACTGAAGTCAAAGGATGGAAAACAATACTCCATGCAACAGAAACCCTCAAAAAAGGAGGGGTAGCAATTATGTTTGCAGATAGTATGAACTTCAAATCAAGAATGATCAAAAGAGATAAAGAAGGTCATTACACACTTGCTATCAGAAAAACTCAACAATCATAAGTTTATATTCACCAAATATGGGAGTGCTCAACTGTATCACAAATATTAATAGACATGAACAATCATAAGTAAAAACATAATTGTAGTGGGGGAACTTAATACTCCATGTCACAAAGAGATACATGAACTAGACAAAAACTCAGCAAAAAAAAAAAATCAGAACTGAATCAAACTTGTGAACAAACTGACTTAGTAGAGGTTTACAGAGTACTCCACAGAACAACATCAGAATACACATTCTTCTCAGCTGCACATCAGATATTCTCTAAAATAGACCATATACTAGCAATAGAATATACTTAAATAAATGCAGAAAAACTGAAGTTATCTCGTGCATATTATCTTACCATAGAGCCATGAAATTCAAAATTAATGACAACAGAAAGTACAAAACAAATGGAAATTAAATAACACCTTCCTGAATAGTGAATAGTCACAGATGAAATTAAGAAGAAATTAAACAATATCTATGAATCAATGGTATTTACCTCAATCTGATAAAGCCATCTTTGACAAACCAACAGCCAACATCATGCTAAATGGACAAAACTGAAAGCTTTCACTGTAAATCCAGAAACAAGACAAGGATGTGCACTATCACCACTCCTATTCAATATAGTTCTGGAAATGTTAGCCAGAGCAATTACACAAGAGAGAGAAATAAAAGAACAAGGATAGGTCAGAAAGAAGTTAAACTATCATTTTCACAGATGACATGATATTCTACCTAGAAGACCCAAAAACTCAACCTAAAACTCCTACAATTAATAACAAATTCAGTAGAATAGCTGGATACAAAGTCAAAACTCAAAAATCAATAGTATTCCTGTATCCAAACTACAAAGTCACTGAGAGAGAAATCAGGAAAGCAATAACCTTCATGATAGCACCCTCTAAAAATGAAATATTTAGGAATCAATCTAACAAAGCTAGTAAAATACTTATATATTGAAAATTACAACATTCTGAAAAAGAGATTGAAGAGGCCATCAGCACTTGGATAGGAAGCACCAACATTGTGAAAATGACCATACTCTCAAAACTCTTATAAAGACATAATGCAATCCCAATCAAAATACCTCACAGATTTAGGGAAAGCATTCCTGAAATTCATTTGGAAACAGACGAGATCTAGAATAAATAACAAAGGTAACCCTGGATAACAAAGGCAAGGCAGGAGATATCATAATCCCTGACTTGAAATTATAGTTCAAAGCTACTGTAACAAAAATCAGCATTGTACTGGCAAAAAACAAACAAAAAAAAAAAAAACCAGAAGTGAGGATCAGTGGAATTTATTATAAGATGTAGACACTACTACAAACACATTCAGCCACCTTATTTTTAACAAAGGAATCCAGTACATTCACTGGAAAAAATAGCTTCTTTAATAAGTGATACTAGAAGAACTGTCTTTCTACATGACTAAAACTATACCCATGTCTATCACCATGCACAAAACTAAAGTCAAAATGGATCAAAAATCTAAATGTTAAAACACAAACACTAACAAAACTGCAAGAGGAAGTACATAGAAATCTTAAAGTCTTAGGTGTTGGCTGATGGTTCACAGACAAAACTCAAACTGTACAGGAAATAGTTCTAAGAATCAACAAATGGAGTCTCATATCATTAAAAGGTTTTTGTACATCAAAAGAAATTACCAACAGAGTGAGAGTGAGAAGACAACCCACAGAGTAGGAAAATAGATGAATCAACTGTCTTTCATACAAAGGACTAATATCAAGAATATATAAGGAATTGAAAAAAATCAGGTCCTCTCCCAAATTAAAAGACCCAGTCCAGAAATGGGTATCTGAAATGAATGCTCATTTCTCAGATGAAGAAATACAAATTACAAATAAATATACAAAAAAAATTCAACAACATTGTTCATTCAAGAAAGAAAATTAAAACAACACTTAGATTCCATGTAAACCCAGAAAGAATGTCTATCATCAAGAAATCAACCAATAACAAATCCTGGTGGGACAGTGGGGAAAAAGAACATTTCTATGCTATTGGTAGCAATGCAGACTGGTAAAACCACTGTGGAAATTAATGTGCAGATTCTTCAAAAAACTACAATTAGAGGTCCCATTCAATCCAGCTATTCTCCTTCTGTGTTTTTCCTCAGAAAAACTTCACACCAGAGTGATCTGTGTGCACTCATGTTTATAGCAGCACAATTTGTAATAGCTAAATCTTGGAAACAACTCAAATGCCCATCAACCACAGAATGAATTAAAAATATGTGGTATTTTTATACAAAGGAGTATTATTCAGCTATAAAGAAGAATAAATGGAGGCTTTTATATGTAAATGGATGCAACTGGAGACCATACTCACAAGCGAAGCACATTGAAATCACCTGCCTAAACATCATATGTCTCCTTAGTGTAAGAGTAAATAAAATCCAAAATGTACAAAAGATTTTGTGAAATGAGGCGAAACTGTTCAAAAGGAAAGAGCAATTGGCATGGGAGAAAGGAGAAAAGAAGGAAAGGAAAGGAAAAAAAAGTGTATATATATATATATATATATATATATATATACACACAAGATAGTTAAAATAATTGATATTACTAATTTTTGTTAGTTCATCAAAAAGAAAGGTTTCTGCTTATAAGGTTTGATCAATTTTTCATGCCTATATCTTACAACCTGAGCAATTACTTTGAAGGTAACAATGCACAATGTATTTTCTGTTGTTACTTCTCTGTTATCTTGATTTAAAATTTTGTATTAGTGTTTTTATTGTTTTTTCTCTTTAAAGTAAAAAAGAAAAAATGAACATGAAAATTATTAAAAAGTATTTTTTCATACATATGGTACAAATTTTGGATATTTCAAGACACTAAAATTTTCTTATATAGATATATTGCGAAATTTTGATTATATGTTTAAACTCATAATTACATTTAAAAAGGAAGAAATGCAATATTTTCTGGTTAGTTTGCTAAGTGTGTACTATAATTTGTTTCTGTTTTCTCTTAAATGTCTTCAGGCTAATTTCTAATTTTGCCCCATTAATCATAGTCAGTATATCATATAGAGAAAGGCACATATATCATTGGGAGCACAGTTTATACACAATTTTAGTGTGAGTCACATCTTACATATGGAAAATCCCACATATGCTTATTTATCTATCAAAGTAGAAAATCAATCCGGTATTGAGTTATTATGAAAGAGTTCTTAGTCTGAGTAGATAATTAGAGGGCATTTACAAAAGGACACCTAGAAATGGACTAAAATGAAAAACAGACAACAACATGGTATTGTTCTCAGAACTCTCCTATCTTTGTTGATCTTTCCAGGGAGAGTCCTCTGCGGGCTGAATTTATAAGAGGTATTTCTACCAGAAACTCTGTAAGATGAGACACAGGAAGTCCTACACTTCTTTCGATGTGAAATTGTTGATTAAAATGATGGGGAGGATAATTCTATGTGTTTCTTGACAAGTCAAGTGTGGGTTTATGGCTTCAGCACATTGAGGAGCCTAGAGAATGGGATGTCAGTTTAGTGCTTTGGGGGCCTGTGACTTTGGAAGTACAAGCAGATTCCTTTATAAGGTAGAGACACTTGTTTGGATTGTGCTTTTAGTAGCTGAAAAGTCTGACCAACATGGTAGCAGTCTCCAAGTGAAGACCGTTAGTCTGCATCAAAATAAATAGCATAGAATAAAAAAGGAATCTGGGTACAGGAAGAAGAGGCATGTAAGTGAGCAAGAGAATAAGAAGGAACCAGCTCACTCCTGGAAGACAACATTAACTGGTTTTTGCATAATTATTATGTTTTGCATAATTAGACCCTACTTCTTAAAGGTTCCATCACCTCAACACCACAAACTAGAGATAATGAACTCTGGAGGACAAGTTTCATCCAACTAGCTTAAAAGCACTAGCTTCAAAGACTCATAAAGTTTAGAGAATGTTTGATAGGTTTGGACTTATGAGAGACCTTTTCAAGAACTATGAAATTTTGTACATAAAATCATGTATCAGCAGACTATAACTAGAGCCAGCAAAACAATAATAATAAAAATAAATCAATCCATGGTGGCTATATAATCATTAGTAAATTACATGAGGGTTTCAAGTTTTATTCTTCTTTTATAAAAATTTAAAACAAAATTTGATAAATAAGGATAACAATAGTTATTATACTGCATATCATATTCAAAGTAGTTACTCAGAATAGAAGTCCTAAACCAAAAATATTCTTACAAAAAAGAAACCAGGAGATAATAAACTAAATATTTCTATTGAATGAACTAAGATAAATTAGTAGTATAAATGAAAGCAATTAACATACTCTGAAATAGTTTTAAACCAATGGAATTCTTAATTTGGGAAGTACTTGAACTTTCCCCTATTTCCTATTTAATTCTTTTAAAAGTTTTGATGTTATTTTATTTTCATGATTTTATAAAAATTCAATTTACAAAGTCTTTTTCACAACCTACTTAAACCATTGCCATATTTATATACACTGAAATCAAAGACTATGTCTACTTTGTAACTTCTCTCTTCACATGTCAAGCTAATGCTAAGAAGTTTACTCCATATAGATCATTCCAAAAGTGCACCACACAAGAAAAACAGTCACTTTTTTCAGGTACTTTTCAAAGTTGATTTTTTACGTCCCAAGTAATTTGATTACTTAAATTACTTGTACTACTAAGTCTCTGTCAATTATTCTTAAGCTAAAGCAGAAGAAATAGAAAGCAAATCATTTGGGAGGATGGGATGATATAAATTTCTTGGTGCAGTGAAATTCAGAATTCTCTAATGTTTGATTTAATGCTGTGAAGAAACTGAATATGAAATCTACTCTCTTGACAAATTCTTAATAATAAATTACTCTTGTGTGGTTTGAATGTTGTTCAGTTGATACCCAGATTTTATCTTACTTGACTGAAACCTTATGCCAAATGATTAGTAACTATTTGTTTTGTTTTGTTTTGAATTCTTTATTTTTTCCAACATGGCTAGTCATTACTCCAGTCCACAAAGACAATCTATAAATTGTGTTAAATATTATCTTTATATTTTATCATTTAGGAATTCAAATGGTGTTTAAACATGGTGTGTTATCCAACTGAAGTATTTATATAAATGTTATGACTCAGTGAAAAATGAAGCTAAAACAAAACAAAACAGACTTCACAAAAATACAGTTAGTAATTAAGTGAAATATATATGTTAGATAATTGTATTTTACCAAAATTGAGGAAATGTAATATTTACTGGTCTGTGACTCAGAAGAGCCATAAATAGTAGGAAATTCAATAATATCCCAGAAACAAACATATCGCAAAAAAACCAAATTTATCATTAAAGCTTAATATTATTTTAGGAAATGCACAATTAATTTTTCTATACTGTCAAGGAATATTATTGAAAAAGGAAAAACAATAAGAGTGATACATATAGTATGATCAATATATGTTTACTATGTATTGCATGGCTCTGAGCATAAGTATGCATATTTGGTTATATGTATATATTTACATATATTTATAATACAGTTCATATCTTTTATTCCAAATTGATGAATGAGGTTTTAAAGGCATTTATACAAAACTAATTCACATTGTTCTTATAATTATATCACCATTATAATGCCTAAAGTTTCTACAGCTTGGCATGTTATTGCAGTGAATTTACTTGAAAACAGAAAGGAGGCATGAAATTGTTCTGAAAACATAATGCAAGACGAGAATTTTTGCAGGCTATGTTCATGCAGAAAAACATTCTGGGTCCTCAATATGCACTTGGACTGCATTACTTCTAAGAAATTTGTATAGTCCTTGAGTATATTAATTTGTAAGTGTCTGTTTCAGAAATAACTCACAAAATTAAATAATGCAGCACCACATAGTAATGAAGACTTAATATTGTTCATTTCAACAGGGAAAAAACATTAAGGACAACAGACTAGGAATGACAAATGTTCACTTGCCTGTTGTGCTGAAAATGGAAAATTGAAAATAACTTGGGTATTGTCACAGTATTATTTTTCTAACTGGAAAACCAAAGATTGAAAACTACTCTGCCAAAGAAGTCTCATACGTCATGAATCTCCACGACAGAAAACCTGAAGTAGATCCTGGAAACACTCCTGTGGGTTGCAGCCAACGTAGACTAGAACAAAAGAAGGTGCAACTGAGAAGGAAAAGAAAGGCAAGACTAGAAATGAGTCCTGGCCACTGGACTGTGTGAAGTGATAGCTCCTGGAAGTTGGAGTGATACTGTTTTCCTGTGCACTCTTAGCATTCAGTTTTAAATTGTGCTTTCTATAATTAATTAATTAATTAATCCATTTAATTCTAGATCTTCAGTGAAGATTTTCTTTCTCTTTGTCTCTGTCTCTCCTTCATTATTTGGGGAAATTAAAATGTGAATAAATAAAAGTAAATAAAGTCTATCTTTGAATCCTAAGTGATTTCAGGAATATGATAATAGGAATTAGAGGGGAACTACAATAACTTGACAATAGTCCAACAGAAATGTATAAACAATAGATGAGACTGAAAAAAAAAGCTGCTATTGTATTGAGGGTTATTCAGAAAGGACTATGAAGCAAACTCCTTTTTCATCAAGTATTCTAGAAATGCTATATAGACAGAAGTATAATTTACATAGCATATAGCATATAATACATACTAAGTATCAAAAACAACTCTCTTGCTTCTAATTACTAGATTAACAATATACATCATTTAATTCCTGAAATTCGCTTTCAGTTATCATTAGAGAACCCTCTAAAATGGAACAATAACCAACTTTGAATAGGTAAAAATACACCTCATGTTGCAAAGAGACAAAGTATTGACTTTTTTTATACCGGGTAAAAACCAGAAGCCTTGAATAATATAGATAATCAAGAGATAAATTAGAAAAATACACAAAATACAGTGGTGTAGTGACTTTTGTGCATACTATGTTACACAGTGACGTGTAAATTAGTTTTTCTTAAAATGTTATGATTCAATTGAAACACTTAAAGTATTTTGGTAATTTCTACAAGTTATGAGAGATTGAAACATTTCTAGACTAAACTATGTACAGTTTAAAATTTTTTAGACTTTTAAAATTATACCAAACTTACTGAGAAATGCTTCTGTGATTGCTGTACTATTTCTGGTATATTTTAAACATTCTCAATGCAATCCTTAAAACTATTTTGGGGTGGCACCTGTGGACTGTGAATCTTGCATAACTTTTAGAAGGCAGCCAGGCCACCTTGACAGATGGACTGGAGCCATTTTAATAGGCAAGAGTGTCCATCAATTGTAATTAGAGTGTACAGATTTTCCAAAATAGTAGTTCTACTGAATTTTTCTTGCCTAATTTTAGTCTTCTTACAGAAAAATTTGTCCTAGTTTTCACCTCCAAACTCAGTTTCATAACTTATCTATGTGAACGTATTGAGTATTAACATGATGTCTCCTATTATTATATTTCCTCCATTGTTCTGTTTTTATTTCTCTTTCACTCTCTCGTATCATAAACTTACTTTGCTTCAACAATTCCAAAATTTTAAAATTCTCTATCATTTTCATAGTTTTGCTTCAGTTATTTATTCCTCAGGCCAATCTTCAAGACTCTATCATTTCTTACCTGAATTACAGTAATAGTCTCTAACCTGCATCCTTGAGGTCTCTGCTCAACACGGTGTTTGATGTCATTCATTCATAAGAAGTGGCTGAGATTATGTTATTCATTGTTGAAATGCCTTCGAGTCCTGCAGCATCTTTCCTAGTAAGCCAAAATTATTTAAAAAGTCATTAGATACTAGTATGATCAGAGCTTTCTCCATTATATCATTTGATTTTCTTTCTCCTGCCTCTATCTCCTTCCCCTACAACTACATCAATTTCCTTCTTATTCTTTTTAACTGAATTTACATACCTCAACTTTCTTGCAAACTAAGCATTTGCTTTCACCTCAGGAAACTGTACCTCCTAGAGGACTTTCAAACTATACAGAGACATATTAAATAAAAATTAATATAGAGATGTTTGCGTGTGACACATTACCTAATGATGTCAAAAAATAGTATTTCTTAAAATAATACAGTTTGATCTTTTATCAATTCCTAGACCTTCATACATATAGAAAAAAACACTAATTGCATTAACTAGAATACTCTTTTGAAGACATCAGAATGGGGTATTTCTTCTGCAAAGACATATGGAGATAGATTAGAGAAAGACTCACATGATTATATGTGTAGACATGCATTACTGTACATACATTTCCTGGTTCTACTTCCTGAAAAGTCCTGGTTAACACTCAGGTACCAATAAACACACTTAGCATCATAATCTTATGACAAACAAGTCTTTATTAAGTAGAACCAATACTTGCTGGAGATTTAAATAAAATAAAGATAAATCTGAAACAATTTGAATTTTCATAAGGTGAAAATGTACTTTAAAGCAAAGTAAGCCTGCAAAAAGAAACAGGAATCATCCTAATATAATTACCACTAGTCAAATCTGAAATAATTTGTGTAAAAATAACTTTTTTTTCCTTTTCAGCATTTTACTTTTTGTAAAAATAAAATTAAATAATAATAATGTTGGATGGTAGTCCAAAAAATAAAATAAATATCCTTCAGTTCAGGCTAAAAAAGGGGAAGACTGACTAACTAAGTGCAGGGAGGCAAAAAGGAAAAAAAGGAGCCAGGCGTGGTGGCTCACGCCTGTAATCCCAGCACTTGGGAGGCTAAGTCAGGAGAATCATTGCGAGTTCGAGATGAGCCTGGGTTACAAAGTGAGCTCAAGGCCAGCCTGAACTGCATAGTGAGACCCTGTCTCAAAAAGACAAAAAAAAAAAAAAAAGGTAAACAATATTCTTAACAAAAATTTCAAACAATAAATGTAGGCGGAATGACAGAAACAGAACACTAGAGTAATAAATTATTGCCACAGTAAAGATTAATTGAACAATGACTAAGATTAGTATGCTAAGAAATTAAGTGTTAAGTAGACTCAGTTTCCTTAATGTATTCATTAATTAGTCATATTAATGTATGCTCACAAGCTCTTTGATACTCTTCTCTCTTTAGAAGCTTTTCCTCTTGGAGTATAAATGGGACTTACTGTCTTTTCTAACAAGTAGAATGAAAAAGAGGAAAAGTAGTAATTTTTCTCACAATTACAGCGTGGAAGAGAGAAAGTAATAACTTTTTACTAGAGAAAACTGACACATAGCACCTGATCTAGTGATCATTGTTTATATCTTGCCAGAATGTTTTCTGTTGCTATAATAAATTACTTGAAACTGAACAATGTATAGACAGTGAAAATTTATTGGGCTCACAGTGTTGAGGCTTAAATGTCCAAGAGAATGGCATTTGATGAGGGTCTCCTTGATGTGCCACAACATAGCCGAAGGCATCGTAACAGTGCGCAAACAAGAGTATGCTGGCTCTTTTCTCTCTCACTCTTCATAAGGCCACTAATCTCATGGAGATTCTACCCTCATAATGCACCTAACCTTAATTTCTCCCACGGGCCCCCTCCAAACTCCGCTAGCATATGAATTTTGGAACCAAGTTTCCAGTATAACAGCCACCTCACCTTCAAGCCATCACACCTCCGTGAGTTGTGCTTCTGGGTGTCCTCAAAAATGCAACAAGGACACATTAGTTCTGTTCTATTCTTCACAAAAATTCATTAGTCAAATTCAAAACTTAGAAAACATCAGACAAATCAAAATCTAGTCAGAATTTTTTGAACAAAAATGTTATAAAAATATGGATACATCAAGCAGCTGTTTATTCAGCAGACTGAAGAGGTAGTAATGCCAAATATCACACAGTGCTCCTGGATTACGCATAGGACAAAGTGGCACAAAATGGAAAGCTAAAATAACTCTGTTGTATGGTTATTGTACTAATAATAATTTCTTAGTTTTCATATATGTACCATGGCTATGTAAAATTTTAATCTTAAGGAAAGCTGTTATAAAGACACAGGAAGACTTTCTACATTATTTTTAAAACTTTTCCATAAATCTAAAATTATTTCAAGCCAGAACATTATTTTCTTTTTTGGTTGTTATTTATTAAAAGAAAACCACATTTTTTTGTATTGGATGATTTTCATTTTTATCTAAAGAAACTTCTTATTTTATACTTTTGAATAAAATCATGTTTCATAAAACTAAAATAAGTTTTAGAAAATACATTCATTGTAGTAAGTTTTGATTTGCAGTTGTTTAATCGTAGGATGGGTCTATCCGCTTACATCCTTTGATCCTTCTCACCATTTTCCCTGTCCTAAAATACTGCTCTGTGTTCATGTACATCATTTCAAAGCTTGACCAGCACATTTACTGGATTTGTTTTTCACTGATGAGTTCTCATGAGAGAACAGGAATCAGGAGAATTGAACTTCCTCCTCACTAGTAGTAAGATTTTTCAGTTTAATGTGTACTTTGGTAAAAATGAGGGACTTAATTAAGATAGTGGTTTGATATTATCATAGCCACTGAGGTTTTCATTCAAAGCAATACTCATTCCACTGATTCCCTTAGAAATAACTTATTCTGTAAGATTCAAAGTCTTAAAATAGCAATTATTTTGAAACTATGTCTTGCTATTCTTTAATGCTATGCATTCTGGGTGTCACTAGCACTGGCTTTATTTTGAAAAAAAATGCACTGTTTAATTATGCTCTATACAGTTTAATTCCACTTTGCTTTGAAGCAATTATGAGTTACTTTTCTCAGAACTGTGTGTTAGGCCAAAATGACCCAGTACAAAATGCATGTCTAGACCAATTCCATCAATTGCCTAGCAACAACTTGTCTCAGCCACATATTTTAGCATTTTCTCCCATTTACCTTGAATATTCTCTTTTCAACCTGTGAATTCTATTCTTTCAAAGGTATACATTTTCTTTCAAGTTTTATTACTTTCCCAAGCATAAATATGCCTTTAATTGTACCACATTAGTATTTTCAAGTACTAGCTCCTTACTGTCATAATCTGTTATGACTGCATTTTTAATTTTTGTTTTCATAGACATATTTCATAATGAAATCATACCCCTTAGTGGTTAAAAACTTTGCCTTACTTCATTTTCTGTCCTTATTCTGTCAAATCCTTCAGTACCTCCAAACATACTCTCTTCTCCTGTATAGAATACGTGGTACTTTCACATTTATTTAAAGTTACGTGCTTGAAAGAACTTACAAAAAGGAGAAAGGAATGTTTTAGTTTACTCATAATTTACATTAGCTTATGTTCTAACACTTTTATGTCAATTGGCTGGGAAAAAAAGCCCTCAGAATTTCCATAAAGCTTTGCAGGTGTTAGTTTGGAAACATTAAAACTGATCTCTTTAAAGATATTGAATAATGTAGTCTCTTTTGTTAATCTAAAATGTTGTGGTAATGAATACATATCAAATCCACTGTGATTGAGAGATCTACGTTAGAAAAGTGAAAGTAAGCTCCAAACATTAAGAGTTCTACTCAGTACTTTTCATAGCTTTAACAATGCTGTATCAAGATTATTTAAAATATTTTCCTAGTTTAAATATTCATGAAACAAATTTTCATGCACATCATAATTATAAGTATGGTAGAATAAGAGCTAAACAAGTGTCCTTGAATCCAAGGTTTTTACAGAAACAAACAACCCACAGCAGCACCAGAGCATTAATATACATTAGAATTGTCAGAATGGGAGATAGCACCATCTTAACTTTACTTTGAGCACAGAAAATACATACTGAATTCAGTCAAAAAGAAGCTGAAACTTCATGGACATTTTCCCAAAAGGAAAACTCTGTCAAGAAGATCAGAAGAACAATGTTATATTTTTCATAAAATGTTGCATGTGTTTTGGACAGAATCTTTCCTACTTGTTATTTCCTTGAAAATCACCATGCATGAATAGTTAATTGTTCTGGATTTCCAGTTTCAGTCAAGATCAAAGAGCTCCTTTCATCTCAATTTCTTGTCACAATTAAAAAGTTCTAACCAAAACACAAGTAAGTATAGAAGTGCTCTGTATGATATAAAGAAGCTACCCTACCTGGAGATCTCAGGACTTGAAGAATGATGTGGCAGAAATTGCCTTACATATGTCTAAGACAGTATAACCAACAGCTGAAACCTACCCCGAACCACCTACAGGCACCGACAAAAATGTAAAAAGTGCTAAGGAAAGCTTGTTCCCTCTAACTAGGGTACTTTCCAACAACACTTGCCTAACTGTAGCCACCACCAAAATAAATTGGCTACCGTCAGTTCCTATCTTTACCCACTTGCTCCTACCTCCTTTTTGTTTGAGCAAATGTAGTAGGATTTTGATCCTATCTCTCCTTTAAGAAACAAGAACTAAAGCTCAGATTTCCCTGCCTGCCTATGTTTGAGGGTACTGAGCAAGAGCTGTAGGAGAGCTGAGGGTATCATGTAGTGGTGCTATCAGTTTAGCAGATTAGTATGGGCCAAAATCCAATGGGAAAAAGCTTCTATTGTTCCCTAGCATTGAGGAGACTGAACAAAATATTGGGGATGAAGGTTAGTCAGCACTCCATATGCTGTTGTCAACAGGGCCCTGAGGAAGCTAAAACTATATACATACCCAGCAGCAAACTACCAGATGAAATGATGCAAAGGCTAGTCACACTCCAGTTCCTAAAGTCCAGCCCCTAACAGTGGGGCCCAGTGAAGAGATGAGTTTCCAGCCCGAATTGGAATAAAATATGGAGTGAAGCAGTGCAAACAGATCTGGCTGTTACTCTGCTACCTCACCTTCACAAGCATCATTGCAAGAAAAAAGAGAATTGAACCTCTATCCAGAATCAAGGAAGCTGAATAAGGTGGTTGGAGGCTTAACTTTCAACTTCACGGTAAATAAAACAATCCAACCAAGAAAACAGGTAAAAAGACATCATTGTACATTTCATTAAAAATTATATAAGAAGGTGAAAAAGTGCATGAAAAGATGGTCAACATCACTAGCATAAAGAGTATGATTTGAAACCATAATGATCTATCCACATTTACTGGAATGAGTTAAATTTTAAAAGAGAATAATATTAATACTAATTCTGGCTAGGATGCAAATAGTGTATCACTCACATACTATTGATGGCAATGTAAAATGGATCTACTACTTCTGAAAAGTTTTTAAAAGTGTTTTACAACACTAGGTGCTCTTACTATATGACCCAGCAATTATTCTACAAGGAAAAAAAGGCTCCATATATCTCAGCAAAATGAAAAAAGTTGCCCACACAAACTCCTGTACTGAAATGTTTATAACAGCTTTATTTGCAATAAATCCCAAACTGGGAACAACCCATTGCCCTTTAAGGGCAAAGCATACCATATATATCTTATGGATTACTATTAAGAAATAAAAAAGGAATACTGATGCACCTAAGCATGGATGGATTACAAGGGAATTGTACCAAGCAAAGAAAAAGAAATTCAAATAAGATTTCACTTACAGTTTTGAAATAGCAAAATTCTAGAAATGGAGGACAGATTAGTGGTTGTCAATGATTTGAGTTGTAAAAAGGAGTGGCTATATGTGTGAAAGGATAAAAAGAGGGATTCTTCTCATGGAATCCTTTAGCTATTGACTCTGGTGGTGTTCCAGAAAAAGCCTGCATAGTGATAACTTGCAGAGAACTAAATATGTGCAGACATATACACACAAACCAGAATAGTATGTAAAATAGAATAGTTTGTAATAGATTGTAAATCTAGAATAGTTTCTCTTGAGTTCTCCAATTTACTGACCTATAGGTACATAAGAATTTTAATAATGATTTTAATTTCAATAGTCTGTTGTGACTTACCATTTTCATTTCTAATTGCATTGATTTGGGCCTTTTTCAGTTAAACTGGCTAAAGTTTTATTTATGTTGTTCATTTATCTTTTAAGGATGAATCTTAAATTCAATAACTATTTGTATTTCCTTTGCTTTTACTTTCATTGATTTCTGCTCTCATCTTTATAATTTCCTTCCTTGTGTGAATTTCAGGCTTGGATTGTTCTTGTTTTTCTAGGACTCTGAGGTGCATCCTAGGTTATTTTTCTTGGTTTGCTCTGTTTTTGTGATGTGAGCATTCACAACTATAAACTTCCCTCTCAGGACAGCTCTCGATGTGCCCCTTAAGATCTGGCTGACATTATCATTTAGTTCTAGAAATTGTTGCATTTCTTCTTTAATTTCATCTGTAACCAGCTGTTTAGTTAAGCATGTATTGTTTACTGTTCATGTATTTGCAAAATTTCTGTTTTCTTTTGTCGCTGATTTCTAACTTCATTGTAGTATGGTCTCATGGTACACATAGGTATAATTTCAATTCTTGTACATTTACTTAAGATTGATTTATTGGTTAGCATGTGGTTTATTTTGAAGAAAGTTACACATGCTTCTAAAAAGAATATTTGTTCTATAACTGTTGATAATAATATTCTGTAATATTAAGTCCATTTAGTCAAAGGTTTCATTCAACACCGGTATTTCTTTGTTGATTCTTTGCCTAGTTAATCTATTAGTAAGGTATTGAAGTCATCCACCAAAGTTATGTTTATGTTTATCTAATATTTTATGTCTAGTAGGACTTGTTTCATGAAGTTGAGTGCTACATTGTGGGTGCCTGTGTGTTAATAATTGTTACCTCTTCCCTTAAACAATATATTTTCACCGTCTTTGCCTCTTTTGATCACCTTTGACATGAAGCTCACTTTGTCTGAATATAAAACAGCTATATCTGCTTTTTTACTTTAGGTTCTTGTTGCACAGAATATCTGTTTTATCCTTTGATTCCTAGGGGTCAAATGTATTTTATGTGTGCAGAATGCCATTAGATTTGATTTCTTGATCCAGTCTACCAGTCTGTGTCTTTTAATTGGGAAACTAGAGTATCCACATTGAGAATTATTAATAACAAGTATTGCTTTATTCCTGTATTGTCTCATTTTCCTGTTTCTGATTTCCTCTTTCCCTTCTACATAACTACATTCCCTTCCTGATGTATTCATTTGATTAGACCTTTTTGCAGGTATTAGTTTCTTTGCCTGTGGTATCCTTGAAAAATTTTTGGAGTTCTGGCTTGGTGGTCACAAATTTCTTTAGGTGTTCTTTAACATGAGCGCATCTTATTTCTCCATCAATTTTGAAAGATCCTTTTGCAGGATATGTCATCTGGGTTGTAAATTGTTTTCATTTAGGGTTTTGCATATTTCACTTCAAGCTCTCTTGACCTTTAATCTGTGTTAAGAAATAAACTGCAGTTATAATAGGTTTTTCTTTATATTTGTTTTTTTAACTACTTTTAAAACTTTGTTCTTGTGTTTGACTTATGGGACTTTGAGTATGATGTGTTGTAGAGAGATCTTTTCTGATCATGGATAATTGGAGTTCAACAAGCCTCACTTACCACTATATTAAAATCCTTTTATCTTATTTGAAAATATTTTGGCCATGATTTCAACTAAAAAGGTATTTTATGCCCTTTCTTCTATCTTCTGATTTTTCACTAATTCCAATTAATTTTAGATTTGTCTTCTTTGCATTACCTAAAAGTCTGTTATTTTTAAGTATCTCTAATCAATTGTTCTTCAACAACATCTCTGTCTTCTACTTCTGAGACTCTGTTATCACATAGGTCACTTTTGCTGCACATATTTTCAATAAAAATTTATAACTTCTGAACTTCTATGTTAATCTCTCTTATGGACTTTAATTCTTTCTGTACTAGTCATATCTGTTTTGTATTTTGTTTATTTTTTTATCTTTTGGGTTAGTGTTTTATTTAGATTCTCTGATAATTTTATTTAATTGGCCCAGTATCTTATTTCAGTATTTATATCTCCTGTGAGCTTACCAAATGTCTTATCAAACTGTTTTCCTATCTTCCCTGATATGATTTTGAATAATTTGGCTTTAGTTTGAGGCTTTAGTTTCCTCCTTTTCAATGCCCCATGGGTCAACTTTGGGAGAGCTGGGAGTTTTGGGAGGCATTTTATTGGCTCCTCCACTCTGTTTTTTTTTTTATTGATTTGTTTATTTGGCTTATGTTAAGGCATATAGGCTGCTTATAGCGGAAAATTTTGTTTCTAGGATGGAGATATTTTACTTAATATGTACTTTTTAGTAATTTCCTCTGAGTGTGCATAACTACTTGTCTTTGCCTGTGTCCCAGGATCCAAATATTGCCATTTACTTGAGAAGGGAATCTGCATATTTGGCCCAGTACCCAGTTCTTCTGGAATGTGTAACAGTATTGATAATGACCTCACAACAACCTAAATATTAGCATCTATGTCATCTTGTTTATAATAATAAAATCAACATCAATTATAACAGTAAATACAAAATGAATACTAGCAAACCCTAAGGAACAGTAAAGTATCACTCTTGTTTGCAGAAAAGAGATCTATAATTATAGTGTAAACACTAAGACAAACCAAGCGTTAACCTGTTGTTGACCTACAGTAAATATGTACTAAATGGAATGACTTTACCTTGAATAACAGTACCTTGGTACTCAGCAAAAGCAAAGAAAAATTACTTTTTATCTAGAGATTCCTAAATCTTAGTATTTGTATTAATAAAGGTGGAGGAGGGAGGGAAGTTCATGGAAAAAATGTTATAAGAGCACATGACTCACTCACGTGGGGTTGGAGCTGCTCTTCTGACTTGCAAGCTCTCTCTCATACGGGCGCAAAAACATTTTCTTTAAAGTAAACTGATACATTTAAAAGCAGGCCAAATCAGCAAACAATATTGCTGTTTTAGCAGAACCATTCTACATTTCTGTTACAGAAAATATCTTTTATTGAAACATTAAATAATAAATAATCTATGCATGAATTTATTCCTTTCACTGTGCCTCTGCTTTGAATATGTTTCATGAATTCAGAGTCACACAAGCTGATGCTGTAAGCCTACCACTCTGTAAAGAGCATCGATAGTAAACACATGTTGTCCCTTTAGTCAACAGAAAGACTTAATACCATACTGATACTATGTTTAGAATTCTATGATAAATATATGCTAGAGAAAACTACTAAATACTAATAGTTCCATTAAAATATTATGTGCATTTAAAAAAGAAAAGGATGGGAAGAAGCAAGACAAAGTGATAAGAAAAGGAATAAAAATGTGTTATGTACATGTATCAATTTTCCGCAAGGAACATAAGCATTATATATTAATACATATTCTAATAAACTAAACTAAAAGATAAATAATTTAAGAGAGAAAAAAGAAATATTATGCATGCTTATTATGAATAACATAAACATGCTCACACACACAGTCCCAGAGTTTTGATGTGATTTCTTAATGCTGCATACAGCACTAATAATTATGGCATTTCAGGTTTTTTAATCATTTTGACACAGGGTTACACTTTAAAAAAATAAAGTAAGACTGTTATAAAATGTATGTTTTAACTTTTCATGAAGATACTTATTCTATGTAAATGATAAGTAATTTACAAACTTTAGCTAGTTTCTAATGGAATGCAAATATAAAACAAACATTAGTATAAAAATAAGAAATGAGAATCCATTTATAAAAAGTAAATTTTAATTTTTGGTGAAAGAATATATTCTGAATAAATAACCTCAAGGTTTTAAAATCTCAAGGATTTTAAAACAAACAGAGAAATGATGACAAAATATATTGCTATTTGAAATAAAATATTTATTATTCTTTTAGATCATTTTTTATTAAGTTTGGGAACAGAAGACTCTAAACAGTACCTCAAGAACTACATGCTAAAACAAGGATAGGACATTGTTAAGGAACATAGTAGCTCCTTAGATGTGATAAGATTGCCTAACAGGTTATATTTTTAAAATCTAGATTCTTAAGTGGAAAGGATGAAGATAAAATCTACATGAAAACTTCGAACAATAAAAAGTGATGTCAAGTCAGAACCAGAGAAAAAAATTATCTACTGATAGGTAAACAACCAAAAATTTTTAAATTAAAATTTGGAACTGCAGTGGGAAAAAATACTTCAGAGGATACTTATTACATGTAAACAGCAATGATTATGACTTTAATATCAACAAAACAGGACCAGAAGAAAGGCAGCTGAGTCAGGGCAGGAAGTAACTTTACTGAACTGGGCTGCCCTGGCTTTTCTGAGTGTGGATGAGTTGCTAACATAAGGATCATTGATTCTGTTTCTCTTCTCTTCTAGTTTATGTGTTCAAAAATAGAGATGTTGATAATACGGAGATATACATTTGTCTTTCTCAAATTCTTGCAGGAAAAAGGAATTCCTGAGCTGTATGAGTGAAATATTTAAACTGAGGCATTGAAGTTTTGTGTTTGAATACATATTTAGATATAAAAACTTCCTCTTTGATAATATTGCAGATTTTTGTCGTAATTTTCTAAAGTAAATGCAGGCTTAAGAGACTCTTATGGTCAGGGAAAATTCAACCATAAAGTTAAGAACATGGAAGAGTGTGATCAGATATAGAAATATCATTTCATTTATTTTCAACGTTTTCATGTAGTTTTTGTCTTCATCCCTTCAATTTAAGTACCTAGACTTTTTTTCTTCTAACTTATAAAACCAAAACTTAACATATTTTGTGAATATGGGAAAAATTACTTTTTTAAAACTATGAAGAGAAAATAGACAAAAGGGCTGGTTTTAACTTAGCTAAATTGATAGGATCTAGTCAGATTGTGAAAGGTGCTCAGGTATTTGAAGGATAAATTACTTATATTTGCCTGGAAAAGACTAAGAAAAAAATGTCTTCTGGAACAAAAGTTGGCAGAAGAGAACATGAGGACTGTTATGTGGAAAATTTTGAAACTCACTTTACAACCATTTTAAACCTTCTGTAGAAAAGCTGCAGCTCATGGAAAGAATATTTTGCTCTCATTATTTTTGGCAATAAAACAGAATCTTTAGTCCTTTAGAGTAAATGTTTCTAATGTTAGTTAATTATTCAGTGCAGGACTCCATATGCTTTGTAAGAAGAAAAACTTCCTGCAAAAATTGTCTAATAATTCACTCAACAAAACAAGTTACTTTTCATAATAAGATTACTGCATCAGTCAGCATTTGCTTACACAAAATTCAGTAGGTTCTCTAATTATAGAAAAAGTGGCTTTCCCAATTATTATTTAAAAAAAAATTGTGAAGACCCTTTTGTTCTAGATATGTGTTTAGATAATTTCATATGTATATACATATATGAATCTGTGGATATATATTCAAAATAAAGAAGTGTTTATCTGGATATAAGTATAAGCCTAATACATTAAAAATCAATAATGGCATGCATTTAATTATATGCTTTATTTAATTGTAGGATGCAGCATTCTATGGCACAGTCCTCAAACATGACCTTGTATCACAAACACTTCAAGAGCTTATTCAAACACAGGTTTTGGAGTTGACCCTGAAGTATTTGAAAAGTAAGTCTAACTGGGAGTCCAAATATTGTCATTTCTAATAATTTCTAAGGTGATGCTAATACGCCAATTTGAAAGCTACATTTTGAAAACGACTGATATAAGGTAAAATATACCTCCTAACTTCCTAGATGTCAAATTTGCTAAGTTTGTGTTCCCTGAAATCGAAGAAAGAATTCCAAAGGACAAAGGAGGTTAAGAGTAGTAGAGATTTACTGGGGAGTAGGAATAGCTCTTGAGAGACAGGAAAGGTCCCAGAAGTGGGTTTCCATGGGATCACTTCTCTGAGAATGTTTTATAGAACAAAATCACCCGTGAAAATTTCATTACACCACAAATTATAATCAACCAACAAGAGTACAAGTATAACTGTTTAACTAATATTGACCCAATAGAGAAACAGGTCACACACAAGTGCACATGGAAAGAACAGACATTTCAGAGGAGGGGTGGGTCTGGATGCTCTGGTGACTGATGTCTATCTGGACTTTACTGGACTAGGTGATATCAGTTATAGTATTAAGTTATTGTTTATCCCTCAGGGAGGAATGTAGGCCTGGTCAGTCCATCTTTATCTTGAGGCCTGGTCTTCAGATGTGCCTCAAGCTATAATTCTGAAGTATTTATTTTTTCTGCTGATTTTAATAGCCCCATTTCTCTCTGACGATATATTAATTTCTATCTAATTTAGCTGCCTATAATGCTACTACCATAGAATAATATAGATGAGAAAAGTTATCACTGTACACTAGACTAGTATACTAGTTGCAAATGTTTTGAGAAGGAAGTGGTCCTTAACTATACTTAGAAATTTATTTGCTGTTCTATCAGCATATAATTTTCACTCA
Source organism: Hydrochoerus hydrochaeris (assembly GCA_004027455.1). Taxonomy (NCBI): domain Eukaryota; kingdom Metazoa; phylum Chordata; class Mammalia; order Rodentia; family Hydrochaeridae; genus Hydrochoerus; species Hydrochoerus hydrochaeris. Next base: position 49,880 of record PVLA01000703.1, read on the forward strand.
GGCTCCCAGGGGTACATTCACTTTAGTTATTCTTATTACATTCTTTTTCCTCTTCTGCTTCTTTCCCTTCACCTTTTTCTTTGTCCTCCTTTCTTGTTCTCTGGGCTCAGAACAAGTAGTCTCATAAATCCTATATGTAATCCTTAGTGTTTTTCTAACAGAAATAATGTCTGTGTCCCAGCAGTTTAAACTGGCACAGTCCTACAGTCCTGACCAATTTCCTCACAATGTCTTCTAGCCTAATATATAACTTGTCTCTTCTTTAAACCAATCAAGCAGTTTCCACTGACTGCAGCAAACATTATTGAAGCAAAGGCAGCCAAGTTGGGCTATTGTAATGAATGTCATGCACAGATAAACACTGCAGTGTCAGCAATGTTTGCTCAATATTTCCAATTGCAAAAGCAACATAAATAGTGAAATATCTGGGTAAAGATATAATAGGAAATAATATGGCCAACTTTTCTTCATATATTATACAATGGAAGATTTTTACCCACAAGAGTTTTTATTTAACTCCAATACTCATACTTTTATTTTTGAGTTATTTCTATCCAGCTGGTTATTTTCCACTGAAAATGTGTCAAATTTTATACAAGAATTCAGCATTTTGTGGTTTTTTTTCAAATTATTTTTTGTTGCTCAGCCTGGAGAAGAGAGTAGGGCTGGGAAGATTTATTATTTTTAACATAATTAAAAATGTTTTTAAAATGACAGAATGCACTTTGTAATACATTCGCCAACATATTTATATTAAACATTGAAGTATAATAACATCATTTGTACAAGGAGCTATTTAGTGCCTATTTTTCTGTATCACTTATATAGCACATTTTTGAGAATAACAAATTAAAATTTTAAGCTTATAATTCTACTAGTTTCTACATTATGTTTTTGAAAAATTAAATGATTCTCATTTTAACCTCAGCTTCATGACCAAAGAGAAAACTGCAGTAATGATATTCATGACATAAATCCAAACAGACTATATACATATCCTATATATGTATCATCTACCATGTAACTCCTTTTATTCTAATACAAGGTTTCAATCCGCTCTTAAATGCAATATATATATATATATATATGTATGTATATATATATATTAGTTTCCATAGTTGTTACCCACCTGTCACTAAATTAATACATACCTACTATGAAAATAAATACCAGAAAGGATTTGAAATCTGAAAAGTTTCTTTGGTGTAAATAAACCAAGATATTTATACCTTATGCTTGCTAAGGTAATATGTACAAGTAAATGTGAAAACTCAAAAAATTATTTTAAAATAGTTATAAGCTAAAATAAGAAAATGGAACAGCTTGTAAATATTACATTTAATTGCATGCAGTGTGGTTAAAATGAGCCATAATATTCAGGCTTTAATACTTTCAATGTATCAATTTTTAAGAAGGCCATTTTTAAAACATTGGAAATTTTACTTGAATAAAGGTAAAAACGATCAATTCCTCTAAAGAAAAATGATAAAATTATTTTCATTCCATTCAACCCAACTAATCTCTCTTCTATGATGAGATTAATCCTCAAACTTTTAGGTACCTTGAGATGGCACATCTACTTTTTTCTCTTGAATGATTATTTCACTTTTATTTCCTTCATTCTCATAACCTCTGTAACCACACAAATGTTCAATTTTAATTTATCTTAGCTATAACCTGTTCTTAAAACAAAGCCTATTCAGTAGGTTTCAGGCTGTGGGATGCACTTTGCAGCAGACCCTGCAGATGTTGAAATATGGTGCAGGCACTAAGCAAGTTTTAGAGGCTGCAATTAACATGCCAACCCAGTGAAAACTAAACTGGGAGTGACAGCCAACACCTATTTTTTGTAATCATGTCAAGTTTTCAAAATTCTTTGAAAACTATTTTAAAGCATGATAACATCCTTCACCAAATGTGTAAAAATATTTCTCTTAATTAACAGGTATTTAATGAAGTAACTACAGTGGTGCATAACCTCCAAAATAGTGCTTTTGAAACTCATTCAGATACAGTGCCCTACTTTTCCTGGCAAATATTTTGAAAGAACTTCTTTATCACCAGGAGGTAAACTCTATTGATATTAAATTTATCAGTAGCAGCTTTCAAAGTCAGTATAATGTTCTGATATGAAAGCAAAGGGAAATAAAAATAAATTTAAACAAAAATAATATATTTTACTTACTTTACACTTTATCTATAAGTTAAGTACAGATACTTTCAAAAATATAAGTAGAATTATTGTAAGTGACAGTTACAAGTGCTGAATGATTCATTACAGTGACTAGCATAATATTACACAGATAAGTATTATAATTCATTGAATTCATTTATACATTAAACCTTACAAAATACCACTAAGAAATACATCATATAGTTGAGGTGACAAAAATAAATTAAGCAATACATTAATATTATTAAAGATACTAAAATAGCTATAGAATTCTAGACGACAGACACAATATAGACATTATTATATACATTATTAATAGACATTAATATAGACATTATTATAGACATTATTAACAGTCAAATGGTCAGAGGGGAATCCATAAATTAAACTAGCAAGATGATTTCCATGAGGGATCTGACCCAGGTTTATAACAATGCCCCTTGTATTAGTTCTTTACTCAGCACAAGGTATTCAATAAATTTGTATTTTGGACCACAAAAGTGAAGCCTAATAAGCTTAAATGAAAGAATTTTAAGGAAAAGAATAAGCATTTGTAGAATATTTGAATACTGTCAGTTTATTGGAAGAAGTCTTGTTGATTATTTAGTTCAATTGGCCATTATTATAAGACATGGATTCAGGATTTGGACCTCAAAAACTCAACCAAATATTTCCAGGCCTTCATTTTTCAACTGAAAGGCATTTATATGGCTTCTCCAGAATAAAAAAAACAAAACAAACAAACAAACAAAAAAACCTGACAGTGCCATTTACATAACATAGTCTATTTAAATTCCCCTGATAATGGGTGACCAACTAACTGGTTTACTCAAAGGAAAAAAGAAAAGCCTCCTGCTTCAAAACAAGAGGAATTTTGAAACTTGGAGCAAGTATTCTTTCAGGTTAATCTCCTGCACTTTAACAGGAGGGAAATATGAGTTTTATTTCCTTGTTGATTACAGTTTAAAGGGATACATAATAAGACCAGAAAAAAACTGACTTAGCTTTTTAAGAAATTTAAATATATTTCAAAGAGAAGGAGAACTTAACAATAAAGAGAATTCTGAAGTAAAGGCAGCATGATGGGAAGTGTCTCTTTTCTTATTTTTAACAGAGATAATGAAGCTTATTCCTTGAAAAATCTTATTTGATTTACCCTTACACAAGCAAATTGCCAGATATCCAAGAAAAAGATCATAAACACAAAGAAATCAATGGAGGGAGAAAATGGAGAGAAAAATTTAAATATAAAACAATATTCTTTAAAAAGGTATTACATCTATATTACATAGAAGAGGATTTATCTTAAACATTCAAACAATAAAAATCATCCCTTAGAAATAAAAACATAATCAAAATAAAATAGGAGATAAAATCAACAAAATTTACTAAGTTCTGAAAACTTTTGGGAAAGGAGAAAAAGAGAGAGAAAGAGAAAATATTAAAGGGTTATACGATACACCAAAAGTTGAATTATACAAAACCCAAACTTGAAGAACACAGAAAATCATGGATCAAGTAATTCAATAAAATGGCCCAGGACTACAGGGCTGTGCATTGTAATTCTTAGTAGAGAATGTGTGGAGACTTGTGAGATGTAATGCCTAGGTATAACTGTTTCCTGGATCCTGTTTGTGTAGACAGTTCTGTTTTTCAGTATCCTAGAACTGTAAGGATAGCTACATAAATAATCTTCATTAGTTTATTCTCGTTTCTCCAACTTTGGGGATGTGGTTTTTGAATCAGTAATGTAAAAGTGAAATAGACCATCTCAGATTCTTTCAAATCCTAAATTCAGTGAGTCCTTGTTGAAGGCTTAACCCACCACGCTCCCTCTCCTCATGGGATGACAGCTGGTCTTCATTGGCTCATCAGCACCTCTATATCTTTACTGAGCTGAGCCACATTCAAACTATTATTTATCTACAAGCCATACCATCTCAGTAAACTGATCTTTTGGAACCAAACTATATAAATTCTAAGACATGAATTAAAAGGAGATGAAAAGATAAGTGAAGCAGTAGTTTACTAAAGAAAAATAAAGAGAAACAATAATTTAAGCTTGGTATATTTTTTCCATACTAGAGTCCAGTGCAAACTCATTTCTTGCTTCTAATTGTAACAAAATAATTACATATTTATGTTAGGCAAATCATATATGATTGACCCAAGTGATTGATTAATGCTTATAAATAGTTTTAGCTCTCCCATTCATCATCAAAAAATCATACACATACAATAATTTTTTTAAAAAACTAAAGAAGCATGTTTAACATAAGGCATACAAATATACAAGGATTCGCAAAGTAGGCTTACAGTGGCCACCAGTGGAGTCAGGTACCAAACAGTGCAAAAGGACTACCTGTGCACTAGAGATAAAAGGATCCAGCTGAAATTTGAAGGGCTGGAGTTCACTGAAGTGTCCCAAAGCCCAATGTAGTGCCCATATCAGGAAACCAAAGGGTCTGTGATAGAAGGCTAAAAAGTTTACAATGGAAGCTGGAACTCCATGCATGGAACTCCATGATGAAAATGAAGACTGGAGCGCATCCAAAAAAAAAAAAAAAACAGAAGTGAACTTTTCTTCGTTTCTCTTTTATTCCATTCAGGAAACAAGTAATATTGGTTGCTGTCACTCACATGCAGACAGGGGCTTCTGTCTTCAGTAAATCCATTCAACCATAACCAGAGCTATATTAATTCAGTTTAGTTGGTTGTTTCTTACTCAAGTTGATACAACAACTTAATGTTACAATCTACCCCTTGTCAACTTGACAACCGGACACATTTCCTTATTTCTCTGTCACTACTTCTTGAGATACCAAGAAATATTTTTTAAAAAAAACTAGCGGTAAAGAAAATACCATGACCACAAGTGAAAAGAGTAACCAGTGATCCTGAGAGTCAATGGAACTTAAAATAGTGTCAGCAATTTCTTAATCAATAGAAAATTCAAAGTGACTAAATGTTGTCTGTTATTGGGATTGTTAAGAAATGTCCACTAACATTGACAAAACAGAAAGAAAAAGAAAAGAGAGGGGAGAAAAGAATGCATTTACCAGCACATAAAGCTCACACAAGCAGGTGTTTTGTGCACCACCAGGGTATGGTGTTAGAGTGTAAAAATGAATAGTCCACTGGTTTAACTCAACATCTGTTATGTGGGAGCACTTACCACTAATTTAAAGACAGAAAGCACACCCAAGTAAAAAGTGAAGTACAAAAACATAGCTGGTGCTAACCATGCTTTTAAGATCAATCTTCGAATTAGGAAAAAATTTCTGAGTTTCCAAAATACTCCAGAAACTAAAAATGAAAAGAAATTGGATGGCCTAAAATCATCACCAGCAAAAATTCTTCTGAATGAACAATGGATAACTCAAAAGTAAACAATAAGTTTAGAGAAAAATTTGCAGTATCTATGACACAAAATGTTCTTACTTGGACAAAGAGCATACACAGTCAATTTAAAAAGTGAGATAATATTAGTACAGATAGTAATGAAGTTATATAAATAAGGTACACAAAAGTTTGTGTGAGAACACAAAACAAAACAAATTACATAGGATCTAAAGATTACTTCATGATTGAACCAATAAAAAATAAAACAAAAAACCCTTTATTTCTTTTTACTAATTGGAAATATATATATATGTGGTGTTTATTGTTACTTTTTTGAAGTCTATGGAAATAGACATTTTCATGTTTTTGTTTATAGGATATTTTTTCAAAGTTTTTCTTACAAAGAAAATTTTCAATAGTGCAATAAATTTTAAAAGCATTTTCTTGACCAGTGTTTTTCCTGATACAAATTCATGCAGGTTTCTCCAGTGACTTTCCTATAAGGTTTGTCATAATTCATCTAATATAGCAACAGAAAAGATTGGAAAAAGCAAAAAAAAAAACCATTTTAAATAAATTATAATCTTCCATTAAATTTTAAACATAAACAATCAATAAAATAAATGAAACATTGTTATGCACAACTCTTTTGGGATATTATTATGGAGAATAAGCACATTTGACAATAGTAATTATGTAGCAAAATTCCCTATGCCTATCTTTGATTCTTCTAGGTTTATTAAGCATAATAAAGTATTAACATTTACATTTGGATTCAGTTGCAATGAGACAATAGAAAAGAATTTCTCTTCTGTGTTACATATTTTAATTTTTAACCTTATAAATTTATTTTAATACAATAATTTTACTTTAAAAAATAATATGAACATTTTAGGAGTATGAAGAATTAGCCTGTAAATAAAATTCTCTGGAATTTGTAATACTTTAATGTTTTCACCATATTAAAATATGAGCATTCCAGAAGCAAATCCAAAGGAATGTTTAGAAATTGAGGCATAATTTTCTACTGATACAATGTAATTTACAAGTATTATAATCTCTGTTCATCTTTCCTAATATGTCATTAGCAGTTGCCAAAATTGTGCAAAACGATACTGTTTAGCAGTATACTAAAACTAAGCTCTGAATTCTACAAAAGTGATGCTGCCAATCGTACTACTGCTTTCTTTTGTACCTGATAATCTGTTAAGTACAGAAAGATAAGGCACATATGATTTCACTTTAATGTTCAATATTTTAAAAAGTTGATTGCATGCAGTGTAAACAGTGGCTACCACAGGCTGTGATGCGTAGGAGGAACAGAGGGTGAGGGGAAGTTTGGTCAATGGTTGGGAAGTTACAGTCAGCAGTAAGCAATATTGGTGTGCAATTGCACCATAAAATGACTAGAGACAATTATGTCCTGTATATTTCAATATTTTAACCATACATTAGAGACAAATGTTTGAGGTGATTTGTTTTATCTGGTTACAGAAGATACTGATATTTCATGTAAAGTTAGATGTTAGTGTTTTTAATACAGCATTTAAAAATGTAATTTAAAGAAAAGCAAAAGAATGATTGCGGTCTAATAGATATGCTTCTATTCTTAAAATGTTTGGGTAAGTTACTCCATCTTCCTGAACTTCAATTTCATTACGATGTAAGAGGTAATAATAACATTTTTCTGCCATCATCAGAATTAAATTGTTAAGAATTGAGTACACTCGCATCCCAACATGGCTATCATAAATCTTTTCTTGAGCCTAGCTTTCTGTCTGATATTTCATCTTAGTGTGTTTGCATCAGACAGGAAAAACTGTCTGCATATCAGAACAGAAAGAGGGAGTAATCCATATTTAATAATCAACTTCTCTTCCCGTTTCTGTATAAATACCCTGAAAAATAGAGACGTGTGACTGCAGTTGCTTATAAACAGTAACTGACAAAAGCCCTTGCTTGTTATTCTGTGTGGCTTAAAACTTTTATTTTATGAATCATGAAAGAAAATACTAAAATTTCTCTGGGTTTCAACAAACGTGATCATCACGATCTTGCAGGACATTATGGGTTGAAAGTAAACTCCACAGGAAGCCAGCCCAGCAGCAGGATAGCAAGAGCTGCAGGGACTCCAGCCGACCCTACCCGTGGTCCCAGCTCCACGTTGAGTGTCGGGGCAGCAGGCACGGGAGATTTTTCTTCTGACAATCACTTCAATCCAGGTCATGGAACTCTGAGGCTGAGATACAAAAACAGCTTTTCTTTCTTTTCACTCTTTTCCCTTCAGTATTCCTTTTTATAAAAGTTATTTGGAGAAAGTTCTGTTTTATTTATTTCCTAAGAAAAAATGGAAAACTTGGTGAGCCTTATATGAACCTTAATATTGACATATTAATTAAACTGGAAACTTACTGACCTAATAGACCATAATGATAAAATATATCCAACCTCAGAAGTATAGAAATTTGGATAGACTTTGAAATGAGAGTTCTTCTATACGTAAGAGAATAATTCTCTTACCACAATGGTTTCTAAAAACATACTTTTTTTTGCCTCTACAGAAAAATAGGCCATGCTTTCACAGGCAAGGTTGAACTCTAATTGATTTAGAACACAATAATCATAACTGTTAACATTTATCAGGTGCTTATGATGTGTCACGCTCCATTCTGAACAAGTGATGAGTATTCTTTCAGAATCTTTGTGACATCTTGACACTGGCAATCTTCTTCCCCATCTTGCATCAGATGGAGTACAGCAAAGATAACTCATCTGAAACTGACATGGCTGAGAGGTGGAGAAGCAAGAACCAGTCTCAGGCCAGAACTCTGAAGACGCCCCTCTAGACACTGAAGTTACATCACTAGATTTCCTCTATGCATTTCCTTTGCCTTGATGAAGTGGAATGTCTGTGATTCATGCTCACGAGAGTTTGTGTGTGAGAGTGTGTATCCTACTCCTTTACAAAATTATAGTATTTGGCACTAAAATCGCAATACATCAAAATACTGAGAATTAGTAAGTCTTGAGACATCATACATACACATATTTACAACAGAAACTTACTAGACTTTTAAATTCTAAGAATTTTTAAATACCTTAGAGGAATTAAAACTTATCTTTAGATTAAATAATTGCAGTTTTACACAATGTCAAACTATTTTAAAAGAAGGAATTTAATCAAATTGTCTATACTTTAAGTAGTTATAAATACATACCCAAGGCCTGCACTGAAAATGGTTTTAAACTGTCCATTGGAACATAAAATGTACCCACTATATACTAAAATTACCCACTCAATGTCATGGTTTTTATATGAACAACGTGGAGAGTGACAACTGTTTCACCTTCTTGGCGAGTCATGTACCTGATATCTGTAGTGGCACTTCTGTTGTACAGTGACCGGATAGTATGATAGGTCAAAATTAAAATTAATCTGCCTCTCCAAATGGATTTCATAAGTTATGATGCTTTCCAAAGTCAGGTGTTAAATTACATCAGATTCTAGATTTCAAAAGTATGTGATGAAAACAAGTGAGTGAATTTTAAGCCTCTTTTGGTATAAAAATGTTTGATAAAATTGAAATTTATAATTCTTTCCCCTCATTTTTATCTTAACTTTTCTCTAAAGAATATTATCAGTATCATTCTGAAATGTTGTAAAACCAGAGCTGGAATTTTCAACATATATATATATATATATATATATATATATATATACACACACATACACACACACACACACATATATATATACCATAATCTTTTGAAACAGTATATGATTTTACCTTATTAAAATTAATGCTAATTAATTAAACTTACTGCTAGTATTCAGCAATACTAATATATATTTCTTGATGCATATGAATATACTCAAAGAGCTACTGAGTGCTCTCTTTCTACTTTCCCAGTGGCCCTCATTACTCAAGTATCCCATTACCATTATCTTTTTTCTGTTAACTCACCTGCTACTCCTCTGTTAACCACCAGGTATTTTATAAGTGGGAAGCTAAAACTTTCAAAGAAATTTAATGATAGAAAATTAATTCAGTTAAAATACTAATTTAGTTAGAATACTAATGAAAAAAGAGATGAGGCCAAGCATGGAAAGATGGGATAAGGAATAAAGACAAAAAAGACAAGTGAAAAACCTCATGGATACTACTCAAGAAGAAGAAATAGAGTGGAGAGAGAGGGAGAGAAAGTGTATTATGAGTGAACTTGCAACTTTAATGATTTCTTGAGAAACTGTATGATTTTAATTTCTGTTTGGATACCAGATTTACATGGTTTTAAAGTGATACTAATCAAAGAGGGGAACAATATACATAATACACTTCAATATGGACCAATGTGTGTGCGGATGCATCCAGTTCAGTGCATGTGGATGTACACATCACAAGTGAAGATCACATGTGTACTCTTTAAGTCAGAATCACCTCAGGATCCTCAAATTTATATCCCATCATTAGGTCATATATATTCTTCTCTAAAACCTTAAAATTAAAGTGGATTTACTATTTGTAAGTAGATACCTGCCTAAACTAGTGATTTTTCTGCTAACTTGATGTTTATTTCTCACTTTCATTTTTTGTTTTGTCTAGAGGAGGCCTGATTTACATTGATCCTCAGCAAGTAAGCATTATTGTCACATCAGTGATAATAGATTTATTTTCAAGAAAAGTGGATTTTGGATTAAACAAAGTACTTAGAAGAATAGGTAAATACTTTAAATAAACCTGTGTATATGCTTAGATATTTCTGTTTCACAGTCGTATCACTATGCATACATATATTGAGCAAAATTACAAAAAAATAAAAATAAGTCTAGTGATTATTAGGAAAAAGCTATGAGCAGGATTGAAATCATTTATATTTCATAATAATTTCCCTGGAAATTTTTCAGGTAAATATATTTAATATGTAATTTATATTATCATGACTTTAAACTCAAGAAGGTTTATCCATAAAAAAATGTAATCTATGGTTTTAATTTTTTCATTTTTACTACTACATGTTTGTAGTACATAATGGTTATATTCATCATAGGGAGTTACAACATGTACATAATTCATCTTAATACTTTTTATATCTTTTTCCCTTCTCTCCCTTACCTCTCCCCTCCTCCATCTCTTGGTCTTCTCTTCGGGAAAAATTCTATCCTCTGATTCCTATTCTCTATTATTTTACTATTAATTTATTCACATTATGAATTTCTCACGTAAGAGAAAACTTGTGATATTTAAACTTGTATGTCTGATTTATTTCACTTAACATTATGGACTCAGGTGCATAAATTTCCTGAAAATGACTCAAATTTACTCTTTGTATAGTAATGTACTACTCCACTGTATGTAAATAGCATATTATCCTCATCCATTCATTTGTTATTGGACATACAGACCACTTCTGAGATTTAGCTATTATATGTTATGCAGTCATAAACATGAGTATGCAAATATTGCATACTATGATGTCTTTAACTTTTCAAGAAGATATGTAGAAAAGGAATAAATGGAACAATGGAATTTTTAGTTTTAATTTTTAGTGAACTCTCCATATTGAATTCTACAGTGGTTTTACTAGTTTACATCCCAAACAGCTATATAGAAGAGTTCATTCCCCCTACAGTCTCGCCAGCATTATTATTTGATTTTTTTATTAAAATTCTTTATGGAGTAACATAGAAACACAATGCTTTTTAATGGGATTTTTTCTAATGGTCAGAGATGATCAACACTTTTGCATGCATTTATTGGGCATTTTTACCCCTTCTTTGGGAAGTACCTATTTATTTCATGTGCCTTTTGTTGATTGGATCTTTTGTTTTGAGCAGTGTAAAACTTTTATTTTCTTTATATATTCTAGATACCATTCCTCTGTCTGTCAGTTTTTGGTAATTTTTTAATAATTTTTTTATACTTTTTAAATATTTTTTATACTTTTTAAACATTTTTTATACTTTTTTTATTCCCCTGTCCAGGAATGGGGAATATTTTTCTACTTTCTAATATCCTCATTGATCTCCTTTTACAGAGTGCTGTAGTTGTCATTGTAGAGGTCTTTCACTTCCTTCATTAGGCTAATTCATAAGGATTTAATTTTCCTTGATGCTATAATGAATGGTATTATTTTTCTAATTTCTTTCTCAGTAAGTTCATTATGGGCATACAAGAATGCTATTGACTTGTATGTGTTGATTTTTTGATCCTGCCACATTGCTGAATTTGGTTATTAATTCTAGGTGTATTTTGATGGAAATTTTTTTAGTATTCCATGAAAAGGATCATAACATCTACAAATGATAATTTGATGCCTTCCTTTCTTATTCTTTATTTCTTTCACTTGCCTGAATGCTCAGGGTAATATTTTGAGCACTATACAGAACAGGAGTGGTGTGAGTGGGCATCCTTGTCATATTTCTGATATTAGATGAAAAGCACTCATCTTTTGCCCATTTAAAATGATGTTGGCAATAGTTTTGCCATAAATGGATTTATCAGATTGCAATTCTTCTATTTCTATTTCTTCAGTGTTTTTTATATTATCATAGATAGATTTAAGATTTTCTCAAAGGTTTTTTTTTGCACCTATTGAGATAATCATATGATTTTGTCCTTGCTTTTTTATTTATGAGACAAGTGACATTTATTGATTTTCATGTGTTATACCACCCTTGTACCATTGGTATAAAGCTTTTTGGTTATAGTATATGAACTTTTTTATAATTTGTTGCATTTTGTTTGCTAGCTTCTTGCTGAGGATTTTTCTGCATTTTTGTCCATTAAAGAGATCGGCTAGCTGTTTTGTTTTGTAGTTGGGTTCGTACCTGGTTTTGGAACCAGAATAATGACTTTGGACCTATTCTGTCCTTTCTAATTTTATTAATTTATTAATTTATAATTTTATTTTGATGAGCATTGGCATTATTTCTCCCTTCTGAAGTTCTTATAGAATTCAGCTGTGAATTCACAATGTCTCAGGCTTTTCTTGATAGTTTTTTTAAAACTTCAACTTCATTTTCTGTTATAGGATTTTCAGGGTTTTATATCTTTTTGTCTCTGTTTTGGTAATTCAAATTTACCTAGGAAGCTATCTATTTCTTCTGGATACCTCAGTGTCTTAATGCACTCTTTGGCACTGAAATAATTATATCTCTATAGATTTTGAAAGAAAGTTTTGCAGGATGCTTCAGTCTGAATTATAAAATCTTATATTTTAAGGCTTGAAACACTTGGTTCAAATTTTTTCTGGTCTTTAATATTTTTATAGAAAAATCTCCCATAATGTGTATGTTTTTACATTTATTAATGATTCATTGCTTCTTTCTTTCTTTCTTTCTTTCTTTCTTTCATCTCTTTCTTTTTTGTTTGTTTTTCCTTTGGTACTGCGGATCAAATGCAGGACCATGTGCTTGCAAGGCTGGTGCTTATACCTCTGAGCTACATTCCTGACCCCTGTTTCTTTTTTCTAGAACCTTCATGTTGGATTTCTGAAATTTTGGCCAGGATGTCTCGTAGAGCAGGTCTTTTCTGATTGTTGCCATTTGGAACTCTATATCATCACATATCTATAAGTTTAATCCTATCCTCCTACGTGCAAAACTTTTCACTATTGTTCCTGTGTAATGGATTTTTATGTCATTGATGCTGTTTTATTTTTCATTAATTCCAATTAATCTTACACTTTGTTGCATCATCTGGTAGCTGCTGGATCCATTTTCAAGGTTCTCTTGTTGTTTTAAGATATCATTGAGAGTGTTTTCACCTGGGTCAGACCTGTGTTCTGGTTCTGACACTAGTTATTACATTGTTCATTTTTATTACCCATAATTTCAAGAGACTTTTTATCTCTTGAATTAATGTTTGATTCTTTGTCATGGACTCTACTTCCTAGCTAAACAGATCATTCATGCATTACTTCATTTTGTTTAAGTCACCTAGATTTGTATTACTGTCTTCACTGATTATTTTCTTTATTAAGGTCATTATCTGTTCAGTCATATCATTTTGAGCATGCTGAGTACATTATTTTGTCTCATCTTTTATCATTTGTACAATTTAGTCATTTTGCGTTTGATATTATTACCATTGATACTCAATGCATCATCTTTGGAGGTGTGGGGAGTTCTGAGAGGTATCTTGTCCCATGTTTCCTGATTGATTAATTGATTGATTGATTATGATTGTGGATCGTTATAGTAGAAACAGTTTGTTACAAGTATGGACATTGTTTAGTTAGTTTCTTCTTTCCAGTGATGTACCCTGAACATGGCCAACTATAGGCTTTTACCTCTGTCTTGTAATCCAACCACCTCTCTTAATTTGTAATGAGGATGATACAGTGTAATTGGCCAACCACAATTTTTCAGAAATAAATCACAGTATTGTATGTGACACAAAGTCAAACCAGATTTTGGCATAAGTAAAAATCAATTAGTAGCAACAATTTTGTAATATCAACAATTGTAAAAAATTTAGCAGCCAAAACAGAGTCAGAGACAAAGTAGATATTGACATATCATAAAAAGCAATAGAACTATCACTGCTCTGCCCTTATAAATAGGAAAGAAATTTGTAATTATAATGTAAATTCAAAGACAAAATATTGACATACAGTAAATATCTACTAAAAACTACAAATACATTACCATAAACAACAGAAAAAAAGAATTTTTCAATAATAGCAAAGGCTCAATTAACCAAAGAGGAATGAAGTTTAATTTTAATATTAGTAAAGATGGAGGGGTGAGGAAAGGGAAAATCAAAGTAAAATGTGAAATGCGAAGACAGGGAGGAAGTGATGAGATCAAGGGTCCTGTGAAGGAGTAAAACGCAGACAAAGGCAACAGAAAAAAAAGCACAAATAAGAAAAACAGGAGGAAAGAAACAAAACAAAAAAAAGGGAAAAACTCTACCCCCCAAAAAAATAGTGAAGAAAACAAGTCCAATATACTTCTCTGTTTTTGAATTTGTGGTTTATTTCCAGGATCTGGGGTATTGACATAGTCATTACTACAGCCAATTTTATTTTAACTTCAAGTTTTTGGGTGTCAATGCTGAATTTTGTTCTATTTTCCCTGTTGGGGATGGTCTATCAATTGTTTCTGCCATCAAACAGTACTCATATCAGCCACTTCCAATTTCTGTGACACAGCTGATTGATCAATATCTAGGACACAGTTTTCTCCACCTGGATTTTCTTGTAGATTTTGGAAACATGCCTCTGTTGCAAAGGCCCCTCTGTCCTCTCAAGGTGGTGGCAACTGTACAAACTAAGCCATATCCCTGATGACAGTGGCAGATGGGAAGACAAACTACTTCTGAGATAACAATATGCAATAGGTTAACAAGTATTAATTTCCTATTTTTTAAATCCTGTATCATATCTACCCCTTGTTTTATTTTGTTTTGGTTTAAAAATTTTAAAAATGAATTAGAAAAAAGTAAAACAGACCTTTAAACTCTGTGTGGGATGTGAGCTGGAAGGCAGGGATATCAAACAGTCCCCTGGACTGAATGCCAACATTTTCAGAGCCAGTCCCCTCCAAAAACCATATGCAATGAAGTTGCCCTCTCAACTCAGAGGACTTTGATAGCCTGAGCATAAACTTCCCAAAGGGTCTACCCCATGTCCTATTTGTCTACCACGTGTCTTATTTGTATCGCCTGAGGCCATCTCCAAACTAGTCACTGTGGGAAGGTGACAGCCAGAAGCCCTAAAGTATAAATATTTGGCAGCTTAGTCTTAAACAACTTACCTCTTACCAAAATGAATCCTGATTGTACCCTATCAGATATGATAGGTGCTGCAATGTATTTTTTCCCTCTATCTCTAACCTACAAAGCAGAATGAGACACTTTCAGAATAAATTCAAACATTGTTTTTGCAGTTTACAATAGCCATAGGCTTTTCTTGGAAAAAATGCTGTCAGCCTGGCTTGTTATTTCTCCCTAGAACTGCCGATCTTCTATGGGCTTACCTTGCATTAGCAAACACAGGTCTCCTTCCTCAGGACCCTCCGTTAGCTTTTCTGACTGCTTCACTATTTTCTCTATATTGTGCTCTATTTCTCAAAACTCTTGGTATTTTCTAGTTTTTCTGTCAGCTCCTTATTAAATTCTGGAGATCTACTTTTTTCCTCAACAAGGTTTTCTTTTTTTTTCCTGCTGGTTTTTACTCTGCCAAATTTTAATATCTATAATTTTATAAGCCAATAAATTATTTGAAAAAATATCAAAAATTTTATTTGTTATTGTCAGTTACTCAAATAGTAGATCAAATAGTATATAATTAAAACACACATGTGATATCCCCTTGAAATTTCTTCAGGAAAAAAAATGGGAGAATATTTTTAGTGTATATCTTGAAAAAAATCCAAAGAATTTTTATGCTAAGATTTTAGGTTGATAGATGCTAAGTAACCTGCTTACTTGTCATGTGGTCTGAGATTTTCTATAAAGCAGTCACCTGGGATAAGACATCTTCTTACTATAACATGCAATGCATTCTATCTCCCCTTAATCAAATTTCTTATCACAAATGGATAAATAAAATGTCCTCAAGCATCAACTTAAATGCCTACTGCAAATATTCTGCTTGTGTTAGGTACAATATGAAATAAAACTTTTTCTTTTGTTTCTAATTCATAAACATTAGATTTCTTTTTTACATTTTCCCCTAACAAAATATAGAAACCTTGCTGATGAAAACATTAACAATAACATTCAAAATATTACTTTTAGAATTCTTATTTCTGTATGTGGAAGATAACTTTGACATTTATTTAGTACTTGTGATTTTCCCCTGGAGATAGAGGAAAATGAGCAAAATGTTGGCTGTCACTCCATGGATACTCATTAATCTTTATCAGTGCACAGAGCTGAACTCATATGATATAATTCCATAAAAAGATAATTTTGGAATGAGTTCAAAATATTCTTTTTTGAAAATGAAACTTTCTGAGTTACAAACAAATGCAGTACAAAGTCACAGTATGAGATGAAGTGGCACCTTATAACTTTTCACCTGAGGCCCACTGTACAAACCCATCTACTAGGAAATATCTACAAAGAAAAGAACATAGCATCTTATTTCTAGGTGAAGTGTTGAATGCACCATAAACTTAAACTTGTCTTCATTGCTATTCCATGTCCTTTTACCTTTAATATTAGTTGTAAAGTTTGCTATTGAGCATAAGAGTATAAAGGAATCATTTTTTATGGTTCACTTATCACTCAAAACTGAAAACCTGCTCTTTGTTTATCACCACTGAATCATCAGGACTTTGTGCCCCAGAAAACCAAACATTCCTTCTATGCAGAAGTAATCAACAGCATTTTGTCTGTTTCTTTAAGAAAAGATAAACTGAATAAGTATGGAAGGTTATTCCTCAGTTAAGATCTTCTGTAACATTATACCTTATTGTCCAAGTTCAGAACATAACTGTGTTGTAAAATAGTACTGAAGAGCTCATGAAGCAGTGAAATATTGAGGAACTGATAACAAATCTGTTTCCACGGTGCTCATGGAGATGTAAGAGTGCTTAAAAAGAGCTTAGAGAGCAGAACATCACTTGGAATGCAACACTGGGCATTGTGTCTGTGATTGACTGGGAGAAAATGTCATACCAGACGTGGAGGACATGGAGCCAACCACAGATCTGTCATATTTTATCTATCATAGTGCACTACTTAGGCTTGTTAGCTTTGAAATAAACAATAAAAATCTTTTGACACATAATGACTCTTAAACATTTCTTAGCCACTGTTTTTATTATTATCTTAACCTCTCTTCATATGTTTTTACTTCAGTAGAAGAAGATTGAGAAATCTTGCTCAGTCGTGAAACAATTTTGCTTCTGAGGACGAGGATGCATATACACTTTGGTTTAGTCTTATATTGCTTTAATTCTTCCTCCATACCTCTGACAACCTCTCATTGAAGAAAGATGAACTGAGGAATAAAAAAAGATAACAGGAAAATATAAATTGCTCAGGTCTCTCATATCAAAGTTCATTATCCCTGAATGTGTTGAAATCTACTCTCCTAAATTCAGCTTCAAATTTAAGAAACACATGAAAGATAGGGACTTTCTAAGGTAAAATTTGTATTATAAACAGGGAAGAAGTTTTGAAGGTAGGGCAGGGGAAGGGGAGAAAAAGAAGAATCAAGATATATCATGTACAGGTACAAATTCCTTATGAAGAAATGTTTTGATTATGTATATTTAAAATATACCAAAAATTAATTTTAAAGATAGAAAAAAATACAATGACTATTTTTAAACATTTTTATTTTAATATAAGGCAAATAACTAACAATAAAAGCATAGAAACACTTTGTAAACAAAACACAAAATCAAAATTTCATAACAAAATAATTAGAGAATAACAATAGTTAATAAACTTGTATCATGATATCAAAAGAATGGTCAAAGTATTAGAGTACAAGTCTTAGACAAAAATGAAACTCTTAGATGAAGCAAATAAAAAGACAAACGTTTACTTTCAATGAATAAAAAGTAAACTAAAGGTATTTATAACAAGTTAGCATATGTCTTAAAATATGGAATAGATATTATGGGGAAATATTTGGACTCTCACTATTTTTTAGTTATCTACCCTCTATTTTGTTTTGTGTGTCTATCTGTTGAAAATGGTCTATGCACAGGTATAACTACCAATATATAGATATATTGAGGTTCTCAGATGAGAGAAATCTTGTGATCTTTACACTTCTGTGTTTTATTTTACTTAATATTATATTCTCAAGTTGCTTCTATTCACCTATGAAAGTCTCAAGTTTGTACTTATGGCAGATAGTACTCCTTATAAATAAATACTAAATATTCTCTATCCATTCACCTATTGATGGGCCTATACCTTATTTCCAAGGTCTTGTTATTATAAACTGTGCCGTTGTAAACATAGGTATGTGTATATCCTTATAATATGATGACTTACTTTTACTCTTTGGAGAAAATACCTAAAGGGAGTTAGGTGGATTAAATGAAGTTTATATTTCTAGACTTTCAAGGAATCTCCATATTGTTTTCCGTAGTGGTTGTAGTGATTTACATTCTCAGCAAAAATATAGAAGAGTTCCTTTTTCCACACTCTCAAGAGTATTTGTTCTTATGTGACATTTTGACGATAATTTTTGTTTCTGAGGTATGGTAGTAAATCAATGAAGTTTTAATTTGCATTCCTCTAATGATCACCAATGTTGAACGTTTTTTCATGTGTTTATTGTCCATTTGTACTTCTGAGAAATGTCTGTTCATGTCAGTTACCATTTTTGATTCACGCTTATTTCAGAAGGTCTATTTTTCTTTTTTTGCATTCCTTATGTATTCTACATGTTAGCTCCCTGTGTGAGGAATACCTGGAAATTTTTTTTTCTCATTTTGTGAGAAAATGTTGTCTTTCCACTCTGTTTGTTGTTTCCTTTACTTTGCAGATCCTTTTTAATTTGATAAGATCTCACTTGTTGATTCTCAATATTATTTCTTGAGCCTTTGTCAGTCTCTTCAGAAGGTCCTTGCCTACATCTATGTCTTCAAGAGTTTTACTTATTTTACCTTCCAGAAGATTTAGTGTTTCTGTTTTAAGATTTAGATCTTTACTCCATTTTGATTTTAGCTCAGTACATGAAGAGATCTATGGGTCTAGATTTAATCTTCTACATGTAGATATTCAATTGTCCCATGCTATTTATTATAGAGGTAATCTTTCCTCCAGTTCATGTTTTTGGTTCTCTGGAAAACACCAATTAGCTGAATGTGTCTGGCATAGTTTATGCTTCCTCATACTGTTCTACTGATTCATGTGCCTATTTCTGTGCCAGTATCATGCTGTTTGAATTGTGGTAGCTTTGTAATTTAACCTCAAATCTGGGATTGTGATGTCTCCAATGTCTCCAGCTTGTTTTCTGTTTTGTTTTGTTTTGTTTTTTGTTTTTTAATTCAGGATTGTTTTTGCTATTCTGGGTTCCATCAAATTTTGGTTCCATCAAATTTTGAGATTACTTTCTCTATATCTATGAGAAATAATAGCATTTTGACTAGGATTATATTAAATCTGTATATCAGTTTTGAAAGTATAGTTATTATGTTTACATTTGTTCTGCCTAACCAAGAATAGGGGATATCTTTGCAGTTTCTGATGTCCACCTCAATTTCCCTTTTAAAATGATGCAATTTTCATTGTAAAGAACTTTCATTTATTTTTTACCTTATGTCCTAAGTATTTAATTTTCCCATGGTATTATTTTCCTAGAATCATTCTTAGTGAGTTTGTTCTTTGCGTATACAAACGATATTGATTTTTTTTTTTGCGTTTGTTTTGTATCCTACTACATTTCAAAATTTGACAATGATAAGAGCCACTTGGTGAAAGTTTTTGGTCTCATAAACAGAAGATCATGTGATCTGAAAATATTTCCACTTTGTTCTTCCCTCTACATATCTCTTTTATTTCCTTCTCTTTCCTGATTGCTCTGGCTACTATTTCAAGGCCAATATTGAACAGAAGTGGTGATAGTCAACATCTTTTATAAATAGTTTATTTCTGGCTTTACAGTGAGAGTTTTAAGGTTTTCTATCTTTATTATGATGTTGGCAGTAGGTTTGTGATAAATATGTTTAATCATATTGTGATAAGTTTCTTCTATAGCTATTTGCTTGGTATTTTTATCCTGGATCTATTGATTTGATTGTGTGATTTTTGTCCTTGCTTCTGTTTATGTGATGAATTACCTTTATTGACTTTATTATATTTTTACTTAATGTGTAGATACAGGTATCTATGTTCAAATCATGAAAAAGGGTAATTGTGTAAGATATGATTAGTTTAGATGACAGAACTCAGTGAATGCTTAGACAGCAGTATATAATTTAACTATTTTGAGTGATCTTGACCAGTGGCAAGATTAATACTCTTAAAAATCTAACCAATGGACATTCAAATCCTATTAGGGTTGTAGAAGCAGGTAAGGGTTGACAGGATAAACTTTAATAACAAAACTGGATAAAATATGAAAACTGTAACTTTTCTTCGACACCTCAGAAATCTGAAGTCATTAGGCAATGAAGTAGCCTAAATTTCAATAAGAAGCAAACTCTTACAAGAAGACCCTTCTGAGGTAGCATGTGATTGAAAAGGAATTAGATTACTAAGAAAAAAAGAAACTTTAATTCACTGATAAGGACAAATGAATTTACACATAAATCTACAACCCTTGGAAAACTCAGACCTGAGAGGATTTCACGCTCCCTTGCCAGTTTTTTTCTGCAGTCCTCTAACTAGTTGCCAACAAGAGCAATCAACAGGCCCCCAGGTCAGTCCCTGTCATCATGCAGGAATACAAGAGGGAATGATAGCCACTATCTGGAAATATAAAACTTCACACCTCCATGGAATCCTTTTATATACAAAACCATATTGAACTTCTGAGGAACTGTTTTTACCTTCAAATATGTCTTAGTGCATTCTTTCTGCTATAACAAAATATCAATAGTTTAATCTCACAAACAGCAGAAATGTATATCTCTCATGTCTGCAGGCTTGGAAATTTAAGGCTAAGATGCCAGGAGGCTCAGGGTCTGTGGTGAGGGTGCACTTTCTGGCCCAGAAAGGTAACTTTTGGCTGTGTTTTTAGATGGTGGAAGGGACAAATAAGTTTTCTCAGACAAACTGTATGAGGGAAGTAAGCATACTCATGAGGAAGGAGCCAAAAATGCTACCTGTGAGACCATCGTCTTGAAAGATAGGATTTAAACATAGTAATCTGAGGGACACACTCAGATCATGGCAGAGTATAAGGGCAGTTTCATTATTACTAGCTTAATGGTAAAAGAAGAAAACATTTGAGGGGAAAAAAAAGAAAAAAGGAGTCTAAGGTCCCCAGGAATCCACAATAATATCATTGTGTGGCTTCTAATAATGCAAGAGATGGGCAAAATGGTCTTTCTGACTTAAATTTTCCAAGGATATAAGACAGACTTCAGCTACAACAGGAAAGGAGGATGAAACACTGAAACACCTTCCTCTTAAGTTCCAATCATGTCTATTTAACAATGAGGCTGTACCAGAAGCAGAAAACCAGCCTTACTTCTCACTATGAGCCTAGGACACATCAGATGAAAAAGCAATAGTATTCTATAACTTGAGAAAAAACAGGGTATTGAGGAAAACACTTTTTTTGGTGTAAGAAAGCTAGAATGACTGACGACTTGGAATGAAGTATCAGCACACAGAAAAACTGTTATGACCCTTAGGCTTATATTAATAAGCACAGGCAATAATAGACTACTGTTAAGGAATTTGAATCTTGTGGAACTTTAAAAGTATTATGAGCAACAACAAAATTAAAACTGTCTTTTACTAAAGAATACCTTGACCACCTACAATCAGTATTAAAAGAAAGTCATTTTTAAGAATATATGTTACTGTATCTCCAATAAACAGCAATCAATTCAAAATTATTTGAGACAGCAAAATAAGTATGAAATAACATCAAAGGTATCAATAGGTACAAAGAGCAAACATATCAATAAAACTTAGAACAAAGATAACCCAGATGCTTGAACTATCAGTCAGTGTCTTATAAAACTATAGTTTCTGTATTAAATGATCCACAGGAAATTGGAGGTGGATACATAGGGCAGCTCAGTAAAAAGATGGAATCCATAAGACATAAGTAAGATTTGGCATAACTAAGAAAACAATTACTTTCATAGGTTAGTACAAATAACACAAGGGGGAAAATAAGAATAAAATTAGCACATCTGAGCTGTAGGATGACACCAAACAATCTAACACATGTTTAACTGGAGTTTCAGAAAAACAAAATACAGAAAGCAGGACAAAAATATGAAAAATGAATGACTTTACATTTTCAAAATAGTAGAAATATCAAATAAGGAATCCAAATATCTTAAAAAAATAAAATAAATGATAGATGCATACAAGCGAACAGACAATGTATATCTTCAAATTGCTAGACAGAGGGCCAAGGATTTAGCTCAGTAGCATAAGTGCTTGCCTGGCAAGGGCAAGGTCATGATTTTTATCCCTGGTACAAAAAAAAATTGCTAGACAGAAAGAGAGGGGAGAGACAGAGACAGAGACAGAGAGACAGAGAGGATGAATACATATGAACATTAAATGTGCACCAGTGGAAACAAGAATAATACTGTGATTTCAATGTTTGTCCCCTCCAAATTTCATATGTTACTAACTTAATCTCCAGTGCAGCTGTACAGAGAGGTGGGGCCTGACGTGTTAAGTCATGAACTGCTTGACCTCACAAGTGGATGCACATTTATAACACAGGCTTGTAAGGGTTGCATTCACTCTTCTCTGATCTTTCACCATATAAGACACAGAAACCTTTCCATTTCCCCTCCCTCCTGCACTGCAAAGACAAAGCAAGTAGGTCCACACTAGCCACTGGATATTGGTACCTATCTCACACTACCTAGCCTCCACAAATTTGTGAGAATACAAATTTTCACTATTTATAAATGAGCTACTCTGTAGTATTTCTTTATAGTAACACAAAATAGATTAAGATGAACACAATACATACAGACCAACAAAGTTAAAAATTACAGTAGACTTATCCTCAGGAACTAAGCAAATCACAAGTCAGTAGAATGACTTATTCAAAGTACTGAATTGGGGGAAGGAAAACACAAAGTGTCAACTCAAAATTCTACAACTAGGAAAAAAATCTTTACAAAATTAAAATGACATAAAGACTTCTTCTGAGGAAAGTTGAGAAAATCTGTTGTCAGTAGACACAATTACACTATGGTAGGAAAACTGCCAAAAAATAAAGGAGTAATGATTTTATATATACAAAAATCACTTAAGGATGATGATAAAAGTGAAGCACAAGGTAATGTATTTTGAATTTGGCATTGCTGAAGTTAAGAGACTTGTTTATTAACACCCAGAAACATGAAGCAGTTGTAACAGATGTGAGAAGAAGCTCTGTAGACAGTATCATAACCTTGTCATTAACTGAAGTGCAACGGATAAAAAGGCACTCCTTTCACATGGGTAAAAGTCTGTCAGTTTATTTCAGTTCTTAAGGAAATCTCCGTAAATGTCTTTTGGCACTGGTATTTTGCATCAGATATGACCATGGAGAAATAAACCTTTGATGAACATCCATATGTATCTTATTAAGAATTCATAGAAGGTTTTATTTGTCAAATAAAATGCATACTGCCATCTTCTAGAATTGAAGCAAAAATTATTGCAATAAAATCTCAATCTCAATAATTAGTATGCAGAGTCAATATATATTTTTCCAAGTTTTTTAGCCTCCCCCACACTTCTGCAAAATGGAAAGAAGTGTCAGAAATAAGGCTCTGAGGAGCCTATTCATTGCATCATGAGCCTGAAAATACAACCAGACATAGCACATGAACCTTCTTGTTTATTGAATGACCTTCTGAAAATGGGAAATATTTTAAACAAAAGCTGATAGTGTAATTAATAGCATCATATTGTTTCAATATAAGGAATAAAAGATGTCTGATAGTCGCATCTTTCTCATTACCCATTATATTGTCGATTGCAATTTCAAATACTAAAAAGAAGACAACACCGGTATGTTCTGCATAACACTTTGCTGTTTTTCTTCTGTCACTTGTTACCTCTTAAAGCTTGGCTTACACATGGGCGCTTTATCTACGAAGCCCAGACTCTATCACCATGGCTACCTGAAGTAATCTCTCAATGAATGATTTTGCTGCTTCAAAACCACCCTTGTGAGCACCAGACCTTGACAAAACAGGATATCCATGTGCTTATGGTTCAGCTTCTGCAGTTCTCCCATCCTTGTGGGCACAGGACCTTGACAAAACAGGCAGCTCTTATACTTATGGTTTAGTTTCTATAGTTTCCCCATCCTTGTGAGCACAGGACCTGAACAAACAGGGAGCCCTTTTGCCTTCTGTTGAGTGCCAGCAGCTCCCTCACACATGCTCCTCCCCAGAGTCTTGCCCTCTCCTCAGGACCAGCCCAGAGGCACCTACAATGAGTTTAGATTTGGGAGCAAATTGAAAGAGGTGAGGTCACCCAATATTTTCTCTAGAGCTAGTAAATGCTAATAAACTAGAAAAAGGTTAAATTGGGACAAAGATAACAATGAAAACAAATACAGTTTATTACCGTAATGTTATATTTTATTATGTATATCAGATGCGTAATAGAGAAGCCAGTTGGAAAACGATATCAGGCATAAGCATTTGGAAAGTACATGGTACATGAATAAGAGTAGTAGGACAAAACGAGAGTAGTCAAAATAATGACTGTAGTAGCTTTTGTTCTATTGAAATGAAACAGTGCTGAGAAGAAATGTTTGAAGTCATGTATGTTTAGCGTTAGGTCATTTCCTTATAAATAGAATTTTATTTTAGTTGATGCAAAACATAAAACAAATGCTAACAAAAACATCACGTAATTTTCCCCCAACAGAAGGGAGTATTCTAGAAAGATTTAAAAAATAAAAACATTTATAGATATTGAATTTATAAAATAGAGGGTAAATACCAGAATATTTGTTATACATCCTTGTTTCCTAATCTGATGTTCTTTAAAATATTAACCACATATTGCCATAAAAGATGGTTTATATTATAACCTGTTATCATTGTCTTATACTTCTAATGAATCTATGTACAATTCCCTACTTTATTGAATAAATTGTTTATTTTAGGAATGGTGATTTGCATAATCAACAATCTTAATTTAACAATCCTTTAAAATTTTATAATGTATGTATATACATATTATATATAGTATATATTATAATATATTATTATATATATTATATAACAATAGAAGTGAAAGATATATATTCATTTCTCCTTGATATATATGTATATATATGTATAATTTTTATACTAGTAGTCAACTCTCCTCTGTCAGCTACATTATTTTCTTGAAATCCATAATCATCATCCTTTTTGCAATACAATGCAAACCATACTTCAGTCTTGCCAACTGGGCCATTATTTGACTCTGACCAATAAGGATGTTTAGAAAGAGACAGAAAGGCAGAAAGAAAAAAGATCCACACACTTTCTTGTTTTATTTCAGAGGTTATTCTTGTTTCTCATTCCATATAACTGTTATGTTAAGAAGGTTTCTTATCCTTGTAACTTGCAGGCAGTTCCAGCAGACGCATTTCATTCCACTTTACTGGTTTTCCAGTACTTTTAGAATCAAGCACATGCCATTGCCCTGGGAGTTCCATCACACCCAGCTGGTGTGTCTTCCTCGTGTGTAAATGTCACCTCTGATGACTTCCTCATTCATGCTCCTAATTTTTAATATTGTCAAACTTCTACTTTTGCTGCTAACCCCTACATTTACTAGATACTTCTTATAGTACTTGCATGATATGTTAATGCTCTTGTTTGCCTTACCAGTTTTTTTCAATCTTCAGTTAACAACTTTTCACCTTAAATTCTTTTTTTTAAAATCTTGCTATGGTATGCACCTCCTCACTGGACCTCACTGACTGATAAAGACAATGGTACCAGAAAGAGAGATTCACTAAAAAGAGATTTGGGATAAGTTTAGTCATGCCTTTGGTTGGGGATACAGTATTGAGATCCTTACAAATGGTAAATGGGATGCTACCACAGCACATAGCAGTATCAGGATTAATTACATTCTTGCCTGTGTTTTGTGATGATGAAGCAAGTTCGTTGGCAACCAAGACACTGATTCATTCAACTGTTAGTTGCAGTCAAGATGACCTTAAGGAGTGCACTGGTTACTTACAGGGAGAAAACAACAAGCTCAGCTATTTAAACTCAGTTCAAATAAGAGTGAGATAGCTGTAGAAATTCTATGACACTCTTAAAACAAACCCATATTCCTTATTGCCACAGGCATGGTCTTAATTAAAATCAGACACAGATTTTAATTGAGTGAGTTACAAAGAGATAACAGGGTGAATCTGCAGTCTTATCAAATTCTCTAATGTAAAGTTTAGGACATTGCTTAGGAGAGAGTATCATAACTCAAAATATTCACTAGGCAGTATACAAACAAGAGTGTTAGTGGCCCGAGCCTACTTCGCCAGTGCAGTAGCCTGCTCTCTTGTTTATGAGGCCAGCTCCCCTCTTGCAGACCCTGTAATAAGCATACCCGGGGCTTGCAAATGCTTATTCTCAAGACCCTCTTGCTTCAATTCAGTTCATAGCTACTCATATTACAGCATAATTCAGGAAATCAAGTACAAAGTCTAAGGAAGAAATAGCTTTTACATCAGAAAAAATTAAGAGTATTTTGTATTTGTGTCAGCAGTAATCTGGGGATGTGATTTAGAACTAAATCTATATTTAATAGCTATAAATAAGACCAGATTCTATAAGTGAATTCTATCACTTATAGTAAATACTGTAAGTTCCATATGTCACTTACAGTGTACACCAGTGAATGGCACCATGTTGTACAATGCTGAGGTCTTTTATAAATTGTCTCATTTAATTTGCTCCAATCCAAGACTATAATTATTAACGCTCACTTTTTGGGTAAGGGAAAATTATTTCCCAAGTTCAAGTGGTTATCTAGTAGCACAGTATCTGACACATTTTACTTCTTCCTTTACACTTATCCTGAAATAAAGGTTTAGGATGAAGAATTATCTGTCATTAAAGCAGTTTTAGCACAAGAAGTCACAAGAGGACTCTTATGGATTGAGAACTGGTATTCAGTTTAATACCAGCTGGATTACATCAGCATGGCACTGAGTGTAGATGTTCCACCTGAAGAAGGTTGCCAGCATAAATAGAGATGAGGAGGAGAAGCTATTCATGTTAGTTGCATTAAGATATTGAGGTGTTGTGGGTTCTTGTACGAGTTGCTGTTTGAGCCGTTGGTTCTCATGGAGAAGCTCTGGTCTTCATTCACATCGAGCATTACTTCCTGGCTCTGGAGGGGAGGACGTGTGCTGCTTGGTCTCCAGGATGAACTCATCACGCTGGCTTCCTGGTATGTACTCAACTGTGCTTGTCCTCAGAGGAACTCGGGGCCTCCGTGTCGCTGGGGATGGCTGTGGTGCTTTTCAGGACAGCCCTGGACTTGTTGTGAGTGTGACTTCTAGCCTCCAGCATAGAACCCTCAACCTGCCAGCACAGCTCCTCCACCACTTTCTGGCTTCCACCGCTGACTTTGGGCCTTCCCAGCATGGATCCGTAAAAGAGACTGGCGTGAGTCCTTCTTTTGGGCTCTAGACTTCCAGTTGAACTCGTGGGAGGCATTGTTGTGAGCACTGGGTCATTATCTAGACTCATATGGGACATTGCTGTGGGATTTGGGCCTTTGGCTAATATTCTATGTCTTTAGTGATGTGGATAGATTTCCTGCGTTTTCTGGGGTGACCATCGTAAAAATAATATTATAAACTCCATGTCCTAATTCTAATTGTTCTCTGTATAACACATGACTACAACAAGGACTTTAAACAATTAAATTTATAATATCAAAAAAGTAGCAATAAATTAATATCCTTTGGAACAATGTATTTATATTTGGAAAGTATTGCCTGTATTTCTTCCCATCTTCTAAGAATCTGCAATATTTCATAGAAAAGAAAGACCCAGATGAATCTTATTGAGCATGTGTTTTGAAAGATTTGGAGATCTATGATGGAAAATTCTGGGCTTCATTTTTCTTATTTGTGAAAACAAAGGGATAATAATGTTTACTCCTGATATTATCGTGAAGACTCACTGGAATTCAAACAAAGCTTCAAGATAGTATGTTCTGGGAGATTTATACATCTCCTTTTATTAATACACTATCTAAAAAAACTAATACTCCACCTATTACATAGTATCAGTGACAAAATGACTTTGTGAAGAATGAGTGTGTGTGTGTGTGTGTGTGTGTGTGTGTGTGTGTGTGTGTGTGTGTGTGTGTTTGGGAGATAAAAACACAAAGACAAAGAAAGAATGAAAGGAAAACTTACAGAAGGGAACAAAATTTGTTCATAGACATTTTAAGATTAATGCATTCACCTGTATTTCCTATTAAATTAAAATCTTATCTTTGGTCACAGAATGCTATAATGAAATTAAATCTATGTTAATATAGGAAAATGAAGTATGGATTTAAGCCAATGATTACAAAATTGTATTTTAATACTTATTTTAAATAAATGAGGAATTAGGTATCTGAAGTAAAGCTAATTTGTAGCTGTTATTTTCAGGTTCCTCCTACCTGTATAATGAGAGCTAAATAAAACATTTGAAACTGAGAAACATAGATTACATTTACTTGATTGAAAATGAGGGTCAACTTAAATATTGGGCTACTCAGTGTTTTGGTAAATAGAACTGTTCTTTTTAAAAGAAGATGGAGCAATCACAAATAACAGAGGTCGGCAGAACATACATCCTGTGAGTTCACTTTTATTTCAAACACTCAAAGGTTGTTTATTTTAAAACACAAAATGCGGTTAGATCGTCTCCCCAGACATGCATTTGCAGAGGCTTTCTTGCTAAATTAGAAAACTCAATATGACTGTGAAGCTATTGATGGAGGTTAGGAGTACTCCTGGCATAGCTACCTTGGCCTCTTTCCTGGAGGCCTTTTGGAAAGATGCCTTCTGCTTCCCACACATTTGTTGTCCAATCAACCACTGGGCATCTGGTGCAGCAGATGGGCTCTGCCATGTACCCAGAACAGTCACCAGCAAGTGCAATCAGTGCCTTTTCCACTTCTGCGTAAATCTAGCTAAGAGTTAACTTTACAAACATTTATTTCTGCTACTCTGCCAGTATCACTTGGTCCCTCTGGAAATGGACTGTGTACAGTGACAAAAATCTTTAAAAAACAAAGTAGATCTGAAATATCTCCATGAGCACTTTTTCAATATTTTTCCAGGGCTCTGCAAAATACTAATGTTCACTCCCTGAAACAATGAATAAATAAACACAGTTGACTATTTTTAAATATTGTTCCATTTTTTTCTATAGAAATGATTTGAAAACAACTCAGATAATTCAGAAATGAACTCTTTCACAATGTCCAAGTGTCAGTTACAAATTGGGAGAGAAATACTCAATGGAAAGTTTTAGTACAGCCTAATTGTTAATATTTTTAGGACTTTAATATATACACACACACACACACACACACACACACACATATATATATATATATATATATATATATATATATACATTTCTCTTTTATTTTCCAATTCCTGAAAGAGAGAAGAGGGAAGAAGGGAGAGAAGGAAGGGGAGGGAGAAAGAGACAGAGAGACAGAGACAGACAGTCAGAGACATTGCCACTATTCCCTATAGCATCTCTAAACTTTATGAGTGTCTTTCATTTGGACAGTTTGGGATAGGTGAGGATATCAAATTTCTTCCATCAAAGTCAAAATATAAGACAGTAACACTGATCTTAGTAGAGAAAATTCAAATAACACTCATCTTCTATTTTGGTTCCTAGGAAGTAACAAAATCCCAACTAAATAAATCTTTGATTACAAGTATAATATTCATTAAATATGCATAATCTTTATTTTTTCTATGATTCTTCAGAAATACTTCATGATGTAATGTCAAATAGACTTACATTTAATCATCTTCATATATATATATATATATATATATATACACACACACAGAGAACAGATTAGTTCTTTATGTACAATAAATAGTATTTTAAGGAGTTATTAATCATAGTGAATATAGTGGGAATATATACAAGAATGACTGAAAGTTATGGTAATTGAGGTCATTTCTTCTTGTTGTTATATTTCATATAAACAACTTACAGACTA
Organism: Hydrochoerus hydrochaeris; assembly: GCA_004027455.1. Classification (NCBI taxonomy): domain Eukaryota; kingdom Metazoa; phylum Chordata; class Mammalia; order Rodentia; family Hydrochaeridae; genus Hydrochoerus; species Hydrochoerus hydrochaeris. The sequence continues at coordinate 80,222 of PVLA01000703.1, forward strand.
TATAATGGTTGCTAATTTAGAATGTTTCCATGACAGGTGACAACTTATCTGCACGTGTATCATCTCAACACTGCCTGGACTACATCACCACCAGACTGCTTCTTCATTGCATCACTGTAGCAAGCCGCTAATATCCAGGAGACTTGATGTGAGGTAGGATCTGTGCAATCACTGTCATGCACCAATTTCGTTAACTTCTGTAGTGCAATTTGGGTCTCCTTATGATATATTTTAAAGTATTAGACTTTATTGATAGAGCAAACATTTTGAGAGTTAGTTTAATGTGATATCACTGAACGCTATGGAGAAGGAAGTTACCTTACACACAGAGTGAAAAGAATTGGTTACTGCCAAAATGACTTGTTGCCCCTTCCGGGGCACACAGGATACAGTGTCAATTTATTAAAAAATAGTTTGTTCTTCTCCTTGTATAGAATGCTATATCTTTGATTCATCACCAGTTTCTTTTAATATCAGCTTTGATATTGGCAGAAGTGGTAGTTAGGTCAGTATTGTTGAATAGGATCCCATGCTCTTGGGTCCAGGTACAGTATACATGTCTCCCACAATGAATGTAATTGTTAGCTATCCGTTGTTGCCCATGAAATTTTGTAAGAGGAAAAGTTTATATTCTACTTATATTACAAATAACATGACCTGAAATGAATAGATAGGTTTCATTTCAAGGTCTAATCTGAATATGGTTCATATTATACTGTGGTGGGTGTGTGTGCATGTGTGTGTGTGTGTGTGTGCACGTGCACGTGCACACGCATGCATGAGCATGTGTATCATACAATGGGGGCAAACTGTATTTGGCCAAACCACAGTCATAACCCAGCTCCTACTTGAGTCTATTTTAATGTACCTATAACCAATTACACTATTTTTGTAAGATAAATATAATTTCACTAGCTTTCAATTGATGCTTGAAAAATATAAAAACTATGCCAATATTTCAATCATAAAATTTATAAATTATCTTGTGTTCAACAGACAGGTCCCTTCTTTTAATGTCTAAATTATATTCTTCAGAACTTTTGAAATAATGTTAAATAATATCACTGAAAGATTTTTGCCTAAAAATATTTTTATCTATTTAAATGTGGAAGAGTTTAAGTGACTCATTGTTTTACTTTTTCGTGTTTAAAACATTTCATTAGGTAAAAGTTGTAAAACATTAAAAGAAATTTTCATAACCTAATTGTATTTATTTCTTTTAGTTCTAAGAGTTTCTCTGCTATGTTCCAGTATATTTTTCTTGTTCTTTTTGGTTTTAAGCAAAAAGAAGAACAAAATTTGCAAGCAAGAGAAATAGCAATAGTATTAAAGAACTTAATCATATTATTCAACATTATGTAATTGTCCCATTTATCTTTTTTTGCTAAAGAAGGGCCTACTCAAGGATCTCTCATTGAATTTAGTTGTCCTGTCTCCATTCACCTTAGTCTCCTGAAATATTTGACAGTATGGTTTTCTTTTGCTTTCTGAATTGAGTTACTCTGCTTAGGTTGCTATCAAAATTCCACTGACCGTGTGGGTTAAATGGTAAACATTTACTTCTCACGGTTCCATAAGCTGAAAAGACTGGTCAGGATAAAGGAGCCAGTTGATTTGGTTTCTAGTGAGGGCTGTTTTCCTGGTTTAAAGATGGTTGCCTCCTTGCTGTGTCCTCAAGCAGTACTGAGAACACTGTGATCTGCTGACCTCATAAGGATAGTAACCCCATGACAGGGACTCAATAGCTACTTCTCTTGCAAAGTCCCCATAGATTCAAACACATGCACTATAGTGGGGGCAGGGTTCAAATTACAAGTTTGAGGGGAACACAAACATTCAGCCCCTAACAAGAACTATCATTGTGTAGAATGTCTCTCAAATGGAGTTTGTCAATTTTTTTTTTCTTATTTATATGTATTTCTATGGTTTGGGTAAGAATAGTGATGTTGGATCTTTTCCACTGGTCCATTCAGAAACTTGAATTGTGACAACCAAATGTTTCTGGTTTCAACAGACTGTCAGAGATTAAAGACAACTATGAGCTGTTGAATAAAGAATTAACATAAAACCCACAGCTAGTATTCATATGTCTATTAGCGACGGCTCCATGGAGTTACCAATGGTTTCTGACAAAAACAAACAATCATTTGAATATGGTTTTGCATGGCTGAGAAATAAGACAAATGTCTCAAATTCTGAGAGGTGTATAAAATATTTTGTATTTAATCTCCTTCTTATATGTCAACTGATGAAGGCATCAATTTTACTGGCAACCTAATAAAAGAAGCACAAGATTGAAAAGATAACTTCTGTAATTGCATGCATGTATATTGAAATTTAATATATATGGGAATAATTGGTTTCTTCTAATAGATACTTTTGTTAGTATAGGTTGTAAGGAAGACAGAAAATAAGGATTGGAGGCAACATGGTAATTTATATAATTTGTATACATACCTCACTTCTTAAAATTCTTTCTTTTCTCTGTCAAATAATATTGTGTTTGAAATGAGATTTCAATGTATTGGGTTTTCTAAGGAAATCCATTTATAAATACAATGGTGTTTTGGTTCACAAATGGAAACAACTTGGCTGTCAAACAAAAGCTTTGGGCAAAATTTTGTTTTTGTTTGCAAAATCTGCATATAGTGATGGACACAACCGTGGTCATCTTTCCCACTTGAACACAAGCATGACCATTTTTTTCAGAATCTTGAACTGAATCAAGTTCATGAAGTGAGGTAGCACTGCATGGTACCATGATAACACATCGAAGTATCTCTACCTGAATCCCCAGGGAGAGAAAATGATGAAGCAACCCTCTCCCCAGCTTTGTAATCTGAGATAACTGGCCCCTGCTTTCCTCATTCCTTGCTATCAGTTAATGAAATAATCCTATGTGTTTGTTCATCCAGCCTACTTTATCTGAGGAAGTTAGACAGAAGGAGAAGCACAGGCTGTACGCATTGGCTTCCAACTGCGTGTTTCTGAACATACTGGTGCTACTTTGGCAGATAAAGTCTAGAGAACAATAATGACCAGGGAAAATAGAATTATTTCTGATAGAGGGGATACCAGTAAATGAAAAATGCCTAGCAAAGATAATGGCATCTGAACTATAAACAGGCAAAATATATTTCCACCAATCACATTCAAAATACTGTTTTACCAAAAAAGGACTGCTAGGAAAAATACCTCTTTGCTTGTCTATTCTTCAAAGACTTCCATGTAGCATAAGAAGTGCAGCAATGTTGGGCTTTGGACATACATCCACTTTTAAACAAAAAAGACTCAGTCTTTATATTCACATTTTATATAAGATTCCGAGTAAAATTGTCTTCTGATATTAAAAAGTAACCTTTTAAAAACCACTACAGCAGTTAGTGATGTTTAATAAGTAGTGAACTAAAACTGAATTTCACTGAATACTATTCTATCTTAAATACCTGGGGTATCAGAATGTTAAGTGTGTGCGTATGAGCATTTGTGTGTGTGTGTGTGTCTGTGTGTGTGTGTGTGTGTGTGTGTGTGCGCAATGTTATTTCAGTGAGGAAAAGTCAGTACTTTTAGATGAGAAAATCTGCAAGAAATTGAAGTTTGAAATAACTTTAAATCTGTATGAAATTAAAATAAAAAAATGAGTTACAGCAGTCAGCAGTGGGCTTGTTCTTCAATGATATTAGGAAATGTATTTAACCCTTGATAATGCTTAGAGCTGTGAAAAACATTTTAGATTAAAAGATTCTGAGTGAGTTTCAGGGTCTCATCTTCCAGTTTAATGTGGTAGAGAGAGAAAAAACAAAAAGATATACACATCATTTCCTAACCAAAGTTTTTCTATTTTTACAAAATAAAAACCATGAAAAATAAAATATTGTTTTCCAGGCAACCACTGATACATTATTTCCTTGTTTACAGTAAGGGCTACTGAGTTTTTTTGTTTGTTTGTTTGTTTGTTTGTTTAGGTTTTTTTTTTTTTTGCTACTGAGTTTTTAAAATAAGCCCCAAAGTGGTAAGTATTCTTCAACTTCACATGCAAAAATAGTCTAAAACTGTACAAAGTTACAAAACAAGCCATTGAGGGAACAATTTTATAGAAAACATTTTCTGTTTAGGAAAAAATTGAAAGTTACTGCTTTAATAAAAAAAGAAAAGAGAAGAAAAAAGAAAAATGGAAACCATAAATTTGAGAGATGACAAATTACAATAATTTATTACACAATTAAATGTTTGAAAAATTCAACTAGACTATTTGTAGAGTAAATACTCCAGAAAGAGAGGTTTAAATAAACTGGAATCTCAAGGGAAAGGCTATCTTCATTTCACCTCAGAATTAACAATTATAATCAATGTCAGAAAACATAAACAACTTATTCTCTAAGAATATACTGAATGGCAAGTGGGAAAATTCAGTCCCAAAGGAAATTAGTGGGCAAAATTTATTTGAAGAAGTCATTATCCAAAAGTAAAAAACTCAATCAGCTCTTCAAACACTGAAATGGAAAATTTTCTCTTGTAAAGCTCTGTTAACAAGGGAAATAAGTTCTTTACATTCTTTGAGTATTAAGGAAAATGTAGTTTCTTTCTTCATCTTTTTCAGTACAAATTATAAATAAATTCATCAACCCAGAAATCTGTCAAATGATAACGTGCATAAATATTGAAGAAGTCAAAAATTCAATGTCTGAAGAAAAGACTATATTTTTCTACTGATTTATATTTTCTTGATGGCATTCCACAAATTCAAAATATAATACACTATTGCTTTGAAGAAACAGAAATCAAGCAAGCTGATTTTTAATTCTGACCCAGATAAATATAACTGACTGTTGTATTTGGTCACCAGAAAAATTAGGAGTTACCCATTCATCGTATTATACTCTTGACTTTTGTTTTCATAAAAATGAATAATTAAATTTTACACTTCACATCCATTATATTTTGGAGGACACAAGTTCGGTACCTCAAAGACACTAAGAATATATTGTTTCAACTTTACACTTTAATAAATGCATTTATAAAGCAAAAGGCTTGGAGCAGAGGTCCCTCCCACAGCTCCCAGGGCAGTATGGCAGTGGAATCCCATCTGTGCTTCGGCAGTGCCTCTTCTATGGCCTAGTTCTCTTTGGCCAGGATCTACTTACCGGCAGATATCCCTGGTTATACACTACTTTCTTTGGAGAGATAATACCATCATAGTGCTGCCATTCCCTACGCTTCTTATGGTCCATGGCAGGCTAGCTAGTTCCTAGATTTACATTCTATTTTAATAACTGGCATGGATTCTGTAAGTCAGACTGGAGGGTATGGGACTCCGACACATACACTAAGTATTCACTGAGCATCACATGATGCAACATAGAGTAAATGATGCTCACAAGAGTGACTTTAAGAAAGCATGGAGAAGTTAGGCTCATTACATTAACATCTCTGCATGGTTGGTTGGCAGTGTGAAGCCATCCAGAAGCTCATTCAGAATGCATGCCATGGAACTAATACTGGTTTCAATTAGGCTCATGAAAAGTTCAGTCTGAACAATTCTGCAACACAGTTTTGAGACTGTAATTTCGCTTTCCACAGTTTTCTCATAGTTGTGGACACAATTCTATATCTTCTTGCCTATTATGATAATCTGGTCCTATTCTATTATAATGGTTTATGATAACTGTGTTTTAATTAGTATTTCTCCATTATTTAATCTTGAATCTACTGTACTCTGGAATTTTTCCCATGTTCGTCTATCTAGATTGCTGACCTCCAGGCTGTCCATCCTTCGACACTCAGACCTTCACCAACCTAACCCTGGGCACCTGCAAAGGCACCCAATTCTGACCAAAATTTCCCCAGCATTTCACTGTAAAAGAAGCACCTCTTTCTTTACACTTTCTATAAAACTGAGTATTTCAGCACTACAAAACATTGACAAGGCCTTTTACAATGTTTAACACACAGTGGATGTTAAGTGTATAGTTGCTTATTAAATAAAATTTTATTTAAAAAATGAATACTAAAATTGTGTGTTGCTAATTACTCCATCTGAAGCAGAATGTAAACTCTAAGAGGAAGGAAACCAAACTATATACAAATTTATTGATCATGACAAACACTCTTTCTAGACTTCAATGAGTGAAAATTGGTCATAGAAAGACTAAAAACTTGAGAATTATCATAGAAAATGGTACAGGGTGTCTCATTCAAAGGTAGAGAAACCTCAAGTAAGGGAACACGAGAAAAATCTGTATGTTGAGAGAGAGCATGAGAGTTAAGGAACTCAATTGTGCCTGACATCAAATAATGAGTTGGGCTTCCCTCCATGCCAGATTAAAGCACTAGGAATCTTATCCTATGTAGAGGCAAATCATCCACATTTTTTCTTGTAGGAAACATAAATACATGTTTTGAAAGTTTTTCTCTTTGTTGCAGAACACAAATTCCAGGGGTTGCCAAAGTGCCTAGCAGAAAACTAAGTATGCTCTAGTGTGGGTGAAGGATGCTTGTAGCTTGGAGTACAGTGGTATCAATGCAGATGGAAAGAAACTGTCATCTGAGAGACTGTAATGCAAGAATTTAGGGATGTGAGAAGGGAGAGGGACTAGACAATGATGATTTGTATGATTTTGGCTCAGAAATTTCTAGGAAGGGAAATACAAAAGAACTAAATTAAAGGCATGTTAAGCTTTAGTAAGATGCATATAAAGACTGCAAATTGTGATCTTGGGCAGACCGATGGACACAAGCTCAGAAAAATTGTTGTGAGTCACTTAAAATTCAGCATCAAAATTTGGACAGAAAGTGTACATATTACATAAAAGCAGTCAATGGAGAGGGAACGTCAGAGCTTTGATAAAGCCCCTTATCCCCATCAAAAGGAAGGAGAAGGCAGGAAAGAGGGCTCAGCCTAAGCAACAAAAGAGTCCAGAAAAAAGAGAACAGAAACTACTTGTAAGATTTAACAATATACAACCACTGCTCCAACATGTAATGAGATGATGAGTGCACACTAAGTGAACAATTTATGCTGTGATTTTTAAGATGTCTGTAGAATTTGGGCATGGAGAGAGGACAACGGATAAGTCCACTGAAATCGGAGTAGGTCAGTATGGGAGGAATTTTCCAAAGCCATGTTTAAATAATAAGAATTAATCTAGTTAAAGTAGCAGATATAGTGAAGAAAGAATAACTGACAGATAAGGCATAGAATAAAATGGGAAGCATCTGTTTTTTAAACAAAAGCAATTGCTTTGCTTTAGCTAAAGGGAAGTATAACAGAAATCAATCTAGAGAGCATGACCGGTTGATGGCTGGTGGGTAGCTCGGTGGTAGAATACTTTTATAGCAACCATAAGACCCTGGGATCAATCCCTTATGTTAAAAAAATAGTTAATATTATAAATGTGTAAAAATTAGTTGAGTTATAAAAGTAGTAATAAGAATTGTAGCTCATGTATTTAAGGCTTCTCCATAGGGTACATGTGAAAAAACAGGTAAGGATTTGTGATATTTAAAGGTGCTGAAATGATTGTGAAACTGTTTTTGCAAAAAAATGAGAATTTAAAATTTCAAACAAATGTAATAAAATTTGGGGGGTGACTGAAAAAAAATAAAAATGCTTGAGGTATCTTAAATGTAAAGTAATTAGCACTAATGAACCATTTATGAGACAGCAGTTTTCTGGGAAAGAAAACAATAATATACATTGCTCTGAGAATTGAATTTAGTCTGAAAGAATCTTCTTTACACCAGAATATTTGATATTTTTGATGTAAAAATGCACATACATGTACAGTTTCTTAATGTGTTGCCATTTCTTCAAAGAATCTAAAGCATTCATTACCTAAGGAAGACATCAAAGTTAAAGGACATGTTCCCTCAAATTTCTTGATTTTCAAGAGCCCAAACTTCTGACTGTAAAGAAGTTAAGAACCTGCAGAACTGGGGCATATATATATATTATGTTTAAAGAACGCTTGCATTATTTAGGCAGGCTTGGGAATACACCAAAAGAAAGATACCAAAACCACAGTGGTTTAAATAACATAAAAATATATTCCACTCTCCCTTAAGAACATAAGATTGTAACATTACCTAATACAGAGCCTGACCCATGGTCACAGTAGAGTCTCATTTATCATCATTTTAATTTGGGGATTCAGAATCACTCATTGTTTTACTGCTGATAAGCTCCAAGTTATGGTTTTATCCTTTTGGTGCAGGCTGTAGGCATCAAGACCTTCTTTTAATGAAGCTGTATTCACTTCTCCTTTTTTCAAAGTAGATAACTGTAATTTGGTTTCCTCTCTAATATATAGGTCCTTGGTGAAAGACGAAAGAAGTAATTGGCACAAGTGAACATTATTAATTCTTCAACCAATTCTATTTTCATGAAGTCTGTTGGCATACTGCAATCAGCCCTTTAACCTTGTACTGGAGCAAGAGTAATCCATTTTCCAGGATGTACTGTATGTTTCCCTTGTGCCTAACAGTCAGTTACTAATCAAAAATATTTTCCTTATGATAGGGTTTTGGGAGAAAATTGTGTTACTGGAGATAAAGACTTAGCTGAAGAGAGCCCAGAGCACTGTTTATATAATTCCAGTCTTCCAAAAAAAATATACAAATGATTTTTAATCCTACTCACTGTTATTAATAGTCCCAGACTTAAGTGAAGCTGATTACAATTTGGTCATTGTTAGGGTCTTGTTACCCATTCCTCTATTTTACATATAACTCAATACCCTTATTAAAGCATTTGTCTCTGTTAAATTACCTAAGAAATCCTCAATTTTTAGATGCTCTTTCAACATGTCATAGCACCTCACTTGTTCCTTCATTAATATGTTAAATAAGATGTGGGACTCATATTCATTTTCTAGTTGCTTGAATGCCATGATATTTTATCTTCCTGCAAATTATAATTTAGCAAAAGCAAGTCACTTACTTTAATGGCACTATCTGAAAACCTTTAATGTTACATCTATACATCTCTTGTCATAAGTCAGTAATATGGTAACATCGAAAATGGCTAACAATGTAGTCATTTCTTTCTGATGACAAGAAGCCAATTCAAATTCAGGAAACAGGGCCTGTGATACCACAGCTCAGGGGCACAATGCCTGCCTGGCAAGCATGAGTTCAGTCCTCAGGTACCAAAAATATAGATTACAATAAAATAATAAATAAATAAATAAATAAATAAATAAATTTGGGGGAATTTTGTAAAAAACAAGAGTGAGAACCAGTGAATCACCTGTCAGGCTGTAATTTACCAATAAGTTTTCAAAACTTAGGAAAAGATTACAGTTAATACAGTTAGTTAATAGTTAATACCGAAAGATAGAAACAACAGTGTTAGGTTCCCGGTTTTATCCAATTATTTGAGAATATAATATACTCCCTAGATTGAGTCCCATGAAAAATCTCAATTGCTTGAGAAGGATTTAAGAATGGATCTAAGACCAGTGCCTTACTTTCTGGGTAGTTTGGTGGCATTATGCTTCACACAGGGTGCTCAACATAAAACTGAGAGTGCTTTGTGGGCTATCCAAAGCCAAGTATTTATATTATATTTGGATCACAAATCATAAAAAACTATTCACTTATTAACTACCTTAATAAGGAAAAATTAACAACCTGTGTTTGGATTGACTCCTAATTTAATCAGTCCCTTACCTTTATATATTTCATGTGCTTCTTATAAATTGCTTAACCATTTACTGGAAATTTTCCCTTACAAATTGATTTAAACACTTGGTGGACAAAACAGACGTTATATTATGATAGCCTCTAAGTTCTAATAAAGATTAACATTTCTAATAATAATTAAATTGAAAGAGAAAAAAAGCTGGAACTAATTTAAATTAGGTCTCTTGTAGATACATGATTGTGTTAGTAACAGTTTGCATTTTACATTTTATTAGTACCAAGATCATTTTGAAATAAGCTTCCATTTACAGAATGTCATATTTCATGCTATCACCTAAATTATAAGCAAAGAAATGCCTCAGTAAAAATATGTGGACCTAAAAATCAATGAAATTAGAAATGAAAAAGGAGAAATTACAAGTGACAATGCCAAATACCAGATTATATGTGTACTTCACAGATCTGTACACCAATAAATTAGAACAGTCAGAGTAAATATATAGATTTGTGGATACATATGAATTACCAAAACTGAACAAAGAAGCTATAAAAACACTGACTATTCCCATAACAGCCAATTAAATTGAGAAATTAATAAAGGAAACCTACAAGAGAAATCCAAGACCTGATGGATTTACTACCTAATTTCACAAGAACTTTTGGGGAAGATCTAATGCCAACATTCTACAACCTTTTTAATGAAATTGAAAGGCTAAAAGTATTCCAAAAGACATTCTAGGTAGCTGCCTTGACCTTGATTCCAAAACCAGAAAAGGACCCAAACAGAAAAAACAGCACTACAGGCCAATCTCTTTAACGATGCAAAAATGTTAAACAAGATACTGGCAAACAGAATACATAAAAAATGTGACACATCATGGCCAAGTAGGTTTCATCCCAGGGATACAAAGATGATTTATTATAGGTTAATCAATTTATGCAGCATATCACATAAACAGAAACAGGGACAAAAATCACATGATCATCTCAAAGATGCAGAAAGGCCTTTGACAAGATCCAACATCTGTTCATGATAAAATCTATGAAGAATATAAGCATAGAAAGACCTATATCAATCTGAGAGAAGCCATGAATAACAAACCAATGGCCAACATTATATTAAATGGGGAAAGTTTCAAAGTTTTCCCTTTAAAATCTGAATCAAGAAAAGGATCCCCACTATAATCACTCCCAGTCAACACAGCAGCCAAAATTTTGCCAGAGCAATAAGTGAAGAGAAAAAAAAATTGATATATATATAAAGAAGTCAAATTAGCATTATTTGAAGAAGATGTGATCCTCTTCATGTAAGATCTAAAAAGATCCACCAAAAATATTCCTATAATTGATAACCAAATTCAGTATTGTAGCAGGATTCAAAATAAACACAAAAAATGAGTAGTGTTCCTATATGCCAATAACAAACTCACCATGAAAGAAATTAAGAAAACAATATCTTTCACAAAAGCATCAAGAAAAATTAAATAATTAGGAATTAATTAATTAATTTTTAATCAATGTGACTTTAATCCCATTTCAATCTGCTCTCTCTATAAAAAAGAATTTTTGATAAGTAGATCAAAGAATTGTTGGCAATTTTGGAGAAGGCTTTTCTAGAGGGACAAGCTACTTCTTTAAGCTTTTTCCATAATTATCCATCAAAAGCCTAAATCCTTTTATAGGTTCTGTCTAACACCCTCTTGGTACAGTGTCTCTGGAGTCTCTACTCTGAGTGTTCTTTCTCACTACAATGAGTAATACAACTAATTTATACAACAAGGGTGTTATCAGTGGTCTTTGACTGGTAGCATGGGCACCACTAGAAATAAGAAGTGGCTGGTTATAAGTATGTATTATAAACTACACTTTAAAAAGTTTTGGTCAACTTTATAAAGATATCCAGGTTAGATATTTCCAGGGAAAACACTCAGGTACACTTTATTAGTGACAGACTCACTTTTGTCAAACATGGCAAAAGAGAGAATAATAAACCCTGGGTAAGTAAAACAGTTCTAGGGAAACTAGAAGACAAGGAGGAGGAGAGAGAGAAAGGAAGAAAAGTAAAAGGAGAGTGGAGAAGGAGACAGGAACATAAGGAGACAAAAGAGAGGAGGAAGAAGACAACTAATACAATAGCAAAATATCAGAGTGTGCTTTTTTTACTCTCCTTCTTATTCTCTGCTGGTATGAAAATGCACAGGGCCAAGAGTGAATAATTATGTAGATGTGAAATTGAAATTTGATGTGAGATTAGATAAAATTTTTAAGAACTAAACTCTGAGACTATATTCAAACACATAAACTAATCTGAATAGTTGTACCTACTTCAATTATTGGAAAAGTATTAGAAAGAGAACATATTTCAACATACTTCTGAGGTAAATAAGGAATTGGGCTAATATGTATGTAGTCATTGATAGTATTTATTTCTCTTTGAATCTGGTTTAAAATTGCCTTCATAAATAAATCTATTATTCCCAGTTTTGGGGATTATATTTCATATCAAGTTTTTAGTGATGGCTATGAATTAGAACCATATTGCTAACCCATGTAGAAATCTCCCTTAAATCAAGTGACGTGAACATTGCTGCACAAAGGTGCTATTCCGCTATTCTTCCTCTAATGCTGCTGTAAAAGTAAGTTGCATGGAAACTTTGACTTCATCATCTTTCATTAAAAATATGACAATTTGTTATTGCCTGCTTGTCTAATTTTTGATATTTTATTCTTATATACTTAAGGGAAATGAATAGAATAAATTAGATATTTTCATTAATCCAATTCAACACTCTGAAGTTTCATTTTTAATGAAATAATCACTTATATTGATTCAACGCATCATGTAAGAATTCTCTTCAAGTGACAAGGTCTTTTATGCTTCATCGGTAAGTAATTTTCTCCTTAGCATTCCTTCTACCTCATAGGTCCCTCCATTTCTAAATTCAGAAATACTTAAAATGCATTTTCTAAGCTTTCAGTCTTTAGCAATACTTTGAAGTCTCAATTAATATATAAATCTTCTAAAATATTGAAGATCATGCAGAACCATTGTACTGTCTTACCTCGTGGCCAAGGAAAGATTTAATGCAGAGACAGGGAGCAGTTTCCTTTATGTACTAAAATTAGAGGTTGAATTAAAATGAACATTTAAAGAGAAACAAACTAGCTTTTCCTTATGACCTTGACATGACTTGTAGTGGAATGTAATATGGCATAGCATATTGTTTATAAATGCACGTGATCATGAAATATTTAAAATTTCCAAGTAGAAATTTGACTCTAAAGAAAAAATTTTATATTATTTCACATAGTGCTTAGATTTTTATTTTAAAACTACTGTCAATTGTGACAAGTTATATTTTAGGATAACATTTAGAATAATCATATGCATTTATGTATGTTCCACCACAGTTGCTATCCTTAATTAAAATAGCCAAATTAAAATTATTTTCATTTATAACAAAAGACTAGGATTTTCTTAATATACAGTCTTACAATCCAAACTGAATACTTTCACATAGCATTTCTTACTCTTTAACTCTTTAATTTATCTTAGTATTATCACTTTTAAATTTATGAGCTATTTGAAGCACAAAATCTACAAAGGATTTAGGATTTAAATAAAAGTTATTAACCAGCAGTGTCTAGAATATTAAAAAGTTATTAAATTGGCTTGTTGCTTTTATCTGTAAATTGTCTTGTACTTTAAAAACTATAATTTTAGATTGTAAATCAGGTATTTATGGAAGATTTTTGTCAAATTTTACACAAAACAAATATAAAGAGTAGCGCATCTCTGAATATATTATATAATTTAATAATTTACATCGTTTAATAAGGTATTGTTCTGCCATTTTCATGTTTGCAATAATATTGGGTATAAAGGTATTCTGGAGCAAGTCGCCGGTGCACTGGGGCGGGAACTATCAGCGATACCTGAATTCTGCATCATGTTGGAACTTTGGGCGCTGGAGAACAGGCGGCCTACTCACCCCCTGGTGAGCAGCTGGTGGCCTGGCAAACCACTGGCACACCAGGGTGCGAACTATCAGCGACTCCTACGCTCTGCATCAGTCTTGGAACTTTGGGCACTGGGAGATAAGGCGGCCTGCTGGCCAGCCTGTAACCAGCTAGGGCCTAATCAGATATTGATCCATCCCCCTCCAATCCCCCGTTAGCAAGTAGGCACTGGTGGTCTGAGTATCTTTTTGGAGGATGAATGTATACAGCGTGGCAAGTAAGGGGGATTTCCTTCTACTATCTCTTTGAAGGCAAATATTTTTATCACTATTTTGCTCAGTTTTGATTAATGGTACTGCTTTATTCAATATTCTGTTTTTAAAAGTTCGATATTTCCTTCCATTTTCCTCTATTTGATTGAAAGAACAGCTAATGTGAACAAAATGGGCTGTACTGTTGAACCCATTGCTTGTGTCCTGGTGACCTGCTCTGAGGTTCTGTGGTAGTTTTACTGCACTGTGGTCACATGGATTTGTTCTGTCTTGTTCTGCTGTATTTTTCTACCTTCCAAAAAAAAAAAAAAAGTAGATAAGAAAGTAACAAAATACCTCCAAAAATCTCCCAACTCCACCAAAGCTGATCCATGGATCACAGATAAGGAGAAACTCAAAAACAAGGCAACAGAATTATATAAGGTGATTAAAAGCATATAACAACAACAAACAAGTCAGTAAGGTACCGAGCAACCTGAAGCAGGATATAACTAAGCAGATAATGGACTTAAAAAGTAAAAAGAAGATATGGCTAGAGGATATGGCTGCATGTATGTTTAAGTGTGTAGGATTGAAAGCCATGTTGCTAAGTTGTTACTGGATCATTGAACTTCTTTGCAGTCTTACTGGTTGAATGTCCACTTTGTATGCTTTAATTTTGTAACTTTAGCAACTAGGTCTAAGAAGACAGTATGTAATTTATCAACTAGTGATTTCTTACTGCTTTTTTGTGAGATTCTGTATTGTTTCTACCCTTTTTTCTGTTTTGCTTTTTTTTTCTCTTTAAATAAAATTTAAAAAAAAATAAAGATATTCTGTGCTTGGTATAATCCAATAGAGAAGTTAGAGTAGATAGAGATTTTATTTGATGAATTACAAAATGAAACTGTGAATTCAGTTCCATACATTGTATCATAGAAGTGGTCATTTAAAATTTCAATGAAATCAATTATTTTATTATACTTCTGCTATTATGCCTTAAAAATTATCAAAGATAAGCATGAATATTTAGTTAATATGAGAGCCATTAAACATAATTCTAGCCAGGAGTATATGCAGCAATTACCGTCTTATACCACTTTCCTATCTCCACTACTCTCCTCTTCTAAGAGTGATATTAATTTAAACAAGCATTCTGAAAAAACTAATTATAACAATGAAGAGAGGGAAATTTTGATTCATTGGAGATTGATGAATGATGTCAATATGGATGGAATTTTGAAGTGAATGTCAATATTACCTAAAACTATTTTGGAAAGGGGTCAAAATAAGACAAAAAAAAAAGCTAGATTAAGTTGTTATTTCTTTATCCTCTTCATGGCAACAAAAGATATCTAGAACATCAGATGAAATGGTAGTTGAATGGAAGATAATGCTTTCATATGTTGTGAGATATTTTTGGTCACGTAGGTACACACCACACACATGCTTATTGGAATGTCACAGGTAAAACACTTTTCTTCCTTATATCTCACATCTTTCAATATCACCCCAACTTCCCTTTTCCCTCATACATTCTTTCCCAATATCTGTTTGCTTAGTTACAAACTTTAATGGCTGTAAGAAAGTGTTTGTAGTTGTAAGAACAAAGTTCAGTCACTTAGGCCCTGTGGTTTACCTATGCTAGCTTTTCTAGGCATTCCAAATCAGGATACATACACTGCCTCAATTGGCTTTGTCCTGTCTTGTTCAGCTGTATTTTACTACCTTCAAAATAAATAAATTAATTAAATAAAAAATGAATAAATAAAAAGTAAATAACAAGAACAAAACAGATCAGTAAGGTACTGAGCAAGCTGAAACATGATATAACTAAACAGATAATGGACTTAAAAAGCAAAAGGAGGAAAAGAAAGTGCTCTAAAGGATATAACTGCATGTATGTTTAAGTGTTTAGGATTGATAACCATGTTGCTAAGCTATTGTTGGATCATTGAACAGAACTGTTTGCAGCCTCACTGCTTAATGTCCATTTTGTATGCTTTAATTTTGTAACTTGAACAACTATATCTAAGAAGACAATATGTAATGTATCAACTTGTGATTTTTACTGTTTATTTTTTTGAAATTCTGTATTGTTTTTTCCCTTTTTGTTTTGCTTTTTTTCTCTTTAAATAAAATTTTAAAAAAAGAATTGAGTGCTGAGCATGTACAGATAGGAGGCAAAGTCTCATCAGAAGAGGCTAGTCACTAGTTGGGGGCATCCTCTGCCCACATCCTTCCACTGTACAGTTTTTGCCTTGGCACCAGGTGACCATGGAACCTGAAACCATGAGCCAAAATAAACCTATCCTCCTTTAAATTGTAAGTGTTGGGCATTTTGTCCCAACAATGAGAAAGTGACTAATACCAACGGGTCTTAAGTATTTGCTTTTATTCAATCTTTACAGCCTTAAGGTAATTTTATATGTCAACGTAGCTAGGTCACAGTGCCTGGATATTTAGTCCAACATTACTCTCAAAGTTTCCTGGAAGGTATTTTTGAATGAGATTAACATTTAAATTGGTGCATTTGAGTGAAGCAGATTACTCTTCATAATATGGGTGAACTCAATCCAATCAATTGTAGAACTTAATAAAGCAAAGACTGACACACAGAGCTACTCCCGTTAAAAAAAAAAAAAGAAAAATGAAGAAATTCTGCCAGTTAATTGTCTTTGGAATTAAACTGCAAATCTGCCCTGTGTCTCCAGTTTGTTTGTCTTCCATCATATTCGAGACTCATCGAGCCTCCACAATTCTGTAAATAAAAATCAACTCTTTAAAATCCTCCCAACTCCAGTGCACATACGCACATACCCCACTGGTTCTGCTTCTCTGGAAAACATACACAGCCATCCAGACCAGTCAAACTGAGATAATTTCAAGATGGAGGTTCCCTGACCAACTTGCTTCTGAGTATCAGACCATGCATCAAATGGACTTTTTTTTCCCTTGGGAAATTATACTTTTTTTGTACAGCTGAATTTTCTATTGAGTTATATTAAATGTCAATCTTTCCTCTAAAACTTACCCTAACTCCTCCAAGTAGAGTTATAAATTCCCTCTTTCATGCTCATTGCATTATTTCTATCTATATCAAGTATAGAATTTATCATATATTAGTGTAGGTCAAAAGGTACTATATTTCTCCTACCTGCATTACAGTACAGATTTCTAATGGTGAATTATCACACTCTTTGTACATTGCCTGAGATTTCAAAAAGACTAAATGCACTTCCATTAAATGCACACATGAATACCTGAAGTCATCCTGAAAGTTTCTCAAATTCACTTAAACCATAGCTCAATTTGTGCTTCTGATAAAAGTAACAGCCATATAAAAACTAAATAAATTGGGGCCAGGGATTGAGCTCAGAAGCATAAGTGCTTGACTGGCAAGTGCAAGGTTGTGAGTTCGATCCCCGGTACCAGAAAAAATAAAAAAATAAACTAAATAGATTATGTCAAAAGAGAAATTGCATGTTTTCCACACTTCTGCTTCTAATCTCATTTTAATGTCATTTTTATGTATGGTTTACTTAAAATATAACTGAGTAAGATAGAAACTACTGAATAACCTGTATTTACATTACAGTATAAATTTTGTGTTATAAAGACTTCTTAGTAATAATAAAATAAGTAAATTTTTTTCAGAATTTATGAGGTAAACATTGATTAACAAATTAACCTTCTTCAGTGTTGCAAGATGTGTATTACATCCATTGGATCACATATTTATCTTTTATATTTAGAAATAAAATCTGAAATTTGAACTTTTTAACATACATCTGCACTTAGATTGTCCTTGAAAATCTTGACCACTAAAGTTCATTTTAGATTGTTGCCATAGTCAATTATCACGAAGGTAGTGGCTTACAGTTCAATGAATGTATCATCTTAGTTTTTAAATCAGAAATCTGGTGAATTTCACTGGACTAAAATCAAAGTGTCAGCAAGCCACATTCTTTCTGGAGGCTCTCAGGAAAATTTGTTTCCTTGCTGTTTCTAGCTCCTACAGAATTCTAAAAGCTACATTCTTTGACTCATGGGTTCTTTCTTCCAGCCTCAAATTCAGCAACATAGCATCTCCTGGACTTGCACCTGTTATCACAGCACTTTTTCTGACCACAGATGAGAAATATTTCTACTTTTAATTAATTTCATTATTACCTTGGGACCATCTGGATTATCCAGATTTTCACAGCACAAGGTATTTAATCTTAACCACATTTGCAAAGTCCATTTTGCCATAAAAGGAAACATATTTATAGGCTTCAAGGTGAACATTTTTAGACAGGGAGGGAGACATTTTCTTGTCTACCAAAGCAATATAACCATAATCACCCTTTTCAGACAAAAAAATAAGAGTATGTTAGAAATTAGAACTTTTAATATATTGTTTTGGGATACAGATGTAAATTTAGACTGAATACATAAGTTTTATATACTAAAAATAAATTTGTGAGTAGTACTAAAGTTACACATGCTTTATCCTAAGTCATGTGAAGAAAACGAGAGAAAAAGAAATTAATAAGTCATTAATAAGGGGCCAAATTTTGAACAGGGCTAAACTCTATATAACACAATTTGTGGGAGACTGTCTTAGCAGAGCTTCCTAGACAATAATAATACCCAAGTTACTAAAGGAAGCAATTGATATGTAGCACTAGCTATAGGAGTTTTCAACACTGAAAAAATGGAGTATATTTTTTAAATTATACTCATTAATTATCTCCTGTGTGTGTGTATGTGTGTTTATAGAGGCCTCTGAAGAATTCTTTGTCTTGACCTGCTTTTCTTGCATGCTTGTTCGCTGAGGAGAAAACATTCTGCTTAGTAAAGTGTTTATAGTGTTTAGATAGTGATTCTCTAACATTTGGTTTCCAACTCCTTTTAAATATTTTAATCACATTGGAGACCCCAATGAGTTTTTAATACCAGAATATTTACTATATTTTTAATTCAAACTGATCATTTTAAAATATTTTACTTTATTTAAAATAACAATAAATCCATTATATATTAGTATGAGTAACCTAATTTATGAGAACTACATTTTTCAAAAGCAGATAGTATAACAGAGTGCAATTGTTACACATTTTTTTGCAAATAATGAGAGTAAAAGTGAGAAAATTGTATAATTCCTTAGATTTGTTTTCAAAATAATGTTTATGACACAGATTTTCTAAAAGTGTAGGGAGCACAGTTAGTGAACTGGTGAGCTAGCATATAACAAGCACTGGACTCCCCGAGATGCTGCATGAATGCAAAGACTATGTGTGTGGATGAGTGGGTGGGAGGACTGCAGCAGGATACAACTTTCTAAGATATTTATATTGCACTGGTTGTAGACCACAGTTTGAATGTGTGTCTCCAAAGTCATGTGTTAGGATCTAGAGTCTAATGTGAGGTGGTCAGGCCATCCAGGCAGCACAATCATGAATGGATTAATGCTAAGTGGTTTTTTTTATCTCAGAAGTGTGTTCCTTATAAAAATTAAGTCTGACCCCTTTTGTATGTTCTTGCTCTCCTACCCACCCCTGCCCTTGTCTCTGCTTGCCTGTCTGCCTTGTTCCATGATATGACTCAGGAAGAAGGCCCTTGTCGCATACAGCCTGCTGATCCCTCACTTCCCAGCCTCCCCAGCTATGAACAATAGCTTTCTCTTCAGTACAAATTTCCCGCATCAGTCTTTCTCCTGTAGAAGCACAGATATGGTTCTACTGGGCAAAAAAGTCATCTGAACAAAAGACCAGTTGTGAGATTGAAAGGTAAGAAATCTTTTCTAAGTCCATAACATTTTAGAAAAAACAGGAAGTTTTCAAGCTCTAGATACTTGTTATCCCAAAATCTAGAAAACGATACCTCATCAAAATTCAAAATTAAGGTTGAGGCAGCAGCTCTTTAATAACAAAATGGTATGCTCTATTTGTGACATGGAAAAGCGAGAACTCTTAAGTAATACAGCAAATGTTTTAACTATTTATCCCAGATCAGTATATTCCAGAGGTGGTCTCCCTCTCTCTCTCTCCCTCTCTCCCTCTCCCTCTCTCTCTCCCTCTCTCCCTCTCCCTCTCTCTCTCCCTCTCCCTATCCTATCTAAATCACTATCTAAACACTATAAAAATGACAGTCTACTTTACTCCTCCTCCTCCTCCTCCTTTCTTCTTTCCAAAGGCGTGGCAAAGTTTATTCAAGAAAGGAACAGTAAAGATAGGAGAGAACTGGCTCTGCAGAGTGAGCTATGATTGAGTTCACAGAAACGGAGGGGGAAAGCAAAGACTTAAGTACACGCTACAGCTGGGGAACAGCATGGGCTACTGTGGAAAGCTATGATAGCCAAGGAGTCTTCTTCTTCTTAAGTCATATTTTTATTTTGTTTTGAATAATATTAAGAATACAGTTCATGAAAACCTACATACTGTTGCTAGGAATTTAGCTCATCAGCACAAGCACCTGCCTGGCAAGCGCAAGGGTCCTGAGTTTGGTCCCTGGTACAAAAAAAAAAAAAAAACCATACTGGATTTGGAACTATGAAACACAAGGTGCAATACTGGCTCTGAAACCCACTCAATGGCACTGGGAAAGTAGATTAACTTTGTTATCCTTTTATTATTTATAAATTAGAAACATTAACATAGTTTACAAGGTTATAAAATAACACGTATGTGTTAAAGTAATGAATGTTTGACAAATATACAATTAATATAATATTAATATATTAACATGATTAATATAAATATAATTGATATTAATATTATAATTAATAATGTTAACACTATAATATAAATAAGTTTGAAAATATGATATTTATATGCAGGTAAAAATATAGTGACTGTTTAAATTTTTAAATTTATTGGCCTGGGATATAGCTCAGCAACACAGCACTTGTCTGGCTAGCATGAGGTTGTGAATTCAATCCCTAGTATCAAAAAAAAATTTCATTACAGTAAATTTGTTATAGTAAAGGACACATTGCCATTAATAGCCATCAAAGTGTTCCTCCTCTTTTTTAAAAAGCATTTACCCTATAATTCTTTAAACTTTCTAAAGAAGTTTGTGTTCTTTTTTGAATTCAAAACATCTACTTTTTATGGTTATTTTGACTTTGGAGAAGAACTAGAAGTCATATGATGCCAGGTCTAGTAAAGAAGGTGGACAGTGACACGCGCTAATGTTTTAAAGAGCCTGACTTTCAGTTAGGTATTACTCAGCAGCAGTATTCACTGAATGTTTTATCATGTCTTATAAGGATACTCACAAATAAGGAGCTCCAGTCCTGCTTCAGAAAGTGGAAAAAACGATGAAGTGTGTTCAAAGTGAGAATGAGTGTTTTGAAAGGGATTAATAGTTATGTGCCTTATAGTAATAAATGTTAAAATTTAAACATTCACTTTATATGCTCATCACCCCTTGTATAATAAATTCCTTATTAATTTTTACCTATTATTTTAATATGGTCTTTCATTTATAATTTTCTCAAAATAATTCAGTCAGATCTTTACTCATCGTATTGCTAACTTTAAAACAATAAAAGCATTTTTTCTATGTGATTAAAACTCAAAATAAAATAGAGATCTTTAAAATTTACAAATATTTTAAAGCTAAAGAAAAATCTGCTTGGGAAAAAGATTAAATCAAAATAAACCTAAAAAATAATTTAATGACTGATAAAAAGATGTGAACATGTAGGATGAAGTAAAATTAGTTCATAAAGGGAAAATTATAAATTTAAATGTTATGTTATTAACAAAGAAAAACCTGTGCTACTAAAAACATGGGTGGGTATATATTACTATGGCAAGATGTTTTTAATTGTTCTGGGAACTCTACCCAGCAGGAAAAAATGCTAGGTCAAAAGGGACCTCTAAATCCTAGTGGGGTTCTTTTTGTTTTGCTTTGTTTTTTAGGTTGTTGTTGTTGTTGTTGTACTGGAGATCGAACACAGGACCTTACCAGGCAGGCGCATTGATGCTGAGCTAAATCCCTAGCCCTAATCTTAGGAATCTCCACACTGATTTCCACTGGAGTTCCACAGTCTCCTCTCACACCAACAGTTGAAAAAGGTTCCCTTTACCTCACAGTCCCTCCAGCATTTATTGTTGGTTAATTGCTTGATAATAGCCATTATTTCTGAGTGAGTGAGATAATAGACATTATTTCTGAGTGAGATAACAATAAATTAACCAGCATTTATTGTTGGTTAATTTCTTGATAATAGCCATTATTTCTGAGTGAGTTCATAATTTGCATCTCTTGAATAGAGAGGGATGTTGAACATTTTTTATATATTTATTGGAAATTTGTATTTTTTCCTCTGAGATGTATGTATTAATCTCAGATGCTCATAATTGAATTGGGTATTTAACTTTGGGGGGGGTCTGTTTTTTAAAAATTCTTTATGTGTTCTAGATATTAGTCCTTTGAGATACAACTGGCTAAAATTCTACTCTATGGGTTGTCTTTTCACTCTATTGATAATTTATTTTGCTGTGCAAAAGCTTTTTTTGATAGGATGAGATCCAGGTTTTGATTCTTTGTAGTATTTCCTGTGACATTGAGTATTGTTCATGAAACTGTTGCCTACAACTATGTCTTCAAGTATTCTATCTACTTTGTCTTTCAGTAGATTTAGTGGTTCTGTCTTAATATTTAGATCTTGATCCATTTTGATTTTGTTTAGTGCCTGATGGTAGTTTTAGTCTTTGGCACGTAGACGTTTTTTCCAGCACCATTTATTAAAAAGATTATCTTTATTCCAGTGAATTACTGGGGCCCTTTGTGTATAAGGTATATAGTAGTCTTTATGCACCATCTAAACTGTTCCAATGATTCTCTGCTCTGTTTTCTTGTGAGTACTATGCTATTTTATCACAGTGGCTGTGCACTATAAGTTCAAGTCAGGGATTGTCATGACCTCTGCCGTGCCCTTTCTTGCCTAGAACTGTTCTTGCTGTTCTAGGTCTCTTCTGGTTCCAGATGAATTTTAGGAATTTTGTCAGTACTTCTGTGACATATACTAATGGTATTTTCACTGGGATTGCATTAAATCTGTGTAGTAATTTGGAGAGTATGACCATTTTCACTATATTGGATCTTCCTGCTCATTTTCTTATATCCTCTTTAATCTCCTTTTCCAAAATACTGTAATTTTCAATGTAGAGATCTTTTTTTATTTCTTTATTAGATTGACTGCTAAGTACTTCATTTTTTTCAGTGCTTAGTGAAAGGTACTGCTTCCCTAATTTCTCTCTCAGTGTGTTTGTTGTTTGGTACAGGATGCTATTGATATTTGAGTGTTAACTTTGTATGGAGCTACATTTCTTAATTTTCTTATTAAATCTATAAGTCTTTCAGTGGAGTTTTTAGGGTTCCTCTGTATAGAGTATCATGTCATCTGCAAACAATGATAATTTAACTTCATCCTTTACTATTCGTATTCCTATTTCTTTTTCTTGTGTAATTCCTCTGGCTAATGTTTCCATAACTATTAAATATCTAAATGTTGGAAACAACCCAAAAGCCAATCAACTGCGGAATTAATAAAAAAGATGTATTTTTGATTTAATGGAGTACTACTCAACTATTAAAATAAGATAAACTTGAGATATTCCTAGGTAAATGGATGCACCTTGGGACTGTACACTTAAAATAAATAAATCAGACACACATGTCTAAATACCATATTGTTCCTTTGTTGTGAGAAACCAAAATGGTAAATAAGATGAAATAAGAAGAAATTATTCAAAAGAAATGGGAACATTAGAAGAGTGAGGTGAAAGGAAGAAAGGGAAAAGAAAATAAAAACAATAAAATAGGGATAAAATGGAAACAATGCTTCGTAAATAAGCAGGGGAAGAGGGTTTAATGAGAGGGGAGGGTACTGAAAAAAAAAGAGAAAAACCAGGATATATCATGTATAGGTACAAATCCTCTGTGATGAATGTGATCATTATGTATACATAAATTGTACCAATAAGCTTTATTTTTTTTAAAAAAAAAAAAGGAAAACCTAAAATCTATAGACTTACTGTTTTAGCCAATATAGAAAAATAAGACTGGATTTATGATGCTGGAAGATATAACCAGTGAAATGGAAAATGTCTGAAGAAAGTAAAAAGTTTCTAAGACATGAGACATTAAGTATTAAAAGTTAATGATATATAATAAATAGAATGAAAAGAGAGCAGTGTTGTTCCTCCAGCTTACTAATCTAACACCATTCCTGAGTGTAGATTCCAAAAGAATTTCAAATAACTGCATTAGCAGATCAAAATCAGGAATATTTTGTTAAATATTCCTGTCCATCAGCCAAAAAGATAAATGTTACAATGCTGTCATTCAAATAATACTTACCGTATATTTAAAGAAGCTGAAAGATTAAAGCTATAACTTGTTTAAAAGTCCCCTCAAACAAAAATCATTAAGGATTAGCACACATGCTAAATTTAGGAGAAACTTATTATGCAACACTTAATGTAAATTTTCCACAGATTAAAACCGGAAAATTGTGGCTTAAAAGATATAAAAAAGATCCAAATAAAATACATATATATTATTTGAAAAATAAAATATCTGGAATAGAAATACATTTCATGAAATAGACATAGCAGAAGAAAAGATTGAAGTTGAAAAGAGAAATAATTAATGGAGGGAAAATAAAAAACAAATGGAATTGTACACCAACATCGTTACAAAAAATGAATGTAATTTAGCTCTCATGAGAACAAGGAGACAAGATCAAAAAATTTTGCGAAAATAATTGTTCAGATTTTTTCTAATTCACTGATTCAAGCAGCTTAACCAATGTGCTAAATCACAGACATGGAGAAAAATACAGAAAAGTATATGGCGATCAATTTACCTCAAATAAAAAATAAAGAGAAAGAGGAAAAAAGGCACAGTGCATGCAAAAAACAGAACAAAAATAATGACACCAGATTTCTTTTCAGGTACATGTTACATATAGAGACGGTGAAGCTAAATTTTAAAATTATTTTGAAAAATGAATATGATTACAGAATTTTACAGCGAGTGAAAAATGCATATACAAATATATTTCTCTAAAAGATAATGACTGTATTAAACTAATAATAATGCTGTAGTATGAAATCTATCACATATATAACAAAAATAAAAATGGAATAAACATTTTCTATTATAAAACAGATCAAAGAATGAAGCATACATTAATATGGGTATAAGGTAATGTTGAAGGAAGTTCATGAGGGAGAAATAAAACAATACTAGATACAATCACGAATCTACTAGAAGAGGTAAACAAAGAACACCAGAAATGCGGCTATAAGAAGTAAATTTTATGTGTATGTGTCTTTAAAGTGTAAACATAATAAAACTAAAAATGTAGTTAGATCTTTCACATTACATAAGAGAAATAAAATTCGTTACAGAAATGGCACTAAAATGTGCAGAGTAGAAATGGTAACACTATTGTAAATTTTTTATCCTCCATGTAAAATTGTATAACATCATTTGAAGTAAGATTGTGATAAAGCAAAATAAACAGGCAGGGTGTAGTGGCACACACCTGTAATCTCAGCACTCTGGAGACCGAAGCAAGATGGTTACCATGAATTTGACCAGTGTAGGGTACATGTAAGTTCAAGGCCAACATGAACTACATAACAAACCCTGTCACAAAAAGACAAAAAGAAGAAAAAGAAAGAAAGAACAAAAAAAGAAAGAAAAAAAAAGAAAGAAAGAAAGAAAGAAAGAAAGAAAGAAAGAAGAAAGAAAGAAAGAAAGAAAGAAAGAAAGAAAGAAAGAAAGAAAGAAGACAGCAAAAACCCAACACAGCTATTCAAATAATACAACCTAGAATTGCAATCCATAATGTAATTAATTATAATTAAATTGGATCAAATAAAACTACACAAATAATGCAAAAGAAGTTATTAAAAAGAGGAAATTAATATAAAAATAAATTACAGAAGTGGAAAAAAGATAAGAAAATCTAGTCGTATCAAACTGATACTGTATGTAAATGTAATAATTCTATAAAGAACTATAATTTTAATATGAAGACATAAACAAGCAAAAATAAATAAAACTAACAATATACTATATAGGCTAACAACTATCCAAGAAATATGAGGAGGTTCTATATTTACTATACAAAGTAGTTGTTAAATCAAGAAATATTACTCAGGCTAAAGCAGGTCATTTCATAATGCAAATATCATCAATCAGAAGTTTATAGTAATCTTAAATGTTTACAAATTTAATAAGTGAATCCAAGTATGACCAAGAAATACCAGTAGGACTTTGAGAAGAAATAAATCCATGATTTTTTCAGATTTTTCAAAATTCTTCTTTCAACAATTATAGAAAAATAGAAAATCAATAAGAACTGTAGATAAAGGTATCAACACTACCAATCAATTTGACTTAATTGGTAGTCATAGGAAATTCCACGCAACAGTATTATAATGAGCTCCACAAAACAAATCTCAGTAAATTTAAAGAGATTCAAGTTATAAAAAGGATTGTCAAAGATGTAATTAGTTAAGTAAAGATTTGGTCATATTGAAGAACAGAGGTCCTAGAATTGATGATTACTAGTGTTGTTTTGGTTTGTGTCTAGATCTCCCCACAAAGTTTCACAAAGTCATAGGTGGGGCTTTTTCAAAGGTGACTAGATCTAGTGAGTGATAATGGAATTAATTTCTGTTGCAATGCTGGGTCCAAGGCACTAGGATTAAGGATGTGAGTGCTACTTTCCCTGAGTAGCCTGGGTAAAACATAAGGGATAGAAAGAGTTGTGATTGTCCCTTGTTGCTTTTCTACCTTCTGCTTGTCATGTCTGTTTCTTCTTTGCAAGACTTGCCTGCCTCGGAGCTAGGCAACTATGGACTGAAACCCCTACAAAGTGTAAGCCACATAAAACTTTCTGCTCTTTAACTTTGTGTGCCAGATGTTTTGTCTCAGCAGTGAGAGAAAATTTTCTAAGACAAGCATCTTCACAAGATGACAAGAAAAGATACAGAGACAAGAGATACAGCAAACACAGCAATGGAAGAGGTCAGAGAAATGACACCAAGCAATGTGAAGAACTGCCACTGCCAGAATCAGGAACATTCTTTTCTTTGTCTTAGAGGGAGCATGACTGTGCTGACACTCCTATCCACAATTAACGATGAGGAGATAAGTTTCTTTTCCTTGAAGACACTCAGTTTGTGGAGTACTTTTTAATGTTGACCCTAGTAAATTAATATGTCTTGCAATTATTTGAAAGTGAAATAATATAACTGAGAATGTATCAGGGCCAAATGCAAACTCAAAATGAAAGTGTTTTGAACTTAATGAGAATAAAACATAAAATTAAAAAAGTTGACATGGCTAAAGCATAATTAGGAAATAGTCTGCAGTGAGCACTTATTAGTATAAAGAAAGAATCACACGCTGACTGGCGGCCCACCCTTCCACAGACATGTAGAACACATACAGAAATGAAATGAAATGGAAAAAAAGAGCAATTTAAACTAAAACTAAACAAAAGATGTAGAATAATAAAATTGCAATGGAGATAGATAAAAGAGGGAACAGAAAATGAAGTGAAAAATTCAATGAAACCAAAAACTGGTTCTCTGAATACATAATTGAAAGAGAGAAACTTTTAGTCTGAAAAACTAGGAATAAAAGGGATAAAAATCTGACAAATTAAGAATAAACAAAAAAGTATACAAATTGCTAACTCCAGGAATGAATCATTTTATAATATGGCAATGTTATAAAGAACTTTAATGCTAATAAATTTGAAAGTATGGATGAAATTGGAAAATTCCTTAAAACACATGATATATAAACTTTATTGAAGATTAAATAATCTTAATACCCACATACAAATTTTTAAATGAACTCGTGATTGAAAAATTTTCCCTAAATATCTTAAGGCCAAAATACTACACTGGTATGTGTCACTTATCCAACATTGAAGAAGAAATCATATAAATTCTACATATACTCTTCCAGAAAATTCTATGAAATCAACATTATTCATTCAAACAAACGTCAGACCTATGTCCTTCATAGCACTGATACCAAAATTCTAAATAAAATTTTAGCAACATAATCCAATATCTTCAAATTATAAAAAGCTTAACTATTAGAGTGTATTTCAGGAATGTAAGATTGGATTTATATTTGAAGATTATAGTGGTTGAATAATGGCTCTAGAAAAACCCAGGTCTGAATAATAGGCACTTTTGGATGTTACTTTATATGACGAGTTTGCAGATGTGATTAAGAATTTTGAGAAAGGGAAATCATTATGGATTATCTAGAGGGCCCCTAATTGACTCTAAAATGCTCTTAAGATAGGCAGAGGGAAATTAGATACACACAGAAGAGGAGAAATATGACCATTTTGGAAGAGATTGGAGTTATGAGACAGCAAACAAAGGAATCCTCACAGCCACCAGAAACTAGAATAGCCACAAAACTGGAGTTGTCCCCTACAGACTACAGAACTGAAAATCTTAATTTTGGCGTTGGTAATATTGATACTCTACTTTAGTTTTCTAAACTGGTGAGAAAAAAATTCTGTTATTTTAAGATTGTGGTAATTTGTTACAGCATCCACAGCAAACTGGTACAATATTAAATCTAGTTTACTAAGATGTACAGCAAATTCTTTGAGGTAATATATTTTTATATCTCTGCAATCATTTAATCACAAATAATATTTTCTGATGAGTGAATGATTACAATGATGTAAATTATAATTTAAAAGATCTCTTTTATGCAAAGTACTTTTTCAACTAGATGAAGTTAAGGTAGTTATAGAATTCATATTTACGTAGAATAGTGTATCTATAATAGATACCAAGAAGTTGTATCATATACATATAGTACAGTAGCTTTCAATCAGTAGCATATGTTCATAACATACTTTAATAATAAAATGTTTCTCCCGACACTGAAGATATATAATTCCCACATAAACTAGTATTTTTGTGAAATCTTTTAAAAATTAGATTCCTCCATAAAATTTTTTATGCAGATAGCTCTCTTGATGCTTTTTGAATCTGCCTCAAATAACAGTGTTAGAAGTTGGAGGCCATGGTCACAGGTAAGTCATTAGCAAGCTATGTATTTTGGAGCTAATTGCTTTAGCTTCATCATTAGACTCTTCCTTTTAAAACTTGAAGAGGAAGAAGTATATATTCTCTAATTCTTATTTTTACTATAAAATTATATAATTTTGAAAATAACTATATAATTGTATTTTTACATAATATATCACTGTCAAGTACTTCTGAGTTTACAAATTTAAATACTGCATTTTGGCTAAATGAAAAGTCAATTCCATATGATGATTTGCTCTTACAAACACAGACACAATATAAAAAATACATAACCTTCCTTAGTCACATCAAGAAATTGTAATTATACTTGGGAATCTTTCTGTGATAATATTTTTCTCTAGTAAAGTTATAAATTTATGAATCTTTGAAACATTAGTAGATATGAATTAGTATGTTTTGTTAACATGTAGGATAAATGAGATTCCTTAGGGTGTCTCTTAATATGGCCATACCCTGTTTTTCAAATCTATAGAAAGCTCTAGCAATCTGATTCATGAAGGACAAGTAATGGCCTAGACCTCTTATCTTTTTATGGGTAAAGGATTATAATTTTAGTTGCATGAAAGAAAACTGTGACACATTAGGCAGAAGTGTAACCTTGTTATTGTCTTTATTTGACAATAAAATGTGCATAAGGATATTAAAATAGGCACCAGATTGGCAGGGGTGGACACATCCTGGCTAACTCCAAGCGTCATCTTGGCTGGTTTAGGAGATACTCAGTTGTACATCATCACTTTTGAGTGATGTTTTGGGGGACTCTGGCATTTGAATCAGTTGATTCAAATGTGGGGAAGATTTGCCAAAGCCAGTGTTAGTAGACATTCAATCAACTGAAGATCAAAAAATGCATCAGAGAGACAGAGGAATAGGAAAATTCTCCTTCCTTCTTGGGAAACTGGTAATAGCGCTCTTCTCTTGCCCT
Source organism: Hydrochoerus hydrochaeris (assembly GCA_004027455.1). Classification (NCBI taxonomy): domain Eukaryota; kingdom Metazoa; phylum Chordata; class Mammalia; order Rodentia; family Hydrochaeridae; genus Hydrochoerus; species Hydrochoerus hydrochaeris. Next base: position 110,110 of record PVLA01000703.1, read on the forward strand.
TGGATTTCAGAACTTCAGTGTTCCCTGGCCTTTGGACTCAAAGTTGGACCAGAGGCCTTCTAGCTTTTCAAGTTTTGTGTCCTTGGGCTAAGAGTTACATCACTGGTTTTTCTGCTCTGAGACCTTTGAACTTTGAACCTTGAACCATTCTTTTTACTAATAGCCTGCTATAGGAGTTCTCAAATTCCACAATCACATGAACCCATTTCCCTAATAAATCCCACTCATATATTTAGATGTAGCTATATAGATAACTGGTAGTTCTGCTTCTCTGGGGAAGCCAGACAAATACAATATATGAAACTCCTAACAATATAAGGTTCTCTGAAACCCAGAGTTTCTCATTCTCATGTTAGTCCACACCCAGTTTCCAGCTATTACTCTGTGAAAAATACTACCTGTTTAAGTCTTTGGAGCTCCAGGTAAGGAGCTACAGACTATAACTCTGGTCACTCCAGATTTTGGATTGTCTTACAACTTCAGTCCTCTCTTGGGTTCAAAAAAGGCCATTAGATTTCAGTTTGTTTAGTGTTTTCTTACTGTGAAGATATGAGTGACAATTTCCAAAGTATTTATGTGTCATAAATAAAACCAGAAGCTCTAAAAAACGTTTTCTAAGCACTAAATTATGTTTTTAATCTTGGGAGTTTGTGAACTATATTTCTGAAAGTGAAACAATCATTAGAGAAGCAATGAGATCCTCAATATATTGTCTCATAATGAATTCATCTGATGTCTCCTATCTACATTTTTATAAATTTAAGCTAAAGATAGGCAAAAAGATAATTATAACTGGTTCTAAAGCAGATTAACATCCTATTCTTTTCATTGTTTTCTTTTTTTCATCATATTTTCATACAGTTTGAAACCTATTATAATCTGTTAGCTAATATGCATATGAAGTTGATAAAACAAAAGGCTACAATAAACAACCAAAAGATGTGTTTCTCATTTTTAGTGTAGTATTTAGTTTTCAGAGTACACAAGATATATATGGTTCTTAGGGTAAAGAACCAGGAAAGACTCATTTAAGTCACTGTTCAAGAGAAAGAGGTTTAAAAGTACATCCAGGGTTTTCTACTTAACAAAACATTACTTTCTGGGAAAAATAATTTAACAAAAGTTTATCCCAAAGAAGAATAGTATTCAATACCCTCTTGCTCCTTCTTGGCTTTCTGTTCTAATGAAGTTGGGACAAAAGGTAAGTTATACTGCTAAAGCCACAGAATAAGAACACAGCCTGCTAAAAATACAGATTTAAACATAAAACTAAAAATGTGTTACTTTCCCACACTTTACTAAAAAACCAACAGCTTAAGAGACCTGAAAAACACAAAATTTTAGAAGTACTTAGAAAAGCCTGAAATCAACAAAGGATATAAAAACAAATAATATTAACATAAAACTTTACATATAACACCAATACATGTCCAACTTTTTAAAAAATGCATTGCTTTACTATCTTTAATTACAAGTTTTCTCTCTGTAGATAAATTAAACACATGGGTCACAAGAAGTAGATTTTAAGGAACATTTCTACAGTAAAATTAGAAAAAATTGATTATCCAGCTACCCCAGGCCCTCAAAATGTTTTTATGGAACATATATTAAATTTCAAGAAGAATTTTATTAAGCATTATATATGTACTTGCTCCATTTCTTACCTTGAATTTATATGGTTGTCCATTCCATAAATCTTTATGGAAGAAAACACTTTTAAAAAGGTTTTCTGGTGCCAAGTCCCAAGATTAATAATAGCTTATGCCTTCAAATGGAATAATAATAAACTAGAAATAAGAATTCATAGACTGTGAGTTGTAGAATAGTTAACTAATTGATGTTTACTCCCATAGCAGAACAGACTATTGGCAGCTTAAGAGTCTATGGAATTTATATTTGGTAAATATCAATGGAAGTGTATGTAACCCATTTAATTTGTTTGACTTCTCCTTCATTAGAAAATCAATCTGTAAATTTAATTGCAAGCACCAAAAATTCTGGAAATCAAAAATATAAATATAGTAGCAACTAAACTGTACAAATATTTACACTTCAGATATGAGAATAGTCAGAAACAATTTTATTAAATATATCATTTTTGGCATTTTATAAACTAAAAACTTGCTTAATACAGTCTTAACAAAATATTAATTCTCTGGGAAATTAAAAAAGTGTGAAATTTGCAATAATTTTATGTTCCATAGTCTATGAAATGTAGTCAATTATCTATTTTCCTAATTTCCCTCAATAATACAATATGCTAAATATATTGGAAGAGATGAAGAATTTTTAAGTAACATGGAGAACAATACAATTTCAAATTGAAGAAGAGCTTATAAGTACATAGAATAATTGCCACAAAGCCACTGCCAATGGCAATGTGAGTTAATTTATAAGCAAGTTCATCAAGCACAATCATTTGACTCTAAAAATTAATCTTCAAGATACTGAGATTTGTTCTTTTCTCATCTTTTTAGTTTCATCTTATGCCAAAGTTAACATTTTTTTTTCTGATTTTATGAATATCCTAAAGGGAGGGAATGATGCTGTACAGTTTCACCTGTTATTAGAGAAAAATACTCATTAAGATTTATTGTAAAATCCAACTTACAAAAGAAAATATGGTATTTGAAGTAAAAGTTACCTATATTTGCTTGCTAGAATTATTATAACAAAGTACCTCAAATTGTGTGGCTTAAACAAATGAATTTATTGTCTCACAGTTCTGGAGACAGTAAGTATGAGATGGAAATAGAAGCAGAGTTGGTACTTTCAGAGGACAGGGAAAGAAAACTGTTTCCCCCACCTCTCCCCTAGATTTGATAGTTTATTGTCACTTGGAGGTTTCCTGACTGGAAGAAGCATTCTCCCTGTTTTCTTCCTCCATGTTGCATAACATTCTCCCCTGTGCATTCCCACATAAGATCACAGGCTACCCTTGGTAAGGGATCCAACATACTGATTTAGGAAGCATATAGCTGCTATATAAGCACTAACAGTTACATGAGATCCAATGATATTACAATACTGAGCACAGTATGATTACATATTATAGTAATGTAAAGTAGTATTTGTAAATTCATAATAATATTAAATTAAAAGAAACATTCAAGTCTCTTTGAAATGAGATTCTTTTATAGACTTTGTTAAGTAAGAATATTTCGGTGAAAATTAATGATAAAATTATCAAGTTTTCTTACTCTCACAAAATGAAAAAAATACATAACATCATTATTTATAAATATAGCTTTTATTTGAAGAGGCAAATTGCTTAACTATAGTTATAGAATAGATTTTACATCAATAGACTCATTATCTGTTTAGATATTTACTTTCTGAAATTGTGAAACCAGTGAAATGTAAAAATTTACATACATCTAATGATCTTAGAGGGTTTTAACTGAGTCATTATTTCTGCACAATTATGATAACTTAATTGATAGTCAGAAATTCATATAATTCCTTAGCAATTCACTTCTAATTCTAAACTGTAGTAATTGATCCTAGGGTGGTTAAGGACACCAATAGCATTTACAAATACAATAAAGCAAATGTAAAGGCAAATTTCATTCATGCAGTATTTGATTCATTATCATCTTAACTGATTATGCCAATACATGTTCACTAATAGAGGAAATAGTGTATGTAAAAAAAAAGTACAAAAGTTCATTACCAAAAAGAGCTTGTGCTTTCCAAAGAGAAAAACAGTTGAAACATAATCTATTTGCATTTCTCAAAACCATATTTAAAATATTCAATCTGAAATTTGGTCTGCATCATCAGAATAGCACGAACGCTCCCATCACAAAAGAGAAATATGCTGCTGTACCCAACACAAAGTAGACACTCAAAGATTTGATAAATGAGTAAGTTGGGCCATCCAGGATTACTAGAGACTGATCTGGGTGAGAAGAAAAGCCTTGATCCCAACTGTGGACTCCCGGCTCCTGTGGCATGGACATGAAGACAAGTCACTTGCCTTGATGTTAGGACTAAGCTTAGTCAAAGCCTCCCACCTCTCTGCAATCTCTTATCCTTTGTCAACCTCAGAGTTGTGGGGTGGGTAAAGCATTCTGGCCAATAACACAAAAAATGTCTTTCTGATGATATGATCATCATATTCTGGGATTTGCTTTAAAATTACTTTAAGGCAGAGCATGGGGAGATGTAGATGAAACAAGACTGCAAGCTGAAACTTGGCCATTGGCTGATAGCGATTGAACTTCAGTACACGTGCCAATATTCTCTCTATGCAGCTGTTTGTAATTTTCAAAACTAATTTTATAAAATTATAAAAAAATAAAAATCTTTTTTGTATGGGCTAAAATATTTCTTAGCTATTGAAAAGAGTGAATTTTAACTATTAGAGTCATACAGGAAGGGACTGGAAAATAGAAGATCATATCAGCAACATCTGAATTAATCAGGAGAGAAAGCAGGTCACAAATAATGACTTGCTTTCTTCTCCAGAAGTCTAAAGAAAAAAATTGTATGCTTTTAAAAACAAGACCAGAATACAGCAACAAGAATCAAGCTTTGAAGAAAATGTGACAATTACATGATTAATTTCATTAAATGTGAACAAGGTGTTGTAACAAATATATAGAACTACAGATGGTAGAGTTGGGTTGAAAGAATCAACTAAACATATAGAGAGTAAGAAAAGACAAAAAAAATAAATTTGTGAACTCCTCGTGCTCAGATAGGAATAGAAATAGCTAGACATGGTTGCAATGTAAATATAAAAGTGAAGTAAATAAAAGAATTCACTATAGAAAAAAACCACTCATTTGCATTAAATAACTAACAGAAACAAAAATAAATTTCATTCAGGAAATATTTTAAAGATGATAATTGATCTTTAAAAGGAAACCTAAAGCAAACATGCCATTTCCTATTTTTGATTATCCTTGAGTGTGTATCGGCCGTATCATTATAGTGCAGACCTGTGCCTCCTCCTCACTCATCCAGTTCCTGATGCTTCTGGAGGGAGGGGGAGCATGGGAAGCAAAGGAGTAGTAGGCCACCCGAGCTACAAACCCCTTATAATAAGTTTGGTCTTATTAAACTAGATTATATACTGCAACATTTAAATTATGAAATCAGTGCACAATCTGCTAGAATAACAATTTTATACCTTCAGTTTTATTCACTGAAAGATCCAACTTCTGTAGGTAAACATATCCACTCAAAATGCTAATGTGTGTTAAATCACAATTCTGGGAAAATAAAAGACTTTAATATTGCTTTAGCAGGTTAGTAGCCAGCCTTGTAGTATCTGGAAATCATTGCCAATGGAAAGAAATCTAGAATTTCTTTCAAAAATACAGAAGTGAGAAAACAAAATCTGAAGCCTATTACTAATAGGATTGCAGAAAAAGACTACAGACCCCATTTTTAAAAATCCCTCTGAAGGAAATAATAGCTTAGAAATTGGGTGTTGTTAGCAAGAATGAACACAACATGAAAAGGCAAATTAAAACAGTGTTCATGAAGACCTTTAGAGCACAGTTTTATACTTTTTTTCAAACAGCAATAAAGACAAAGCTTTTATCTAGTAAAAGAAAAAGCAAATGCCTAGAATTTAGATGAAGTTTGAAGGAGAGTTCACACCTAATCAGATCATTAATACTACTACTTTTGTAAGAGCTCCTTCCATTTTCAAAGCTCTTTCACAAGAATCTCAGCTGATCAAACACACCAATGAGATATATAGGGCAGATTATTCTCAGCTTAGAAATGAGGTACAGAGAGGTCTATGAATAGAATAAATTATTGAATATCATTTGTCATATTATCTGATTTAGAGAAAACCTTTGAAAGTATTTCTGATACTTTGGTTGAAATTATCCCTTCAAAGTTCTATTGCTTTTAGAAAATTATATTGTGTTTAATTGCTACTATAATTGTATGTTTATTAAAAATAGAATGATTAAAACAAGAACTTAACTGTAATTTTCTGAAAGAACTCAATACATTTGGATTTCAATTCTAAATGCAGTTAGAGCTTATTAATGAGTGTATCATGCAACAACCGAAGATACTCATTTACTCATCTCCAGAACCTATGAATATGTTACCTTACAAGGCAAAAGTTCTGACTTATTAATTTGTAGATGTGATTATAGATAGGATTAAGTCAAAGATTTTAAGATAGAGACTATTGTGGAAAATCCAGGTGGGTCTAATATAATCAAAAGTATCTTTACAAATGAAAAATTGAAGCAGGAGAATTAGAGTCAAGAAAGGGGATATCACAAGAGATGCAGATTTCAGAGTGCTGTGACAGTGACTTTGAAGATAGATAGGGACCATAAGCCAAGAAATGTAAACAACCCCAAAAGCTAGAAAGGTAAAGAAACAAATTTTTCTCTAGAGATTTCAGGAGCCTTCAATCCCACCAACACTTAGATATTAGCCTCTTTTAACCTCCTGATTTCCAGAATAATAAATTTCTGCCACATTAAACCACTAAATTTGCATACAGTTGTTGCAAAATCAAAAGGAAAATAAAACAGATAAATGTTATAATTGCAAAGAACAATCATCATAAAAAATTTGAGTTAAAAGCACAAATGCTTCAAAACGCTCTGAGACCTGTAAAAACTCAACCAACACCATGTGTGATGGTTAGCCTGAACTGTCCACTGGATTGTCTTCTGAGTGATGCTGTGTGGAGAGTCAAAGGGAGATTACACTGAATATTTGGTTCCTGGCCTCTTGCTCTCTGAGACTGTTTCTCTGTTCCCCAGATATCATAAATTAACACTGCCCACTGCACCCTTCTGCTATATGTTGTTGCCTTGGAGCAAGATGAGCAAGTATTAAACCCTCTGGAGACAAGTTAATCACCTCTTCCCTTAAATTGCAGATGCCTGGAACTTTCATTTTACCAGCAATGGGGATGCTAACAAATACACCATGCAACAAAAAACCACACCTTTTTTGACATTTATTCCAGAGAGACAAAATATGTTCTACAAAAACTTATGTGTAAATGACCATCCATGCCTTATTTGTAACAATAAAATTTAGAACAGATATTTCCTTGTTTGTGAATGACAGAAAATTCTGCTTCATAAAGACAACATAATACTACTCAGAAATTAAGAGGAGTAAACCTTTGATATCTGCACCAGTGTGAAAGAATCTCAGTGGCATCATAGTGATAAAAATTTAATGCTATAATGACCTCTTTTTCTAAAACTGTTTCAGACTGACAACAAAATTAAGAGTGATACACAGAGATTCCCCATGTGCTTCCTGCCCCAACATATGCACAGTTTTCCCAGATATCAGCATTCTCCACCAGACTGGGACAATTCCTAAAACTGAAGAATCTACAGTAATACACATCATAAGCATTGAAAACCTGCAGTTTAGATTAGTGTTCTAACTTGCTCTTGTGCATTCTATGGGCTTGAATAACTTTATAGCACATGCATCCACCATTATATTTACACTGAGTTTTTTCACTATCTTAAAAAGCTTTTGTGGTCTGCCTATTCATTCCTTTTGTCCCTGATTCCTGGTGTGAAACTTTTTACTATCTGGATAGTTTTACTTTTGCCTGAGTAGTAGAGGATTAAAAGCACAAATGCTTCAAAACACTCTGAGACCTGTAAGAGGATTATTTAGATTTGAAGAAGCCATTCAAACTTCTTCCAGAGTGGTTATGCCATTTTGCATGCCTTTAACAATGAATGAGCATTCCTATTGCTGCACATTCTTGCTGGTGCTTGGAACTGTCAATTTTCTGGATTTAGACCATTCTAATAGATAATAGTGATATCTCAATTTTTAATTTGGGTTTTCTGAATGATGTACTATATTGATCATCTTTTCATGTATTTATTTACTATCTTTATATCTGCTCTGATGTAGTGTATATTAAAGTTAAATATTTTCATTGGATTGTTTCACATTTTTGAACTTTATATGCCTTTGTTTACATGTGAAGTAGTGATTTCTTTATCAAATATATTGCAGTCTGTGATTTATCTTCTTATTATCTTAAAAGATCCTCTAAATGGTGAAACTATAGATATGGAAAAGATAGTAAACAAGGTATTCATGATTACCAAGAGAGAGCTTGAGGTTGTTATTTTGAGGTGATAGTATAGTGCTATATTTTACCGTAGCAACTGTATATAAATATATATGGGCAATTAAAATGAATTTAATCTCATATGTGTGAAAGCATATTTAAAATGATGAAAAATTTTAAAAGTCTATTGACTAGTTAACTATAATATACCAATGCTAACTTTCTGATTTTTATATTTTACCATCTAGCCACACAGAAACTATCACCAGAAAGAAATTAAGGCACACAGGACACTAAATACTGTAATCTTTGAATCTTCTTATGATTCTATAGTATTTGAAAATAAAAGAGTTTAAAAACAAACAAAAAATCCAATGCCCTCCAAAATACTTAATATTTGTGTTTAATAATATATACACTTGTAATAATATATAAGCAAGGTTTTCCTTTACAGGATCGATTATGTCTGTGAAATATTAGAACTGAATGTCTTTCAGTAATGTACACAGTTAAATACTGAGTAATTTTAAAAAATAAAAATCTCATAGTTCAGAATGTTTCAACAATACAAATAACTAGGTGGCTTAACAAACAAAAATTTATACTTTAACAGTTTTAGAGCTATGAATTCCAAGATCAAAATACTTGCAAATTTGATATCTGGTGAGGGTCTGTTGCCTGGTTTTCAGATGATGTCTTGTACTTGGATTCTCACATACATCAAAACATAAAGGAAGCAGTCTTTTATTTCTCTTCTTATAAGGGCAGAATCATGCTCAAAATGGCTCCACTTTCATAATCTAATTATCTCTTCAAGTCTCATCTTTCTATCAGTTGGAGTTTAAGATTTCAACATGTATAATACATACATTATATTGGATGCAACACAAGCATTTGGTCCATAATAAGTTTTAAGAAGTACGATCCCTCATTCATAAGGTTTCTCTATCCTAAAAGAAGGCTTGATAAGGGGGAAATTCAGCAACTGATGGCATATTTTAAACTTTCATTACTTCATAATTATTTTGCTAGCATTATTTTCTATTTATCAGTTCTTTATTATGTGACTACTGTGTAATTGTAAGTGATGACTTGAACGATGTTACAAAATATATTGCAGAAAATGTCTGACTCCAGAAATACATAGCAAATATAATTTTCCAAGATTATTTCTCTAGGAATAGTCAAAATTCCTGGCTTATACATAAAACAATCGTAAGAAGACTATTAATATATAGAAAACAGGCAATCATAGACTATTAAATGTGTAGGCAGGACACACTGAACATGTAATAAAGAGTTTCTTGGATTTTCTCTGATCCATGTAATCCAAAGTGAGTGCTGCAGAAGCTGGCAATATAATAATGACAATAGCTAATGATAAAGACAGCAAGAAAATCCTGGTATCTCTTGGGCCAAGGCAACAGGAAATGGGCAGCCTAGCAAGATTTTTTAAAAAGTCTTTTTATTTAAAAAGAAGAAAAAATAAAACAAAATCTCAAAGCAACATAATACAAGAGTAACAATGATTAATATACTGTAAATTGTTATCTTAAAGGGAGTTACTCAGAGTACAAAATACAGACATGAGATGTTGTCCAAAAATACTAGCACAAATCTTTGTTTTCAGTGAAGTAAGAGAAACTAGTAGTATAACTATCTTCACTATCTTATTTATATTTTTTTCCTTTTCATTCTTCCTTTCCTCTTTCCCCCCATCACAGTTTCTCTTTTCTTCTGAACCATTTATTCTCACTTTACCATTTCTAGTGTATATTTTGGGACTTATTTACTTATTCAGCTTCTCACACTGGTGAGATTATAGGATGTTCATAGATATGGATATGATTTATTTCACTTATCAGTATGGTCTAAAGTTGCATCCAGTTACCTACAAAAGTATCAAGTTTATCCTTCCTGGCTGAGTAGTACTCTATTATATTTTTTTAAAAATCATGTATTTTTATCCATTCCCCAGTTGATGGACATTTGGGCTGTTTTCAAGATTCAGCAACTACAAGATGTGCTGCTATAAATATTGGTGCACATATATCACTGTGACATGATGTTTTTAATTTTTCTGGGAAGATACCCCAGAAGGAGAACACTGGGTCAAATGAGATCTCTAGTCCTAGTTTTTTTTTTTTTTTTGAGGAATCTACACACCAATTTGAAGTACTTGTACCATTCTAGACTCTCACCGACATAGAGAAGTGTTTCTTTTTTCTCCCAACCCCTCCAGTATTTGTTATTGATTGATTACTTGATGATAGTCATTCTTTCTGGAGGGAGATGAAATCTCAGTGTTAATTTTCCTCAGAGTTGTTCATCCAATCTCGTGGATGACCAATGACATTGAATTTTTTTCACATATTTATTTGCTATTTGTAGTTCTTCATCTGAGAAGTATATGTTCATCTCAGATGCCTATTTTTGGATTGGGTCTTTAAATTTTGGGAGCCTGATATTTTTCAATTCCTATATGTTCTAGATATAATACCTTTTTTTGAGACACAACTGGTTACAATTTTTCCCATTTTGTGGGTAAGATAAAAAACTTCCTATAAGTGCTCTATACTGGTTCAGCACCATACACTATACACTTACTCATTCCAAGAAAATCCACTGAGAAATCTGGACTTGGCTCTGAGCAAGTAACAGTGAATTATCCCACTTTCAGCCAGCGTGAAGTATTAAGAAGCCTAATGGAAAGCCAGAACTGTCACAACTGATGAGTGTTGTGAGTGTCACTATAGAATGATACTATGGGAGTGTAAGCTATGTGGGAGCAACAAGGTATTTCTTCTCATCCCAGTCACAATGATATAAACAAAGACCTATTGAGAAAGATAACTGTCCCCATGCAACAATAACAAGGAGTCCATAAACTGACCTTGTGTCAAGAAAAGTCGAGTGAATAATCTGGGCTTCTAAACATGCCTGACAAGAATAAGGCAGTGTCATACTTCTGGTGCATCAGTGAAATCCTACTGGAGCACAAGATTTCAGTAAGATGCATTATAAGATACTCAAATAACCAAGTTTCAATCAAAATTCACTCATAATACTGAAAACTAAAGCATGGATTCAAATAACCAGAGAAAAGGCAGCAATCAAGAAAATCTGTCAGTGAAAAATTATAAACACATTTAAGAAAATTAAAAACAAGACTCAAAAAATAGGCATTTTCACCCAATAAACACTATCTAAAGAGATAAGTTAAATGAGAGTTTTTAAATATCATATGAAAAGATAAAATAAATGGGAATTTTTAAAACTCAATGAATGGGCTTGGCAGTAGAAAATAGGCAAAGAATCAGTGAAGTTAAAAACAAAACAATAAAATTTATTAAAAAATATAATAGGTGCTTCTTCACTTCTTGAAATTTTTAATCATGTGTGATGTTTGAAACAAAACACTATGCTATTTTATGTGATTCTAAGGATTCATAGTGGCAATATTTAAAATAATTATAGTATAAAGGAATATAAAGGAAAGTAAGACATCCATACTTTATTAATTGAAAGGGTGGTAAGTTATGTGTACATACAATAACCAAATGTTATAAAAATGTGCACTCAAAAACACTACAGATAAAGCAATATGAAACTCTAAAAAATGTTCAAGTAACCCACAGAATAAGGAAAGAAACATCAATAAAAAAACATAAGGAACAGAAAACAAAAATAAAATGATAAAGACAAGCTCAAAACACTGATAATCATACCAAATACAAGTTGTCTAGATATATAAATTAAAAGACAAAGATTGACAAAGCTGACTAAAAACATAAATAAAAACATACACACCAATGGAAAAAATTATAGGTGCTAGAAATAATAAATATATAATAAATAGATTTTCAACAAGGGTGCCAAGATATAAAAAGTAGGAAAAGACATTTTCCTTAAAAAGTATTCTGGGAAACTGGCTAGCTACACACAATGGAATGAAATTGATTCTTTTGCACTACACACAACACTATTCTCAAAATAAAGGCTTATAGATTAGAACTGACACTGTAAAATCACTCAAAGAAAATATAGGAGAAAAACTTTCTCACAATGGTCTTGACAATAATTGCTTTGATAGGACACCAAAAGCATGGGAAACAAAAACAAAAATAAAAGCTAGTGCATCAACTAAAAGTCTTCTGCACAACAAAGGAAACAACAAGGCAAAAGGCAAACCTATAGAATGAAACAAAATATATGCAAACTATACATCAGATACAAAATACATAAGAAACTCCTACAACAAAAATGCAAACTGTAACCACAATGTTGTATCACTCACACTTGTTACAGTAAATATTACCATAAAACAGACAAGCATTTAAAAGGGAAAAATCAGAACCCTTGTAGATTGTTAATAAGAACTGAACGGGGCTATGAAAACAATATACAAGTTCACTAAAAACTAAAAATAGAACTACCATATGACTCAGAAGTCCCACTTATGGGTATTTATATCATAAACTGCTCAAAGTAGGTATTCATTTATTTATATCATGACTTTATACATACTTATGTGCACTGCAGCACTATTTGCTGTAGCCAAGGTTTAAGAAACCAACTAAATTTCCTTGAACAAATAAATAGATAAATAAAATATAGATGATAGATGATAGATTAGATAGGTGGGTAATACATAGATAGAGATAAAATGCTATTCAGCTTTCAAAATAAATCTGCAATATATGACAGGACAGGTGAACCTTAAAAACACTGTGCTACTGAAGCAGCCTGCCACACCAATAAATACTCCAGGATATCTCTAATATGGCATTTAAAACTCAAGTTTAAAGTTAAAGAAAGGATGGTCATTACCAAGTGCTGGAAGAACTGGAGAAATGGGGAGTTACTAATCAAGAGACATAAAGCTTTAGACAAGAAAGATGCACAAGCTTTAGTTAGCTGTTGTACAATACATTCCATACAATTAACATCATGTATTTTACACATCAAAATTTTATAAGGGTACATCTCATATTAAGTATTCTTGCCAAAATAAGTTTTATAACAATATTTTCTAAAATAGGTCTACTGTAAATGTAATTATTTAGGTAGATTTAAAGGACAAATGAAAGAAAAAATATATAATGCAAACATTAATTAAAAGAAAGAAATGTGGTTCTATCAATTTTAGCTATAACAGATTTTAACACAAAGGAAATTGTAAGACACAGAGAAGGATACTACCTAATGGTAAAAATTCAGTCCAAAATAAGCAACATTATTTAGTGTGTATGTACAAAGCAATAAAAATATGTGAAGAAAAATCTTATAGAACAAAAAGGGAAACAAAGCCACTCTCTAGAGACTTCAAAAGCTCTCATTCAACATTTGCTATAGTAATAACATCAAAAAAAGAAAAATATGGTAAAAGGATTCAAAATCACATTACCAAAAGGATTTAACTACACTTATAAAAGACATTACAGCAACACAAAAATGTACACTGTCTTGAAGCACTGTCCACAAATATACCCTACCATATTTATAGACCAGAAGACTCAACATAGTAACGGTAACAATTATCAAAAAGCGTTCATAACTGTCTAAAGGAGGCTGAGGATAGGATTTCGGACCTTGAGGACAGGATCACAGTTAGTGATCAGGAAAGCATAGAACTTTTAAAAATAACAAAGCAGCATGAAATGACAATCCAGAAGCTTCATGAGGATGCCAAAAGAAACAATATAAGAATAATGGGCATTAGTGAAGATACAGGAGTCAAGGCAAATGACATACTTAAAGTATTTACAGAAATAATAGCAGAAAATTTCCCAAAAATGGGGAAAGAATCTGATATGCAGATAAGTGAGGCATATAGAATACCAAACAGTCACAATCAACATAAACCCACACCCAGACACATAATAAGATCTCAGACATACAGCAAAAAAACAGAATATTAAAAGCTGTCAGAGAAAAGGCACAACTCACCTATCAAAGAAAGACCATTAGAATCACAGCAGACTTTTCAGCACAAACCCTCAAGTCAAGAAGAGCTTGGAGTGAGGTATTTCAAGCACTGAGAGAAAACAACCTTCAACCCAGACTGATGTACCTGGCAAAATTTTCATTTAAATTTAATGGAGAAACAAGATACTTCCATGACAAAGAACAACTGAAGAAATTCATGTCCAGCAAACCAACCCTTGAAAGAGTACTGAAAGACATACTAGACAGAGATGAAAATGACCACAATCCCCAAAACAACAACAGAAAGAAACTACCAGGTAGTAAAAGCAATTAAATAAGAGGAAAAGCAGAAAGAAACAACTGGAACATAACATGGCAAAGTAGAGACAGTACATATCAGTGATATCCATAAATATAAATGGCCTCAATTCACCTATCAAAAGACATAGATTCACAGAATGGATCAAGAAACAGGATCCCACAATATACTGTACACAAGAAACACATCTCACCCAAAACGAAACTCATAGATTAAAAGTCAAGGATGGAAAACAGTATTCCATGCAACAGGAACCCAGAAAAAAGCAGGGGTAGCTATTCTATTTGCAGACAATGTGAACTTCAAACCTAAAATGATTAAAAGAGATAAAGAAGGTCACTACATACTTGTTAGTGGTAAAATTCAAGAGGAAGAATGAACAATTATAAATATATATGCGCCAAATACAGGAGCACCCAACTATGTAAGACAGATACTAATGGACATGAAAAACCAAATACACAAGAACACAATTATAACAGGAGACTTTAACAGCCCATTGTCACAAAGAGATAGATCAACTAGACAAAAAGTCAGGAAAGAAATAAGAGAACTGAATCATACCTGTGAGCAATTGGACTTGGTAGATGTTTACAGAGTGTTCCACACAACCACATCAGAATACACATTCTTCTCAGCAGCACATAGGACATTCTCCAAAATAGACCATATATTATCTCATAAAACATTCATAAGAAAATGCAAAGGTATTGAAATCATCCCATGCATAATATCTGACCATAGTGCACTGAAATTGGAAATTAATGGCAAAAGAAACTTCAAGACCTGCATAAATGCATGGAAATTAAATAACAGCCTTTTAAACAACCGGTGGACTACAGATGAAATTAAAGAAGAAATAAAAAAATATCTAAAATTCAATGAAAATATAGAAACAACATACTGTAATCTGTGGGATGCAATGAAAGCAGTATTAAGAGGGAAATATGTAGCAATACACTGTCATATCAAGAAAACAAAATGAGCACAAATAAACAACCTAATGCTCCAACTCAAGCATCTAGAAAAAGAAGAGCAAGATAAACCCAAAGCTCATAGAAGAGAGGAAATTGTAAAGATTAGAGCAGAAATCAATGCAATTGAAACTAAAAAAAAAATACAAAGAATTAATGAATCAAAAAGCTGGTTTTTTGAGAGAATCAACAAAATTGACAAACCACTAGCTAACCTTATCAAGAGAAAGAAAGAAAAAACCCAAATACATGCAATAAGAACTGAAAAGGGAGAAATTACTACAGATCCCATGGAAATTCAAAAGATCATGAATACCTACTTTGAAAATCTCTACTCACATAGGATGGAAAAAACAGAGGAAATGGACAGATTTCTAGAAGCATATGAGCTATCAATGCTCAACCAAGAAGACAGAGCAATTTTAAACAACCCAATATCAGCTATTGAAATTGAAAATGTAATTAAAACCTTAACAACAAAGAAAAGCTCAGGTCCTGATGGATTCACAGCTGAACTCTACAAGAAATTTAGAGAAGAGTTGATACCAGTACTTCCTAAACTCTTCAATGAAATTGAGAAAAAAGCAATCCTTCCTAAATCATTCCTGAAGGCAAGTATTACTCTGATAACAAAACCAGAGAAAGATGCAACCAAAAAAGAGAACTATAGGCTAATCTCACTAATGAACATTGATGCAAAGATTCTCAACAAAATACTGGCAAATAGAATGCAGCAAATCATCAAGAAGATTATACATCATGACCAAGTGGGGTTCATTCCAGGAATGCAGGGATGGTTTAACATAGGCAAATCAATAAATGTAATACACCACATCAACAGGCCAAAAACAAAAACAACATGGTCACCTCAATAGATGCAGAAAAAGCTTTCAACAAAGTCCAACACATGTTCATGATAAAAACCCTTCAGAAACTCAGAATACATGGCGTCTACCACAACCTTATAAAGGCCATCTGTGACAAACAAACAGCCAAAATTATATATATACTAAATGGACAAAAACTGAAAGCTTTCACTTTAAAATCAGGAACAGGAAAAGGATGTCCACTCTCACAACTCCTTTGCAACATAGTTCTGGAAACACTAGCCAGGGCAATCAGACAAGAAAGAGAAATAAAAAGAGTAAATATAGGACAAAGTCCAACACATGTTCATGATAAAAACCCTCCAGAAACTCGGAATACTAGGCATCTATCTCAACCTTATAAAAGCCATCTATGACAAACCAACAGCCAACATTATATATATACTAAATGGACAAAAAATGAAAGCTTTCACTTTAAAATCAGGAACAAGACAAGAATGTCCAATATCAACACTCCTTTTCAACATAGTTCTGGAAACACTAGCCAGGGCAATCAGAGAAGAGAGAGAAATAAAAGGAGTAAATATAGGAAAAGAAGAAGTTAAATTATCACTATTTGCAGATGACATGATACTCTATATAGAAGACCCAAAAAACTCCATTAAAAGACTGCTAGAGGTAATAAACAAGTTCAGTAGTGTAGCTGGATACAAAGTCAATGCTCAAAAATCAATAGCATTCCTGTACACAAACAAAAAACTCACTGAGAGAGAAATTATGGAAATATCGCCCTTTACAATAACATGTAAAAAAATGAAATACTTAGGAATCAACCTAACTAAAAATGTAAAAGGCCTATATGCTGAAAATTATACTATGCTGAAAAAGGAGATTGAAGAGAATATTAGAAAATGGAAGGACAGTCCTTGCTCTTGGTTAGAAAGAACCAACATTGTGAAAATGGCTATACTCCCAAAACTGTTATACAGATTTAATGCAATCCCAATCAAAATACCATTGACATACCTCAAAGATCTAGAGAAAACACTACTAAAATTCATTTGGAAACAGAAGAAACCTAGAATAGCAAAGGCAATTCTAGGCAACAAAAGCAAGGCAGGAGGCATCTCAATTCCTGACTTGAAACAGTACTATAAAGCCACAGTGGTCAAATCAGCTTGGTACTGGCAAAGAAATAGACCTGAGGATCAATGGAACAGATTGCAAGATGCAAGCACAACTACAAAGACACTCAGCCACCTGATATTTGACAAAGGGGCTAAACATGTCCACTGGAAGAAGGACAGTCTCTTTAATAAATGGTGTTGGAAAAATTGGCTCTCTACATGCCGAAGACTGAAACTAGATCCATGTATATACTATGCACAGAACTAAAGTCTAAATGGATCAAAGACTTCAACATTAAAACAGAAACACTAAATCTACTGGAAGACAAGGTAGGTAGAAGTCTTGGAGACATAGGGGTAGGCAGAGAATTCATGAACCAAATGCAAACTGCACGGGAAACACTTCAAAGAATCAACAAATGGGATCTCACATTATTGAAAAGTTTCTGCACTTCAAAGGAAATCACTAACAGAGTGAAAAGAAAACCAACAGAGTGGGAAAGAATTTTAACCAGCAACCCCTCAGACAAAGGACTTGTGTCCAGAATATATAAAGAATTGAAAAACAACAAGCCCCCTAAATTCAAAGACCCTCTCCAAAAATGGGCATCTGAGATGAACACACAGTTCTCAGAGAAAGATATACAAATGGCAAATAAATACATGAAGAAATATTCGCCATCACTGATCATTCAAGAAATGCAAATTAAAACAGCATTGAGATTCCACCTTACCCCGGAAAGAATAGCTGCCATCAAGAAATCAGCTGATAACAAATATTGGTGAGGCTGCGGGGCAAAAAGAACACTGCTCCATTATTGGTGGAAATGTAGACTGGTGCAACCATTATGGAAATCCATATGGAGAATTCTCAGAAGACTAGGATTGGAAGCCCCATTCAATCCAGCTACCCCCCTCCTGGGTATTTTCCCCAAAGAACTGAAAAGTTCATATCACAGTAATATATGTGAACCCATGTTCATAGCTGCACAATTTGTGATAGCTAAATCCTGGAAACAACCATGATGCCCATCAATTGCCAGTGGATGAAAAAGATGTGGCATTTTTATACAATGGAATAATACTCAGCTATAAAAAAGGATATTCTTGAGCCCTTTATAGGCAAATGGAGACAACTTGAGACTATCCTCATTAGTGAAATAAATAGGAATCATATTTATAATTATCATATTGTGTCTCTAGTGTAAAAAGTAAATAAGAACTACAAGTGTAATAAAAGCAAAATGTGTAATTGCTATTGTAAAAAAGAGAGGAAAGGAAAGTGCTCTAAGGGATATAACTGCATGTAAGTTTGAATGTGTAAAATAGATGACCATATTGCTGAAACTTTGTGGGATCTTTGAGCAAAACTGTTTGTAGTCTGACTGTTTGAGTATTTATATGTACTCTTTAACTTTATAACTTGAACAACTACATCCAGGATGACAGTACATAATTTATAATTTACTGATTTCTTAGTGGGACTTTTTCTCATTCTCCTTTTTCTTCCTTTCTTCTAGAATTCTGTATTGTTGCTACCCCTTTTTTCTGTTTTGTTTTGTTTTTCTTCTCTTTAAATAAAATTTTAAAAATGTATAATTGCTATTGTAAAAAAAAGAGGAAATAGGAAGTGCTATAAAAGATATAGCTGCATGTATGTTTAGATGTGTGGGATTGATGACCATATTTCTAGGTTCTTGTGCAATTGTTGAAAAGATCTGTTTGCACTCTTACTGCTTTAGTGTCCACTTTGTGTGTTTTAATCCTGTAACTTGATTAAGTATTTCTAAAAGAACAATATGTAATGTATCAACTAGTGCTTTCTTACTATTTATTTTTTCTCGAAATTCTGTAATATTTCTACCATTTTCCCGGTTTTTTCTCTCTTTAATTAAAAAATGTATAATGGCTGTTGTAAAAAAGAGAAAATAGGAAGTGCCATAAAAGATATAACTGCCTGTATATTTATGTGTGGAGGATTGTTTCCCATATTTCTTAGTTCATGTTTGATTGTTGAACAGATCTGTTTGCAGTCTCACTGCTTGAGTGTCCATTTTGTGTGCTTTAATTTTGTAACTTGAACAACTATTTTTAAAAGAGCAATATGTAATTTATCAGCTAGTGATTTCTTACTGTTTATGTTTTTTTTTAAATTCTGAAATATTTCTCTCCTTTTTCTGTTTTATCACTTTAAATAAAAAAAGAAAAAAGAAAAGGAGAAGTCATCAAAATAGGGTAAGCATGATTACCCATAAAATGCAACTTTAATAAGAATCAAGTTTATAACTGCATACTTTAAATATTTAAGCCCTTGATGTTCAATATAATAAGAAGTTTCTTTTTTATTTTAAAGAGGGTAAAACAAAATAACAAATCAGATAAAAAAAAACAATGTAAGTAACACAGATTTCAAAGCAAGACACCAGAGATCTAAGTAGCTACCATAATGAATCTTGTTTTCTTCTAAATAGTTGTCTACATCTTCACACACAATGAATTCATACAAAACAAATTAGTATAAAACTGATCAGAACAGAAAAATGAAGGCATTAAAGGTCTTCAAAACCAGACAGTAGAAAAATCAACAATAGCTACTGTAATGTCTCTTGTTCTCTTCAAAACAGCTGTCCATACCTTTATGTATGTTGAAATTAAACAATACAAAATAGACTAAAACAACTAAACAAGAATAAAAGCATTACTGAATTACACAGCATGACAAACAGAATCAGCAATAGATACAATGTCTCTTTTTCTTCAAAGTAGTTGTTCATTTCATCAGGCATAACATAATCTATTGTCATAAACCATTTAGGACAAGTTCTAGGCATGTATACCTATCCTTTCTGTATTAGAGGAAAAAAACAAAACAAAACAGATTACTAGAAAAACAAGAAACAAAAAAGACAAATAAATAATAATATCAAAGAGTCCAAAACAATGACAATATATACCTTCAAATCAAGCTGGTAGGAACATAATAACTAAGATTGTTATTTTAAATAGTGATCTTAAAAGAGTTCCTCAGATCACCAGACACAAACATGCAAAATCGTTCCAATCCTATGAATGTTAACTTCTTTGTTCCAAGAACTGATAGAATTTGTAGTACAATCATCTTAGCTATCCTAAGTGTGTTTATACAATTTTAAATACTTTTTCTTTTCCCTTCCTTTCTCTTTTTCCTTCTTTTTTCTGAGGGATTACTTTTCCCTTTGAGTTGGTTCTTACTCTTTCACTGCATTTATTGAAGATTTTGTATCTTATGTACTCTTAACATTTCTTACACTAGGGAGACAATACAGTATTTACATATGTGAGTTTGATTTATTTCACTAACGAGTATGGTCTCAAGTTGCATCCTTTTACTTATAAATATCTCAAGGTAATCATTCTTTATAACTGAGTAGTACTCCATTGTATAAAAGTACCACACCTTTTTTATCCATTCCTCGGTTAATGGGCATTAGGTTGTTTCCAAGATCTGGCAATTACAAATTGTGCTGCTATAAACATAGGTACACATACACAGTATAGAAATAAGTACATTTGCAACTCTATCTAGCATCTAGTATATAGATACATGTTAGCAATTCAATGTTGTTTGAGCCAAATATCATCTGTATTTGTCAATATTCTCTAAAGTAATGAATACAATAATGTATCTAATTTTAAGAAGTAAGAATTGCTTACATAATTGGGGGTACACTGAGGAAATGGGGAAAACTGTCTAGACTATGCTGAGGAAGTTGGAAGTCTTAGAAAAGGAGTCCAATTATGCAGCACCTGTCAGAAGCTGAGGGCCTGCAAACTCCCTTGGAAGCTTGGAAGGCGCTGGTGCAAGTTCTCATCCAAAGGCTGAGTAATCTTGGGTTTCATGTGCACAAATAATACCCACAGAGTGGGGTCAGGGGGATACTCAGGAAGAATCAAGAAGCAAGGTTCCCCAGTTCCCAAGGTTCTTTGATTCATTCCACTGGCGATCCCAGCATACTACTGCCACCCCTCATTTATAGTTACTCTTCTCCCCTCAGTGTGCTGAACTGAGCCATTTCTTTGTGGGGGAAAAAAAACCTCATGAAAACACTCAGAAGTGAGCTTTACTAAAATTGTAGTCATCTCTCTCTTTTGTCAACTGGAGTTGACAATCAGAACTAAACACCATAAAACTTTCATTCATCTTTTGAAATAACCTTTCCTAGAAAGAAGATTCCCCCAACTAATCAGTTTATTTTTCTTCAACCCATTCAAATGGCAAGATACCATGAAAAGAAAAATGTTGCTCAAAGCAACAGAGTCATCACAAAATAAATTAATTAATCTAAAATAGAAAGTTTCAACTCTAGAACACGGTTTATTCACATATGATTTTTAGGACATCTTTACTTTCTTTGGTTTTATCATCTTTTCAAAATAAACTGTGGTTTCTGGGCATAAAATTAAAAATCATGCTTTGTTGCTATTACAGAAGAAATGTTAATTTAAACCATAATATAAATTTCAATCAATTTGAGCATTCAATTCAAAAACTCATTATAATTCTATCTTTAAACATTTATTAGCATGAATTAAAGACAGTGTTTCAGATGATGAGCCAATCTTACTTTTCTCAAACAAGTAATATATACTATTCAAAGTATATTTGGTTTCAGAAGAATTTTTTACTTGTAAGACTATATTTGAGTCACTACATGTCTCATTCTAGATTCTTAAAGATCTTAAAAATTCCTAAATTATACTAAGACATATTTCTTGTTATATGACTTAATAAAAAGAAGTTGTAGTTGTATTCTTGCTTTTACTTGCACTCCTTTAATTTGATCAATATGAAAACATCAAAATTTCAATTGCCTCTAAAAACAAATGGCAAGAATTGATTTTCATTTCTTCAGTAACTATCATGTACACCAAGAGAATATGAGATCTAGAAAGCTAATTCTAATGAATCAAAAGATCTAATTATCACACTAACAACTATTTCTTTAACAAAACTAAAATGGCATAGTATAAGTGCCATAGATTGACACTCTTTATTTAACTATTAGTGTTAGTGATAGTGTATTTGAAAAATGCTGGCTACAGAATGAAACATTGTGAAACTAATAGAAGAGAGGCCCTTTGACACAGAAACCTATTATCTGCCCTGACACTTTGCTCCTTCCATTAGAAGATGTTTAAAATACTATATTACAAAATGGTGACAATATTAATCTCATAAAGAATTGTTTCAGAATTCAAAATGGACTATGAAGCAAATAAAAGAATGCATAGCAATCAAAATATGAAGAAAGTAGTTAAAATATAATCAGAACATAGTCCTAAAGTTATTTTTCAGTAATCAAGGTCTGACTTGATTAGTGAAAACTCTTGACTATTGTGTGTGTGCTCTGCAATTGAACCACATCTTCAACTATTGTGCTAAATCTGTTAAAGTAGCCAGAAACATAAAGGAAGTCTGCAAAGTGGGAAAAAAAACAATTATGGGGTGGGTAGGGTCACATAAGGAAAAAATAGTAGATAGGTCACACACAAAGAAGTTTTACAATGACAACTGGTAGACTCCAACAAAAAAAGAGATAGAGCAACTTCCAAATCAAAAAGTAAAGAAAAATTTAAAAGTAAATATAGCAAAAAACCAAAAATACAAACTAGAAATTTTTAAAAAGTTAGACATGTTCAACTATTATGTGTCTGTTTCTAAAATATATAGTCATAAAGACAAAAATATTGTCAATATAAATTTGAATTATTTAATTTTTCCACATATATTTCCTTTTCCATTTATTACATGATTTTTGGTCTGTCTTACTCATTACATATAATATACTGCTTAGATTTTTTAAAAATATTTGGCTTTGTTTCCTATTGCTGTTATTGCCATTTATTAAATCTTTTAAAAATTTTTGTATTTTTCATTCACTGATTCTGTAATATAGAATATTTTTCATGGTTTCCTTCTTAAGGCTGTTATAATCTTCAAATGTCTCCATATTTGGACTTGCAGCTCATAATTCTCTAGAAGTATATAAACTTTGATTGCATTATATGTTTATCAGGTTCCTTGTAATGAATTCTATATCCTTTCTTAGTTTATAATCATGCAATTCTTTCTCTGTAAGACAGAAAAATATCCTAAGTTGTCTTTTTAAGTACTTTCCTAGCAATACAATGTCAGCACTGTGATAAGAGTTTCCTTTTCTAAATCAAAATATACGACCTTGCTATTACCCATGCACAATATATCTAATGACTTTCCAGTAGATATTGTTAAAATTCAAGAGTCATTAAGATTAATAGTAGTTATTACTGTGTTGAGACAATTTGCCTTCAAACTGTATTTCCAAGAAATATCTTTCTTTAGTTAGCCCAAGTAGAATTCTTCAAAGCAAAATCTGTGTAAGATTTAGCAGGTAAGAGTAAAACAGCATCTCAAAAACATATAACGACCATTCCTCTCTGAAGAATAGTGTGGTTAGACATAACACAGAGACATAGCAATAGCTTCCAGCTTGTCTTTGTGTGACTGTTAATTGTGATATTTCAACTTAGTTAAGAACCATCTATCAAATCAACAAAGCTCTAAGTAGGTCTGTGGATAACTGAACACAAGCTACAAACTGAGGAGGGAGACCCAACTTAGATGTTTGTGGCACCAACCCTAGGCTTGTGGTCTAGATAAAATGAAAAGAGAAAGAAGGAGTTCCACTCTTTTTTTTTCATATGGTGTGGATCCAGTGTTAACCACTGCCTTAGGACATTTATGTCCAGCTCCTTCAGACATTCAGCACAGGCTTCAGCCTTCTCATGTAGACTTTTTGGCTTTCTGACATAGACTCACAACAGATTTTGCACTGAGCTCTAAGCCATTGACATTGGATTAGTATCTCTGGCTCTTCACTGTGTAGATGGACTTTTTGTATTCTTTCCTTCCTAATTCTTCAGGTGATTGAGTAAGTCTAACCTTGTAGATTCTTTATACAATCATATATTATTATATTTAATTAGTATAATATATATATATATATCATTATATTAAATATGTTTCTGTAGTGAGCCCTAAATGATGCATCTGCTTCCCCCTACATATTTGTTATTTACCCTAAATTCAAACAATTGCAGTGGTCATAGAGAACTGAGTAACTATTAAAAGGGGCAAATTTCCCTCCTGCTTTGGGGATTAGACATAATTGGCCTCTCAGACTACCTTGTATATTCTGAACACTTCAAAAACTTCATTCATGAGTGTTCACTGATGTTTCATTTCCTGTTTCTGGACCCTCACTCCCAAGATTCTCTTCTAATCATGTACAATTTATTCCTACCAGAAATTATTTATCGCACACTATCTTAATGGTTTAGCATCCCTAAATGAGCCCTATATGATTCAGATTTTTAGCCCCTTTGTCATCATACTCCCCCAGTTTTTTCAAATTCTCAAATTATTCTCTTATTTATGTTATTTATATATTATTTTCCTAAAAATTTAAAATATTAGGTAGATTCATTTCTACCTGTATAAATTGTTTTCATCTCTTCACTCCTCTGCAATGACCTTTTTGGTGCTGTCCATGGTCCTTTCGCTGCTTATGATGCTATTTCTGCATCTGCCTGGTAGACTCCACTCACTCTTCAAGGCACATACTTCCATGGAACAATCTTTGTCATTGACCAAATTATTTATTCCACTTTCTAAATTCAATTTATATTTTACCCTTGTGTTTACTATATCCATCAATAAAAAGTATTATAACTTTTTATCTAATCTCTATCTTTTCAAATGAGCACCTTGTTTATTTCTTAGTTATGCTAATTTTACTAGTATTTAAGTTTCTGACGTATGGCATTTCTCAATAATTTATTCAGACTCAGTGAACTTTTAATTTTATTAGAACATTAAAAATGGTCTGCTGTTATCCTTTTTTGTCTAAATGTCCTCCCAAAGTCTCATGCAGTCATGAGGTCAGGCTTCTTAAGTTTATGATTGATTTGTGGTCCAATGCTGGGATTATGAGTGTGAATTCTTCACCAATCCTAGGGTAGGCAGCCTACATACAATATAAGGTAAAGAAAAAATCTTCTCTCATGCTTCTCCATTTTCAGTCTTGTTGCTTTTGCTGTCTTTTTCCACCATAAACTGTTGGCCCTTTGCCATGCCATCGTGCCTTGGAGCCAGATGATTCCAGACTGAAACTTCCACAGACTGTGAGCTAAATCAACCTTTCCTCTTTAATTCTGAGTGTTGGGTATTTTTATCTCAACATTGAGAGAAAAGTAACTAAGACACTTGCAATAGGTGGAATTGATAGTTATAGCTTCTTTTTTAAACATGGAAGTCCATTTGTACATACATTTTCAATTCATTGCTTTATAGTTTTTGTTATGGTTGTTCAAATACGGACTAGAATTTTTATTACTTCATCAGCTTTCATATGCACAACATCAAACAAATAACCAAAAACCCTTTTCAAAGGAAAAAAATGATGACATTGTATTATTTTATATTTTATATATGTTTCACATTCACACTAGAAAATAAACTCTCAGAAGAAAATTGTAAATGCACTATATCCATGGATAACTAAAAATTTTTAAAGTGGCTTTCTGTTTTTGTCAGAAAGTAAAATTGTTTAACTGTCAGTTACAGAACCCCTTTACTGTCTTATTAGAAAATTTTCCTTAGATAACTTTCCTTATATATATTCATAGCAAGTATTTACAATCTTTAATTTTTAATACATCTTTAGACAAGTGATTGTTGCCAGTTGACCTTGTATAATTACAACAAGAGATGTGTTATGTGGGGACAATGTATATTTTGTGGCTTGCCTTGGTAATTTAATAGCTAATTATTAAAACTGTTTTGACAAAAGTCACATACTTTATTTTAGGTATTCTAATCTATGCCAAAATCATTACTGTACCAACAATGAGATAATCTGAAATGAGAATAGTGAGAAAGAGAGAAAGAAGGAGCAAAAGAAAAACACATTGCTTATAACAGTACTTTTCAGTTTACAGATTTCTGATACCTGGATACTTATGATGCTATTTCAAACTGATCCATCAATGCAAATTTTTGAGTACTTTTCCAATATTTCATAAACATGTATTTTTAAATGTACAAATTATTTGATTAATAAAATGAAAATTAATTACAATTTCACTGTACACCAATTTGATCTTTCCATAATACATTTTCTCGCAATACAAATAAAAGTAAAATTATGCTCTTAACTGTTTTCCCAGAATGTTTCCTCAGACACTGCTTTAGAACATTAATGTCAATAAATGTGGCATGTTTGCAAAGATTTACTTTTTCAGGTAAAATCTATTCATCACATTCAATGCTAGTTTTGGAATCACAAAAACTAATGTCAGTTCCTATACCTACTTATAATTTTATATTATGTTGTTTCAGAAACTAATATTTCAAAAAAACATTAAAGCCAAAATGTTTTCTGCTTTATATGAATTGTGCATTTTTACACCTCAGTTATTCCAGTTACTCAGATATCAGCATTATTTATATTTAGAGGGGAAATTACCTATCTTTTATGTCTACAAGTGAAGAGATTTTTGAGGTTAGGAATCTCAATGATAGGGTATGACTATAAGTTGAAGTATGAAGAAGTACGAGAAACTTCTAGCCCTGGGAATCTGAACATTCACTGAGCAATGAGCAGATCTTTGTCTCTGAAAGTGAGTGATTTCTCTCTTTCCATCTAGGTTCATTTTTCCTTTGCTTTATCTCCTTGCAAAATTATTCTAAGTAACTGCTGGAAGCAAACCCCAAATTATAGGATATATTTTTCTATTTCCTTTCCAAAGAGAAATTTTAGAAAACTTTTAGCTATGATTCTACAATTCTTCATGAACATTTTATGGACTGGATATTTCAGTTAATGTAATGTTAAACGTGTATTTTATATTAAGGTTCCAAGAAAAGAGCCAGTTAATTTTCCAAGTTAGTCTGCTAGTTCAGTAAATTTCTGAACAAAATTTCACCAATATTTTCCTTGAGGTTTTATAAGACTTTAAAAACTTTAAAATTAAATTTTAGAAAACTAAAATTCATATGGAAGTATAAGATTTTTAAATAGTAAGAAACAGTGATTTAAACATATATAGAAAATTAGCAGGTAACAAATATGCTATTTCAAATGTATGGAGACAGTAGTCAAGTCAATAAATTGGATAGGAACTACACGCTAATCAGCTTGAAAACTAAGAAGGAAAACCAATTTACTATGTGATTATTAGCTTAAAATTAGAAGGAAAACCAATTTATAACATCACATTTTGAAAAATATTCATTATCAAAAAACACTATAATATAAAATTTTTGTGGAAGGTTAGGGATGGAATGATATTTTAAAATAAAACTCCCAAGGCCAGATGGATAGATGGGTAGGTGAATTGATGAATGGAATGATAGGTGGATGGATGGGAAGATAATGGATGAATGAACAGATGGATATATTTACCTACACTGATATTTATAACTTCTTCACAAAGAAAAAAACACTTTTAGGAAAGTTGAAATGTAATCAAAAAATAGAACATACTGCAATGCACATAATTAGCAATAACAATCAAAATTTCTACAAGTAACCAAAATTATCAGGATGAAGCATAAAATAAAATGGGCAAAACCCTTAAAGAAGAAATTAACATAACAGTATGTATGAATATTGTGCATATATATGAAACATGTTTGCCATCACTATTAATTAAGTCACTAGTGAGTTACAGTATTTCATTCATTTGTAAATACATGCATCTTCTGTGACTTTTGTAATGTCCTCCAACAGTCAGTTTTATTTCTAAGCAAGTTAAGGCTATTGAAAATTTACATGGCAAAACTTGTACCATCCCCTATCTCTGGAATGCAAAACTAAAAATAATTTGGCTATCCTCTCCTCTTGGCTCAGCTGCAGGTTTTCCATCTTTCATGACCACATAAAATGTTTTCCTCCAAAACGTAAATTGCTGGTTCGTAAGAGGTCATTAAAGGGTGTTTTGGTTTATGTTCAGATACCCTCTCCAAGCCTCACACAATCAAATCTAGTGTTTGTGATTGGTTTGTTGTCTAGAGCTTGGATTGGTGATATGAGTGCTCCACCCACTCAGGGGTGGAGCCTGTTTTGCCCGTCTCTGCAGAGGTGGCCATGAACTGCTTCCCCCCAACCATGTCATTCTGCCTTGGAGCCAACTAAGTATGGACTGAAACCTCCAACCGGTAAGAAATAAACCTTACTTTTCCTAACTTTGGGTGTCAGGTATTTTGTCTCAACGAGAGAGACACGTAACTAAGACAAAGGGCAAGATGATGCAATCTGAACATGCAAAGGAATTGCTTTCCACTGGGATTAGATTAGTGAAATAAGAAAAACAAAGTGAGAGGAGAGTTTATTCATGAATTTTATCTTCTTTCTCCCCTCTAGTGAATGAATGCAAAGTCCATATGTATTTCAAAAGCACTAATAAAATGGTGTGAGGAAATATCCTTAAGACCTAAGTGATTGAAATCTATGCTCCTGAGCTTTAATACTATGCAAAGGCATTCATCTTATTACAATAATAAATAAAATGCAATGCTTATCTGAAAATTGTTTTCTTTTATGAGTAATCTCTAGGTATGATTTAGCCTATTAACTTATACTAACAGAAGTATACTCACATATATATCTGTACTAGTTTAGCCTTTCTGCTAATACACATATTTTTTCTGTACAGAATTGTCTATTTTCTTATGTTTGAATAGTCATAAAGCTGTAAAACTCATAATAATCTAAAGACTTAATTTAGTTAAGTTTCAGAAGAGTGCGTGTTTTAAATGCTTTACTGTTACTGACAGTCAAATTAATTTATATTTTAAAGTCAATTGAATGAATATTTCAGCCCTGTGTCCCTTAGCAAACATTTTCCATAAAAAGGTGCTAAACCTTTTATTAAGGCTTGAACAAATACAGTTTAACAATGGAAACCATGATTAGAATTTTGCCCATTTGTTGAGTATTATGAATATTACACTAATTTTTACATTTTTAGTCATGTTCATGAAAAACTTGTCATGAATTATTGCTACAGAGAATAATGATATTTGAAGATTTACAAGAACCAGAGCTCCTGAATACACAGGACATACCACAGCATCAGTAATAATTGAATAAGATGAGGGATATGAGTGTGTGTGTCTGTGTGTGTCGTGTGTGTGTGTGTGTGTGTGTGTGTGTGTAGATTTTGTAGTATGTCTGAAATGGTTTGTTGAAGAGTTTTGATCTAAAATTGAATATAAACAATCTAGGTGACAAGGAATGACTACTTTTCTGTCACACATGTAATTGAGGGCTCATTCTTCAAAGGAATGATCAAAATATGATCATTACATTAATTATAGAAGTTCTATCTCTGTCCATTACCTCATTAGACAAATGCAATTATATTTTTAATTTTTGTGTTTTAAAACAAAAACTAAGTAATGGTGCAGGATTTTAAATCAAAATAATAGGAAATCAATGGTTAATATATTGCATATAGTTATCTTTAAAATGGTTGCTCATATCTCACAAGACATAGTAATGAAAAAATGATCAAACAATGAAAGTACAAACCGTTCTTTTTGATGAACTAACAGATACATATTTTTTCCCTTCTTTCTTTTCTCCTTTCCCCCATCCCAAGTGTTCTTTCCTTTTGAGCAGTTTCTTCCCTTTCACTTTTACAGTAACTATTGTACATTTTTGAAAGAATGGCTATCATTGAGAAATCAGCCAATAACAAATTCTAGTGGGGCTGTGGGAAAAAAAGAATACTTCTCCACTGTTGGTGGGCGTGCAGACTGGTACAGCCACTGTGGAAATTAATGTAGAGATTCAACAAAGAAAAACTAAAACTAGGATTCAATCCAGCTATTCCCCTTCAGGGTATTTTCACAGAAGGATTTAAAACATCATATCACAGCAATACATGTGCACCTATGATTATAACAGCACTATTTGTAATACCTAAATCTTGGAAATAACCCAAATGCCCATCAACCTCAAAATGGATAAAACATTATGAGTATTTTATATGATGAAGTACTATTTAGCTATAAAGAAGGATAAAATCAAGGCTTTTATAGATAAATGGATGCAACCTGAAACCATACTTACAAGTGAAATAAATCAGACTGCCATGCTTAAATATCATATTGTCTCCCTAGTAAAACTAGATTTTAGACAAAATCACAGATGCAGTGTTTTTTCCTAGAAAAACTTAAGATTTTGTCTTGAAAATGTCAATAATAACAGACATATAAATCAGAAAGTAAGACAACTTCACATGTAATTAATCATATGCTAAATATACTAAAATTATATACTAAAATATTGTGTCTTGGCATCTAATTTGGAAATTTAGGCAGTTATTAATTATTTAACCTATTTTTGTATGAGTAGAAAATGATGTAATATGTGAAACTATAAAGAATAACTAAAATGACATGTTTATCATTGAGTATAGCTAGGAACAAATTAAAATTACGTTATTTTCATTCATATTTTAAATTAATATCACTATTCTATTGTTGCTATTGAAAAACATTGTTCTACTGAACATTGACATATTTGTCAAGCTGCAAGCTTATAGCTTACTTATTGCATTTTACTTTTATAAAAATGTCATAATCACAAGAGTATTTCATTGGTACATTCCATTATCATGTGATACTGATATACTTAAAATTCAGTTCTAAACATCGACATAATGTCAAGTTGTATAAATTGTCCCTACTTGCCACCTTCACTGCAAACTAGTCATTGACATGAGAGAGAAGGCTGAGTAATTTGACATGGAGTGAATGAAGCATTTGTTATGTTAAAATGCTTTAGTGCCCTGCACATAATTGGAGGTTTATGATTGGATGACAAAATTGTCAAATCCATTACCATACCTGTCAAGAAAATGCACAGTTCATATGTTTCCATTGTGTTTTTTTTTCCCTTTCAAGTTGGATTTCAATTTTATAACACTATTAGATTCCTTCAGGCAAAGCATTGAAGACAGGCATTGAGCCTCTCTGTTTGTTAAAAGAATTTAACCTTTACTCACCCTATTTATATTACTACCTCAAGCATATTGAAAATCCAAAATAGGGATAACTGGAAATATTTTGAGTAATAGCATGAACAGATTTCAAAAATAGGAAAAAGAATAAAATATTGCTTTTTAGGAAGAATTATGAAGATGCACATGTCTACAGTTATTAGAGCAACTTGATTAATTTTTCAAACATGTCAGTATGGAAATGCACAAATTTTAAATGGCACTTCAATAATACAGTGGATATCTTACTAGAATTTCCATTTTCTAACCTGTGAGCAGATTTGCAAACAGATTTTGTGTACAAAACAAAAATGTTACTTTACTTAATTGAGTAAAATATTCAGTGAGTGGGGGAGGGGAATCTGCAGGAAAAATATTTCAAAGTCTAGTAAAAGTAGGATAAGCTAAATGTATTCAATTTGATAATATCAAATAGAAAATGTAATAGAATTACATTTCTATATCATAGATTTTTGCCAGTAGAACCTGGAAGTGGTAGTTTTATAAGTCTAGAGTTAGGATGCGTGTGAATGCATTGGAAGAAAGAGAGATGGTGGAATGAAGAGAGAGATGAAAAGCAGGCATAATGCCACTGACATTAAAAACAGACTAAGGAGGGCCCAGGATTTAGCTCAGTGGCATAAGTGCCTGCCTGGCCTAAAGATACATGCATTGCCTGAAAAGGGGTAAAAGTATTAATTCATATTAGGCTGTAAAACTAAATTAAGACACAAGCATTACCTTCTTGGATAACACTAAAAAAATCACTTATTAACAAACGAATAGAATGTAAAGAGAGTTAAATAACTAAAAAATTTACTCCATAAAGATATAAAGTATGAGAGAAAAAGACATCTTACAATTGATAATACACAAAATGAATTGCAATGTAGCACAAATAAATCTTAATTCAATAATTATAGCAAATTTAAATTCACTGAATATTCTAATTAAGACATCAAATTGTAAGCTCACCTATCTGGTTTATTAGCTGGCTTAAGTAATAAAGAGCATAATTTTTCTAATATTTTTTACTTCAGGAACTATCAGTCTAGAATCTTTCTGAGATTGACAATCATTAGCATAGTCTTTTCTTTTGTATTCCAATACTGGATGTTCTTTCATGTTTTTGCAAATATTTCATTTGTATTTCACTTTATTAACATGTATGCACATGTAAGTGTACATATGTGTATGTACATACACATCCAAATGTGTGTGTTCTTTCCCAATAAAATGATATTTTCATAATTTTCTGTCTTTTTATATATTGCTCTACTAATGTTATCTATAATATTTGTAGAATAAATGAATGAATTTCTGTGACATAACTAGCATCAGTGTTTAGAGGGAAGAACAAATTAAAATACAGTTAACATTTACTCAATTAAGAATAATAATTTGACTTTAAGAATTCATATTGAGTTTTGTTTTTTAGAGCTATATGGTTATTCATCTTTTCAATTTAATGGAGATAGGTATTTATTTCAGGTATTATTTATTTTATTATAAAGTACACAAGTTATATTAGATGTAATGATATTTTTCTTAATATTTTTGATATTATTAAAGTACTTTTAAACTTCATAGTGTTTGCAAGTATATTATCTTTTCATAGTAGTTTTGAAAAGAGAGTGGATAAATCTCTATATATGCTCAATGTTAGATACAGTGACATAATCAGACCCCAATCAAACACTTAATTGCACATATTCAAGCTCTCTCTCTCTCTCCCCTCTCATATTTACACACTGGCTAAAACTCAACACTGATAAAAATAGAAATTTCTTTGAAGGTCAAAATATGTATCTAGTGAATTTTCTGAATTTCTTTAAGGGCATTTATAAACCATACACAATAATTAATGATGTGGGTAAAATAAGTCACAAGTCAAATTTAAACTGGTAACCAAACTATATGAATTATCTTAGTACCTTTTTGTTGATATTGAAGGGAAAGTGTATGTACATTCAATAATCTGAAAGTGAGTGAATTTCTAAGCCAGATGTGATGACACTCACCTGTAATTTCAGCACTCAGGCTGATGTGGGAGAATCTCAAGCCACTTAATGTAGCTCTGTCCCAATAAAAGTTAAAAAGGGTTGGACTGGGATGAAGCTTAGTTGAAAGATCCTGGTTTAATTACCTATATCACAAAAAAAAATTAAAAATGTCTATTTTTTCACCTTTTAAACATTAATGGTAGGAAGTATAATTTTTAATTTCTGAGTTTAGGTAACAAATCTACATATTTGCTCAAGGTAGGGATTTCTGGCTTTCACTGTTATTTAGTTCATTAGAAATGAAAAACCATGAAAGTTTATTAAGAATTTAAATGATTGCTTGCAGCAAGTCCTTAGCAGTCCCAGCTGAGAAAAAGCAATTCTCTATTTTCTAGCAACACCCAAAATTTATACCCTGCAACGTAATTCATCGGGACAGCATTATGATCAATAATAAGCAACAGCTTACAGAAAATTCATTTACCTGTTTCAAGCTGCTTTATTATGAGTTATCAATATTTATTATCCCAACCATGCTAATCTTTTTCAGAGATATGATTAACTGAGGAACAAATAATCTATAGAATTCCATTTTTCAAGCTGAAAGAAAAGATATTAAGTTCATTTTTACTTTAAAAAGATTTAATTCAGTAATGTGAATGAATCATCACTACTTGAAAACCAGACTGTTTTTCTCATAAATGGAAGACAATGAGGCTTTCCTAATTCTTGGCTTCTCCTTAATAGAAAGCATAATGAAATTTCAATAGTAAACATCAACCACTTCTTAGTGAAATCTTAGCTCCAGAAAAATGTCATAGAGAATACAGTTTTATTCATGACAAGAAAATACCAACCTCACAGTAAATGTTTTATTGCATAATTTATGTTATACCAGCTGTTGAAAATTTGAGTACTAAATGATCACTGAATATGAAGATAACAGTATGCCCAATTCTGTCATCCATTACTAATTTTTAAGTAAACTGTTTTACATTCAAATATTTGTGTAAGAATCATTCGTATACATAAATTTTTGTTAAAAATAAAAATTGCATAGTAACTTCCACAAATGTCATTTCCATAGTATGAAATCTTGCAATTGTTTTCAAGACAAGTCACCTGAACACCCTAACTATATACCAAAACATGTCCAGATACAGCTTCGGAACTGACCGTTTCGTAAAGCAAAACCAAACATTCTGCACCTTCATTGTTGCACAATTCTTTAGTTAGATTATAAAGGAGGCCACTTCATTGGGTGTTTACCAAGCAGTGTTGATTGCTACTAACCAAATCTGCCCTTACAAACCAACCATTGAACCAGGATAATATTTCTCAGCTCATCATCTATTAGGACTTTTAAACATTTCAATTAAATTTTTCATTTTCCCTGTAGACCTCACTATAATGTGTCCCACATGGCATGACATGGCTTCTAATTCAGACTTTGAAACTTCTTTCAACTTCTCCTTGCTACAACTTTGATATCAATATGCTGACAGCAGATACACTCTGATGAAGCTTTTGTGAAATGAAAAGCAGGGCAATGAGTTAGAATTAAGGGAGGGAGTTAAACGGCAGGGAGGGAGGGATGGTATTTTAGTAACAAATATGCAAGCCTCTAAGGTATGGAGCAAAGAGATCTTGCTGCTTCAGCAGGATGATAATTTTGGCAAGCTGAGCTCTGAAAGCAGTAAGATCATGCTCAAATACACAAATCTTTTGAGTTTCTTCATTGCTATGATCTGCAGCAATGAAGAAAGGCCTCTTACTAAGACATGTTTGGTGAAGAAATTGCCTGTTGAGAGACTTCTTGAAGAAAGGAAGTTCATTCTCTCCTGAAGGGGTAGACTTGACCTGACCTTGACCTTATTCCTGTTGAGCCCACTCTTTTTTGGCTACTAATCAAGGTCAGCAAAAGACACACCTATATCACCATATGGTCATTGTACTCCATTCTGTTGCATAGCTGGTAAACTGAAACTGAATCAAAGATAAATCAGTACCAATTTTCCTTATCATATTGTGGGATGAACCATATGGCTTTCCAGACCAAAGTACTGACTGAAAAATTGTAGAAAAAAATCCTAATCAGCTCCATAACCCACCAAGCAGTTAGATGGCAAAATTCCCCCAAATTTGCATGTCAATTGCATCTGTCATACATAGAAGGACATGACTCATTAAGTACACAAGCAACACTTTCTTCAGTACCTCAAGCTTCCATATTCAACTAACTCTTAATATATTCATTCCTCCCTTTCTCTACCTAGATTCAGTACTGAAAAACAAAATTAAAATTTAGAAATGAAAAATAATTCTACTGGAAAATCAGATGTTCTAATGATTTATTATTAAAATATTTGCTTTAGCTATATGTTTACATAAAAGCTGAATTAAAGGATGATGTTTGTGAAAAGAAAGTCTAGGTTCAAACTACACACTCTATGGATACAAACTGATGCATTTAGAAAAAAAGTTGTTTAGGGTTATATCATAGCCTAAAAGTAACTCACTGGAATTATCTGAACTTGAGTTCTTTTAGAATTTGGTAGTCTTACTCTTAATTGTATTTCCAGGCATTTGTGATTAACATTTCTGTGTAAGAAAATTAAATAAACAAAAATACCAACTGAAATAATGGTCTTTGGTCACTACCACAAACACATTGTTTTAATTTATTCAACTCCAATAAATCACAAAGCACTTTAACAACACACCTGTAAGCAAAATTTGGTCTTTAAAATTAACATTTGTGTTCATGTAACAAGCCTACAATTCCTTGTGTATAAAGTGTACAATCCTAATCATGTTTTTGTCACTAAGGTAGGAGAGAAACATGAAAGAATGAGTAGAAAGATAGAGGGATGGAATGGAAAAAAAAGAAGAAAGAGGGAAGGAGGGACGAGCAAAGTTAGGGAGGCAGAAAATTATGGCTGCAAATGAATTTTTCTAAACTCAGTAGTAATTCTGATTCTTGAATTAGCTATTCATGCCTATAAACTCTCCAGTCCTAGGCTCAAATCTTTTTGAAAATTAATGTATTTGTTCCTTGACTTTTTAAATAGTTTCTGTCAGCAGAGTGGAGAACATAGATCACATCTTTTGGGTACACAGAGAAGAAGGAAAAAATGGCAATTTGCCCATTGATGTCCCAGACTGAGGGTTTTTTTTAATTGTATTTCTTTTGATATTATACATTAAAGAAAGTTATTTTTGCCATTATGGCTTTTCAAATCATTTTTAATCACACATTTGCTCATTTTATGCTCCCATAGAAATGAGTCCAGAGTTTAAAATAAAATTAACTTCAAACATTCTAAAGTTGTTAAACAGCTAATTATTTTTATAAGAAGATAGAATGAGTCTGTGGATTACATATTCTATTGTACATTGAAGTGTAGTAGTTTATAGACCTATCTTCTTAAAGTTCTGAAAAGGCCAAATTTTGTTAAAGGCATGACTACATAATTATCATTTAAATAGTGCAGAAATATAAGAAAGTTTCCTCCACCATCATCAAGCTCATATAACCATTAAAGATGCTAACTTTTCATTTTGTTTTCACATTTACAAAATAATTAGGCTTTGCCTTGAGGAGTCAACAATTTAAAATCTTTAAGAATGGTGAAAACTGTTGTTGATTTAGCAATCTCCGTACTTCTCTGATGAGAAGATGTAATATTTTGAAAAACTTAAAAATGAAATTTACAAAAGTTTTAGCAATTAATCATAGCCTTAGAATTTTATATTTTGAACACATACCTGACTAAATAATGCTATACAAATAAATATTGAAACTTTCATTATTTTTTAAACTCATGTTTAGTATAGTATTAAGGAAAATTAAACAAGAGGAATAACCAGTTATTTTGCAAACCTTATTTCAATCATTAAACAACCTATACTCCTAAAATATTACTACTTTCCGTTGTATTTGATTTCATTTGGATACCTCTTTGTCCCCACTGGTTTAAATTTAAATATTCATATACACACACAAATGCACACACAAACGCACACACATAATGCACACACTCTGCCTTAGACATACTTTTCTAGGAATAACAGTGTATTGTTTAAGATAGGTACTAAATTGTAAAGCTGAGCTATAGGACTTATCTTCTTACATAGCTGAAGCACCAATTGCTGAGGCACTGACAAACACCATTTCATTTCTGCCTTCATGAGTTCCATCAGTTTAGATACCTTATCTCAGTGTTTATCCTGTGACTGAATTCATTATTTAACATAATGTCCTTGAGGCTAACCACGTTGTTTTAAAGAGTGGAATTTTCTTCCCTTTTAAAGACTAAATGACATTCCATTACATGTATATGCCACTTATTCTGTATCCATTCATTTGTCAGTGAACATCTTGGCTTCTTTTATACCTTGGCTACTGAGAATCACACTTCAATAAACATAAGGCTGTGGGTATCTTATTAAGATAGTGATTTCAGTTCTTTTGGGTCTATGTCCAGAAATGGAAGTATGTTTCAAGTGCAAATTTTACTTTTAATATTTGGAGCAGTCTGTATACTGTTTCCCTTTGTGGCTGTATTGCCAATTACAGTACAGTATAAAGGTTCACAGTGGCGAGAGTTTTTAAGCTTTGTTTTCCAGCCTCAGAATAGCAAACAATGGATGCTGAGGAGTACAATATGATATCCTTTTTGAAAACTTTCAGCAAAGCAAACATATGAAGGCCTGTAGAGTAAATCATCACCATTGTACCTATGCAAATGAATGCACCAAAGCTATTAAGGACAGTCTGAGATTGTTTATTAATCAATAGGAGGAAATTGTAAAAAAAGTTTTTGTTCTTCAGTAAGGAATTATAACTGATAGTAATGCAGAATCATTCTTGTCTATGGACATATAAACAAATTCTTGTCTATAGAAACAAAAACTGCACAATCATTTCAACATATTTCATAAATGTGTATTTCCTAAAAGTCATTTTTGAGTGAGTCATAACGTTTACCTGATTTCATCAGATTTAAGTTAAATAAAACCATTAATGCATGCTTATTTTATACCTGTAATAAAAGTAATGATTTTACCCGTTTCCAAAAAGTGGGTTTTGGGGGTGGTTTTTATTTTTTTCAAATGCATTAGTGCCCCTGCTATGCTGAAAGCTGAATGAGAGCAGCTGAAAAATGTGTGGTTTCCTCGGGATCACAGGTGAAGCTTTAGAGTGAAGCAGCACAGACCATCAGTCAGTTACACTCCTAGTAGCAGAACATTTGAGTAGCACATTTTCATGTCCATGCGAGTCATGTAAATGCACGGTAAAAAAAAATAATAATAATAATTTCTTCCATTATGAATTGCTTAAAATGAGTCATACTTCAAAATACATGTTTAAAATCCAGTCATCTTCTACTAACCTAAATTGAAAGTAATACAGAACAAATTAGTAGCATATAGAAAATATTTATTGAGATGCTACAAAATATACATTACATGAAGTAAATAAATAAATGTTATTTCTTTGCTCTGAAAGATATTTATCCTAGAAAATATTCCATGAAAATGTAAAACTATAACATACTTTTGTCTCTAGCCAGGCTTTTCTTTTACATAAGCCATATTGTGTCCCATATAGAGAGAGCTTACAATTACTGCCAGTTGTAGGACTTCTGTTAATACAGTTACAGAGGTATGTGACTATTTTAACAATTAACCATCAACATGAAATTTAATTTTATAAAATATTCTTTGTCTATTGATGTATACTAAAACCAATTTCTTACCGCTAAATTGAAAGTTAATATTTTTCTTTGCAAAGAACACTTTTAAAGAGATATTGCTGAACATGTTTTTATAAAATAAGGAAGAATGCATTGCTCCTCCTTACATTTCTTTTGTTGTTGCTGTTTAGGCAGAGTCTCACTATGTCACTGCATAGCCCAGGTAGCCTTGAAATTTTGATCCTTCTCCTGTCGCAGTCTTGTGAGTGCTGGGGCTACAATCATGTCACCAAATCTAGTTTTGATTTTGATTCACATATGAAAATATTATTAACATAATATGAAAATTTTACTATCTCTTTCATCTCAAAAATATATAAATAAAATATGCATTTAAAATAGTTTGTTAATAAAATATCAATATAATAAAAGAACTACCTTTAAGAAACTGAATAAAGTAATGATATAGAAATATGTAAAATTATGCAAACCTACAGAGACAAATCACTTAATTTTTGTTCTAATAGATTCATCTTTATAAATATAATACTCAGCTAAACAGAAATATTTAATTAATTTATAGTGGAAATTTCACTTCAGTCTATTTGCCATGGTGTTTCAGATTCTTCTCCCATAAAAAATAAATATGAAAGCTAGTTAAAGTAGCAAATAAAAAATTAAAAATCTTCTTGAATGCATTAGCAATTCTTGTATCTATGCTAAAAACAATTAACCTTTACTCTATCTTATAATATATGTATAAATTAATTCCAGATGGATTATAGAACTAAATGTGAAAGGTTGAAAATATATATAAAGCTTCCGGAAGGTTTCATAGTTGAATATCTTTACGTTGTGCTATACAAAGGTTCCTTAACACACAAGAGCAATAATCATTTTTTAAAAACCCATAAAATGGGTTTCATTAAAATTAAAGGTTTATGTTTTTATAACTATTAAAAAAGTATAAGGTAGGCCACAGAGTAAATGAAAAAATTTATTTTAATTATATCTGATAAAGGAATTATATCTTGTATAAAGTCTTCTTACAAATCACTAAGGAAAATCCAATGTAATTTTTAAACTTTTGTTTATTAGTACAGATTTGTATTATATGTTTACATTTTTTGTAAGGAGTTTGGCAATGTAATTTTTAAAAATATTCAAAAAGGCTATTGTACATACTTTAATAAAAGAGGATATACCATGAATAATAGGCATATAAAAATGTACAAATCTTTAGCAGTTCTTACCAAAATACAATTAAAACTGTACATAAACTTCAATTACAATTTCAAAGAAAACATTATAACATTGACAAAAAATGTGCTTTCAAGAATGTTAAACTATCATGTATCCTAACTGGAGTATAAATCCATATAATTGGAAAATTGTTCTTTGCTGACTGTTGTATACTAAAGTTATAAACTGAATTGGTCTTGGAAGTATTGCTTGTTAGAATAATTGTCAACAAAATAAGTACTCCAAATATTGTATTTAATAGTGTACTGCAAAGAAAAGGGATTGGTTATAACTACAGTCAGAAACAGAGTTGTATCTCAAATATAATTTAAGGCAAAAGAAGAACAACACAAAATATTGTGAAGAATATAAGTCCAGTTTATATAAGTTTCACAAAAAGCTAAGTGAGGTAAAAATGAAAATAGTGACTACAACTAAAGGCATAATGACCAGTGGAAAACCATGAGTGATATTTGTTGTATTTCTTGAATGAGGCTGTGATTATGTTGTTGAGTTCACATAACTTTAACATCCATGTACATCAATATATATATTTACAATAAGGTTCTAAAAATAGATTGTAAGCATGGGATTGGATGGACTGCCTTCAGCAGTATAGGAAATATGTCTTTATTGTATGCAATGAAACATTTTATCTCTTTAGGAATAATCTCATCACAATTATCATGTACAGAACTGAATTCATTGTTTCTTATGGAATAATTTCCACAAAATAAACTGTATTCTTTTAATTTATAAAATTAAGATTCTGAAAAATCTGTAGTGGAATAAGCTAAAATCAATATATAGACTAAATCTAGATGCTAATAGATATGGAGTTATACTTATTTGAATTTAAAAGATAGTTGCTTACAACTATTTTAATGTTGAATAATAGAATTTCTTTTATTCAAAAAAGTTTAAGCAATACCAATATATCTCACACTTAAAAGAGTGAAACCTCTTGGAACTTAGGAAAACATGTGAAATACAGATTTTAATGCTATTTTCTTCCATCTAATTCTAAAAGATCTTTCAGTAAAATAATTACGTGTGATATGTACATTTATCATGTAGAAAATACATTAAAGAAATAGATATTCTCTCATTTATATAACTTATATAAAGAAATATTTTTGTATTTTCAATCTATGTATATGCTCTCCCATGGTTAATTTTATGTTACCTGACTGGGCCATGAGCTACTCAGATATTTTGTTTATTATTATTATTATTATTATTTACAAAGGATTTAACTCAGGGCTTTCATATTGAGCAATATTCTCAGCCCTATTTTTATAATTAATTGTCAGATAAGATCTTGCTAAGTCACAAAGTTGCCCAGGCTGGGACTGAACTTATTATTCTCCTGCCTCAGCCTAGCACCAGAGCATGGAGCACGGGAAATATAAATGTAAACATTTTGTTTGAAAATTATTCTGAATGTGATTGAGAATGACAATAATATTTGACTAAACAAAGTAAAATATATTTCTTTTTAATATAGGTAGAAGTCATTCAATCAAGTGAAGATTTGAGCAGAAGAAAAATTTTGAATAAGAAGGAACTCTTCATGCTAGACTGCTTGATATAGGACCTTGGTCTTTTTCTGCTTTAAACTCAAAGTAAAAAAACTAGCTTTACTTATGTCTGGAGAAATACTATTGCTAGGTTCTTTTGAGATAAGGTAACAAAGTAACTTTGAGTTAAGTTTGAGTAATTTTTGAATATTTTCTTGTAGTATAAGGCTGCTTGGTTTCAAACATCCATACATGTATATGCTTTTTATTTGAATAACACCTTGATAATTAAAACTTTTAAGAAATAACTAGATTTATCCAGACTTTCTAGTTATCTCATTGGTCTAAAATGAAATTTAGTCTTTTTATGTCAGATTACATTGCATTTAACAGCATAGTTTCTAATACCTTGAAATTCCTTAGAAGTCTCAGAAAGTCAGCAATAATTCTTCTGTTCCAAGATAACATATCAACAATAAACCAATATATAACAGTTATAACTATTAATGTAAATGGCCTCAATTCACCAATTAAAAGAAACAGACTGGCAGAATGGATCAAGAAACAACATCCAACCATATGCTGTCTACAAGAAACTCATCTAACCCAAAAGGAAACTCATAGACTGAAAGTCAAAGCATGGAATACAATACTCCATGTAACAGGAACTCAAAAAAAAAGTGGGGGTAACTATTCTGTTTGTAGACCATGTCAACTTCAAACCAAGAATGGTCTGAAGAGATAAAGAAGGTCACTACATACTAGTTAGGGGAAAACTGCAAGAGGAAGAGATAACAATCTTAAATATACATGCAGCAAATTAAAAAGCACCCAACTACACAAAGAAAGTATTAACAGAAATGAAAAATCAAATAGGCAACAACATAATTATAACAGGGGACCTTAACACACCATTGACACAAAGGGATAGATCAACTAGACAGAAAATTAGCAAAGAAATAACAGAACTGAATCACACCTGTGAACAAATGGATTTGATAGACGTATATAGAGTGTTCCATCCAACAACATCAGAATATACATTCTTCTCACCAGTACATGAGACATTCTCTAAAATAGACCATATACTAACCCACAGAACATATTTAAGTAAATGCAAAAGAATTGAAATTATCCCATGCATGTTATCGGATCATAGCGCCATGAAACTGGAAATTAATGATAAAATTAACTGCAAAATCCCCACAAACACATGGAAATTAAATAATACACTCTTGAGCAATCAGTGGGTCACTGAGGAAATTAAAGAAGAAATTAAACAATATCTACAAGCAAACAAAAATACAAATACAACTTACCAGAACCTGTGGAATGCAATGAAATTGGTCCTCAGAGGAAAATATATTGCACTTAGTTCCCACATTAGGAAAACAGAACAGACAAATAAGCAACCTGATATTATACCTCAAACATCTAGAAAAAGAAGAGCAAGCCAAGCCCAAAGCCAAAAGAAGGGAGGAAATTATAAAGATCAGAGAAGAAATTAATGCAATAGAGACTAAGAAAACAATTCAAAGAATCAATGAATCAAAGAGTTGATTCTTTCAAAGAATAAATAAAATTGACAAGCCCCTAGCCAACCTAATTTTAAAAAGGAAAGAAAAGACTCAAACTCATGCAATACAGAATGAAAAAGGAGAAATCACTACCAACCCTGTGGAAATACAGAAGATCATCAACAACTATTTTGAAAACCTCTAATCTCATAGGTTCGATAACACAGAAGAAATGGACAGATTCCTAGAAACATATGAACCACCAAAGCTGGATCAAGAAGATGTAAAACTGCTGAAT
This sequence comes from Hydrochoerus hydrochaeris, assembly GCA_004027455.1. Classification (NCBI taxonomy): domain Eukaryota; kingdom Metazoa; phylum Chordata; class Mammalia; order Rodentia; family Hydrochaeridae; genus Hydrochoerus; species Hydrochoerus hydrochaeris. The sequence goes on from PVLA01000703.1 coordinate 153,699, forward strand.
AATGCAATTTCTATTAATGAAATTGAAAATGTAATCAAGTCCCTACCAACAAAGAAGAGCCCAGGCCCAGACGGATTCACTGCAGAATTCTGCAAGAAATACAAAGAAGACTTAATGCCGACACTCCTCAAACTCTTCAATGAAATTGAAAGGGAAGCAATTCTCCCTAAATCATTCCTGGAAGCAAATATCACACTAGTACAATAACCTGAGAAAGACCCAACTAAAAGAGAACTACAGGCCAATCTCCCTAATGAAAATAGGTGCAAAAATTCTCAATAAAATATTGGCAAACAGGATGCAGCAAATCATCAAGAAACACTATGACCAAATGGGATTCATCCCAGACATGCAGGGATGATTCAACATACATAAATCAATAAATGTAATCCACCATATCAATAGAGCCAAAAGCAAGAATCACATGATCATTTCTATAGATGCAGAAAAAGCTTTTGATAAGATCCAACACCTATTCATGATAAGAACCTTACAGCAAATTGGAATAGATGGTCTTTACCTCAATATGATAAAGGCCATCTATGACAAACCAACACCCAGTGTCATATTAAATGGCCAAAAGCTGAAAGCCTTTACCTTGAAATCAAGCACAAAACAAGGATGTCCCTTATCACCACTCCTATTCAATATAGTACTGGAAATACTAGCCAGAGCAATTAGACAAGAGAGAGAAATAAAAGGAGTAAAGATAGGAAAAGAAGAAGTTAAATTATCATTATTTGCAGATGACATGATACTCTACATAGAAGACCCCCAAAATTCCATTGAAAGTCTCCTAGATATAATAAATAAATTCAGCAATGTAGCTGGATACAAAGTCAATACTCAAAAATCAATAGCATTCTTATGCACTAACAACAAAATCACCAAGAGAGAAATAAGAAAAGCCACACACTTCACACTAGCACCAAAAAAAAAAATGAAATACTTAGGAATTAATCTAATGAAAAATATAAAAAAGTTGTATGGGGGAAGTTATAGTACCCTGAAAAAGGAAATCGAAGACATCCCTTGTTCATGGATAGGAAGAATAAATATTGTAACAATGGCCATTCTCCCAAAATTGTTATACAGATTCAATGCAATCCCAATGAAAATACCACGAACATACCTCATAGATCTAGAGAAATCACTCCTAAAATTCATCTGGAACTGGAAGAGACCTAGAATAGTGAAGGCAATTCTAAGCAGCAAAGCCAAGGCAGAAGGCCTCACAATCCCTGACTTGAAGTTATACTATAAAGCTACTATAATAAAATCAACACGGTATTGGAATAAAAACAGACCTGAAGATCAATGGAATAGACTAGAAGATACAACTACAAATACACTCAACCACCGTATCTTTGATAAAGGGGCCAAGCATGTTCACTGGAAGAATGACAGTCTCTTTAATAAATGGTGCTGGAAAAATTGGCTATCCATATGCCAAAAACTAAAATTAGACCCATGCCTATCATCATGTACTAAACTAAAATTCAAATGGATCAAAAATCTAAATATTAAAACAGAAACACTAAATTTGTTGCAACAAAAAATAGGTGAAAATCTTGAAGACTTAGGGGTAGGTAGAGATTTCATGAACAAGAACCAAACTGCATGGGAAATACTACCCAGAATCAATAACTGGGATCACATCTTATTAAAGAGTTTCTGCATGTCCAAATAAATCTCCAGCAGAGTTAGAAGAAAGCCTACAAACTGGGGAAAAATGTCTTAGTGAACTGTCCCTCAGACAAAGGACTTCTGTCTAGAACTTATAAAGAATTTTAAAAAATCAGACCCCCAAAATTCAAAGACTCAATCCAAAAATAGGCAATGGAGATGAACATACAGTTCTCAGATGAAGAAATACTAGTGGCAAATAAATACATGAAAAAATGTTCATCATCATTGGTCATTAGAGAAATGCAAATTAAAGCCACACTGAGATACCATCTCACTCCAAAAAGACTAGCCAGGATCAACAAAACTAACAACAACAAATGCTGGAGAGGCTGTGGGGAAAAAGGAACTCTTCTGCACTGTTGGTGGGAGAGTAGACTGGTGCAACCACTGTGGAGGTCAATCTGGAGATTTCTCAAAAAGCTGGGGTTGGATGTCCCATTTGACCCAGCCATTCCACTCTTAGGCATATTCCCAGAAGATCTGAAAACATCTTACCACAGTGATACATGTGCACCCATGTTTATAGCGGCACAATTTTTAATAGCCAGATCTTGGAAACAACCTAAGTGCCCATCAACCAAGGAATGGATAAAAAAATTGTGGCACTTTTATACAATAGAGTACTACTCAGCTATAAAGAATGATCACATTGAGAGCTTTCCAAATAAATGGATGCATCTTGAATCTATACTCATGTGTGAAATAAATCAAACTCACATGTAAATACCATATAATCTCCCTAGTGTAAGAAATGGTAAGAGTACAGAAGATTTTATGGAAATCATGGTTCACCATTATACTGCTTTCACATCTTCTGTTTTCATTCATTGTTTGGAATGGTTTTATTCTGTTTTGTTTGATCTTAATATATGTGTTCATATGAACAGTTACTTTGAAGACAAGACAATATGGCAGCCAGTGTTGATTTAATATCTTGCTCTGAAGTCCTACCATGCTTTTGTTTTTCTATTACCATTGGTTCTATCATGTTGTGTCTTATTGGATTTTAATATGTATGATAGTAAAAACAAAATTTTTTGGAAAATGAGATAATATAGCAGCCATTGTTCATCTTTGGTTATTTGGTTCAGAATTCCTTGGAATACTTCCATTCTCTTGAGTTGTTTTATTCTACTTTGTTATGTTTAACATTATTGTGTGTAAAGTTAAGATCAACTATTTCAAAGAAATAGATATTATGATAGCTACTGTCAATATCCAATTGTCTTATTATGAAGTTGTGTTGCTTACATTGTTCTATTCTGATCTGCTTATATATGTCCTCTTTTGTTTTATTCTCTTTAAAATAAAAAAATTCTTCTGTTCCACATATCTCAGTGAATAAATTGATCAACAAATTGTTCTGATCTTCCTCTAAAAATATCATACTTAACTACAACTGCATATAACTTTAAAAATATATTTTAAAATCATTGTCAGAAAATATATTCAAAGGCTGTATAGACTTTAAAAGCAAATTTTAAAATTCTTCAGATTCCTAATGGAAAGTGAACCCCAAAATGTGGTTGTCAGCACTTACATATTCTTTGCTAGAAGAAAAAAAAATTCAAGTGACATTTTATTTCAGTGATATCCTAGTGTACAAGTGGATACTGCATAAGTTTATGTCACAATAAACAGGTAAAGTATGATAGCAAAACATGTTAACTAAGTAAGAACATGAAATTCCATGGGAAAAAAAAATCACTGGGCATTTAACAATCTAATGGAAAAGAAGACAGAGAACAAGCAAAGGCAAATTGGCCCTATTTTATCTTTGTCCTATAAGAAAAACATGATAGTCATTATTTTATATCCTTGAAATTAACTAAATAGTACTAATAACAGTGTTTTAATGGTAAAGGTATATGACCAATAGCTTTTAATGTTTAAAAATGTCATTATTATACTACCAATAATGTATCATTTCAAAAATAAATCAAACTTAAGTTAGATAAAATCTACACATATACCTACCAATTTATAGAAAATACAAAAAAATAGTACATGATGTAACTAGCAAAATTAAACAATAGAAATCCATTTTTTTCTGTCAACTATAACAAATTATTCCTGGAAGTAGGAAGAGAGATCTTTTGCAAAAGACACCCTGTATTATAGCTTGTGTCTAGATGTCCTCTCAAAACCTCATCTAATTACAGGGTTTTTTTCCAGAGGTGGCTGAATCTAGAGGGTGTGACTAATTCATAGTGCAGTGGGAAATAAGAATGCTGGGATTAAGAGTGGATGGTCGCTGGATCAGCACACTGATTGGACTGGCACCACCCCAATCCCAGTAGACTGGATAAAATATAAGATACAGAAAGAGGCTCTTCTTGCTCTCTCTCTTCTCCCTTGTTGCTTTTGCTATCTTCTGATGCCATGAACAGTTGCTCTTTTGTTATGTGTCACCCTGCTTTGGAGTCAGCTGACTACTGACTGAAATCTTCACAAACTGTGGGCTAAATAAATCCTTCCTCCTTTGACTTTGAGTGTCAGGTATTTTGTCTTAGCAGTGAGACAAATGTAACTAAAACCCAAGAGGAATGAGAGATGGAGGAAAGGGGGAAAGAGTGGGAGAGGAGGAGAGGAAAGGGGTGAAAAAGAATTAAATGTGCTGTGTACATTAACAACTCTCTATGATGAATGTAATCTCTATGCACTGCAAACATGCATTAATAAAATTTCTAAAAATTTTTCCTCACAGGACAATAAAATAATGTATTTAAATGCTGGAATACTATTTTTATAATGATGGAATAACAATCAAATCATCATCAAAAATGAGAGTGAAAGCCATTTTGTGAAATTCTGGGTCCAAGACAACCAAAGCCAAAAAGGGAGAATGTAAGGAAAGTCATGAAATAAAAGATAAAAGTAAATCAGCACATAAATAGCTAAGAAATATTTTTTAATTTAATCAACACAAAAAATTTCAGCCAAGGATTTAACTCGGTGGCACAGGACCTGCCTGGCAACCATGAGGTCATAAGCTCAATCACCAGTATCAAAAAAAAAAAAGGAAAAAATTATGGTTAAACAATTTGACTAAAATTCTAAGCAAATGGGAACAAGATGAAAAGATATATCAGTGAATATTATAAACAGCTAAAATTCTTGTATTTTAAAGAAGGATGGAATACTGAGAAGTATAACTATCTTAGAATATACATGTGTTAAAATTTTAAGGAAAACAGATAAAAGAATGATTTAAATACAATTTTAAGCTTCTAGATATACAGGAAGATAAAATAATATATTTCATATCTTATTTATCCAACAGAAATTAAGAAAGAAAATCATCAGAGAAAAAACAATCAACAAAATTTATGGATTCAATTTTCAGTTCACACTTTATCTGTCTTCAACTACAGACTCAATGACCTCTAAGGCATTGCTTCGAAAATGTTCAGTTTTCCCATCTAATATTCGTGTACAACAATCACAGCATATTGTAATTCTTGCCTTGCTGCAATCCATTAACTACATAATAATTATACTATTAAAAGTGTTTTAAAACCTATAATGACTTATACTGATCCTAGATTGACACACAAAATCCCTGCTCTGTCCACAATTGGAATATGATACTGCTTCTCATGTCTTCTGTTTATTTAATTTTCAAATTTTACTCAGTGACAATTTTAATTGGTGCATCCAAATTTCTTAATTTTTTAGAATAAAAGCTGAATTATTGGGTCTCTAAAATGTTTTGGAAGGTTACAGCAATGTCAATGATATACACCTGTTTTTTCCCAAAATATTATCTCAAGCTAGTAGAATTTTTTAGGATTCTATATATAGGTATCAAGAATATCTGGAAAGGCTAGGTGTTTGTAACAATTAATTGTGACTGTCAACTTGACAGGCAGGATTAAGAGAAAGCCAGCAGACTGAGTAGAGCACCTTTCTCAGTGTGTCTGAAGGGATGCCGAGGGCGTGAAGGTGGGGACTCTGTCTGTGCTGTGGCTCCCTCCTCTCTGGTGCACCCCACCTGTTCTCTGCTTCTCGTTTGCCACGAAGTGAGCAGCTTTGCTCCACCATGTTGTTTCTGCCTTGGAATGAGCCAACCACAGACCCAAACTTCTAAAGCCACAGCCAAATAATCCAATTCTCCTTTAAGTTATGAGTGTCCAACATTTTGTTCTACATGTGTGAAAACAATGCTTTAATCAACAAATACAATGCTTTAATCAACAAAACACAAATCATAAAGTGGGTGACCATTCCCCAGTGTAAAAAATCATTTAAAAATTATAAACAACAGACCTAAAAAATATTTGAGTTTTAACCTAGTTTAACAGTTTGTGTTTAACAACTTTTACTTTCACATTGGTCAGCTTGTCCACTGCTGAAATAAAATACCAGATGAGCACAAATTAAGGAGAAGAGATTCATTTTGACTCATGGTCTCATGGATTTCAGTCCATTGTTGACTGACTCCAAGTCAGAAATATCCAGCTGACACCTGGATGGAGAACAGCTGATCAATTGGTAGCACCCAGGAAATTGAGTGGAGGAGGAGAGCCACAGAGAAAGGAGGTACAGCCAAATAGAGTCCCCAAGGCAATTTTCCCATCATATTTTTCCTCCAAATAAACCCCATGTCTAATAGCTTATTCAGCTAGGAACTCACCAGTGATGAAGTTTGTGCACTTGCTATGCAAATATCTCTACAGGAATTTCCCAATTTCATCAAGTTAACAATTAAGATAGACCAGTACAACTTCCAATAATTATTATAAATAAAATACTATCATATATTTACTATAGGTAATAATTGTCTAATTCATTCTCACACAAATCAATGACAAAATGAAGTCAGAGCTATTTTTAAATTTTATGATGACAAATTACATTTTCATTAACACATACAAAACAAAAAATTAAAATATCCAAAATTATGATATTCTACAGGAATAAAAGTACTAGGGAAAATCATTCAGTCATTCTACAGACATTTATTTGTGATGTATGGTGTGCTGTGTCCTATACTAAATTCTGAAAATACAGCAGGAAAAACACTGATAATGTGTTAGCCCTTGGACTTTACATCTCTTTAGGGTAAGATAAAGATTACATATATATAAGATAAAAAAATGTATAGTTAAAAAATCATAAATTGTGTCATAAAAAATTACTAAACATTAATAAAAGATTACTAATGTTAACTTAAATGGTGAAGCCAGGCATTGTGATGCATGCCTGTAATCCCAGCACTTAGGAGGCTGAGACAGGAGGATTGCTGCAAGTTCAAGGCCAGCATAGGCTACATAGTGAATTTAATGCAAACCTAAATTACAGAACAAGACTCTGACTCCAAAAACAGAATAAAAACAGAAATGGTGAAAGAATGCATCACTGAGGAGCTAAGATTTCACATTGCCATCCAAGAAGGACTTTATTTTTCTCAGATAATTTATGTTTTTGTAGTACAAAATTCATATACATAACACACCTTAATTCCTTTTCTTCATACCCTTCCCTTCCTTACCTCCATCCATTGTTCGATCACTTTTCTCTTCTTTCTTTTTGGGCATGATTGCAGGTCTAATGTTTACATTACTTGTGTGTCATTGAAAACTATGCAGAAAACATCTTAGTTGCTTTTTCATTCCCTTTTCTTTCCCACCTTTCTCCTTTCCTCCATCCCTTTCTCCTTTAGGTTATGTCTCCTTACTTCTTATTATCTATCTTTTACTTTGGGGCTGGTTTTACTTGAAGCAAATTCAAAAGACAAAGGTGTCTATCAGAGAAGAGCAGAATCAAAAATGCATATAAAACCTTATGGTTCGTATGTTGAGAAAAGACTGAGAAAAAAAGGCACAAGTAGATAGTCCTATTACATGAGTACTGAAATAATGCAAATCGAGACATGATGATGGCCTTGTCCAAGCCAGAAATCATAATGATGGAAACCAGGACTATATTTTAAGAAATAATCAAGTTTCCTTATAAACTAGATGAAAATGTGAGAAATGAATAGGAATCCAAGATGAAACTGAAGTTTTGATTTGAGCACTTAGAAGAACAGAATTGCAGCCTATCAAGGTAACATTCCATGTGATAACTTCCAAAAAATGATCATACACTTGATTTAAAACTGGAGAAGGTGATTTAAAATCTTGAGACTGAAACCACCAATGAATAGACTAAGGAAAAATTTTGGGAACTTTTAAGGATGAGAGAGACAATATAAGTGAGAAGAAACCAAAAAAATAAGTATGAAAGACTAGAAACATAGGAGGAAAACTAAGAATGTAGTGTCTTGGGACCAAAGTATAGAAAGCGTTTCATGGAGAAAGGATTTACTACATGTCAAGTGATGATGAAACATGTACTAAAATGAGAATTTACATTTTATCATTGGATTTAGCAAGGCATAAATCATTAGTGGCTTTTACTAAAGCAATTATTTACATAAGGGATAACTCAGGCAATAGTGAAAGTATAGTTGTGAAAAGTTTAGGAAAAAGTAAAGAAAGAGGAATTGTAAAGATTATATAAAGTGGAAGGTTTTCAGACAAATTGTGAGAGATGTTTTCTTCATGGAAATTAGAAAGGTGTAGAAACTGGAAAGACAAAAGTTAATAAAAGAGAAATCTTTTCTGTAACTGAGCCACAGGTTTACCATCCTCCAGAAAATTAATAAAAAGTATAATCAAAATTAATAAAGACCAATATGAATTCATGAAGAATAAGCCATGGTCTTATTGGTAATAGAAGAATAAAAATTTGTATAATCTGTTTGGATAAATATTTGACAGTATTTATCAAATTTTTAAATATCCATAGCTAATTTCACTCATAATGAATTATTCTATAAACATATTTTATATGTTTTAAAATATATATTTCTACAATAGTTAATGGATTAAAGTATTTACTTTATGGAAAACACTGTTCCTACTTGCCTTCTACCCAGATTTCAAGAATGTAAAAATGAGTTTGCCATTTTCTATTTTATCAATGAAAACAATTACATAAAGGAAAAGTTAATAATATGCTTATTAAGAAGAAAGATTAAATAATTTGTTCAATATTTGAACCCTGGGAAAATGAACCCATAGGAAAAAATTCTTTAGCATGACCATAGAACATCTACTCTTACATATACACAATTTTTCTTGGCCCATTATTTGTTACACACAAAAAAAATGAATGTCCTTCACTATATAACTCTTTTAATAAACTATAGTTCATTAAAAATATTATAAAAATATATTAAAAGAAGTTTTTAAAATATTAATTTAATAATTTATTTGAACAAATAATTCATAACTTAGGCAGCACTCAAAACTAGGGGAGGAGAGCTTACTCCAGGTACCTAAGAAGCACATTTTGGTAAGTTTAACATGGAAGAAATTACTTGGCATTTCTGGGTAGACATTTGTCTTAACTGAGTATGTTCTGAGAAGAGGTTTTTAGTTACACAACCCCTCAATTGGTTTGCCATTTGTATTTCTTTGTTATTTAAATTGGTTACAAAAAATCCTCCAAGTTAAGTTTCTTTACATAAGGACACCAGACAAACACACAACCATTAGCTAATGGCCTTCTTATTCACTTTATACAAAAAGCAAGAGAAAAATCTACTTAGAATGACATGGCTGTAACCCAAGACACATTGCTAAGCAGGAAACAACAGAAGTGCTAACAAATATCATATTTCCATTAGAATACTAAAAAAGAATGAATCAATTCATAAACATAATGTTTTCATTTGCAAATAACATTTCTGTGGGATTTTATAAAAATTGTATAATTTGCCTCTTTTGTTTGAGGTTGGTAGGAAACACAAATTCCTATGCATATTTTTTATTGTTTGAATTTTTGTATGATATAAAAATTAAGCAAAAGCTAAATCATGTGAAATCATTTATTTCCTTTTCTTTAAAACAGATTTTCTCATGTGGCTTGCTGAAAGTCTTACCAATGTCCTCCACCAGCTGGGGAGCCTCTGTGCATGTCTGGGACCTACTAAGGCTCTTCCCAGTGACCCCAAGAAGCCAGGGAGACTCAGTGCACCATGTGGTCTGCTGAGGGTATGCCTAGCCTAATCAACCCAGGCAGAGAGCCTCAGTGGACAATCAGGATCTGGTAAGGCCTGCCTAATGACTCCCACTCAGCTGAGGTGAACCTCCCTCCAGGATGGACAGCCGTCACCAACTCAGAAAACAACTGAGACTTTGTATTCAGCTGCCCCAGGGGAATATAGGAAAATGAAAAAACAAAAGAGCAAAATGTAATGTCAAACATTTGGCCCATCTCAAACAAGTCCAGGAGAAAAGGACCAAGAAAAAAGTCTGAGCCATACACCTGAATTTTCTGAAATCATAGCAACTGAAGTAAAGAAACAACTCCATGAAGCTGTAAAGGAAATCAGATAAAAAATAATCTCCAAGGTAAAGCAAATGATAAGCATAATGAAAAGAATGCTGAACACGTCTAAAGAAGACATAGTTAAAAAAATAGAACATTGAAAAATGATGGAAATCATGAATGAATAATATAAGAAGGAATTAAAATGCCTGAAACAGATTTAAAGAGATATTCAGGAAATCAAAATTCCATCCAAAGATGGCAAAACCACTTGAACAAATGTGAAAATAGACTTTCAGACCTTGAGTACAAACCACGACCAAGTCAACCCTACAAAGAGTACTAAAAGAGCACTGCCTATATTCTACATAGACATAAAAATGACTGTGATTTCAAGAACAACAGAAAAAAACACCACAGAGCAAACAATTAAATAGAGGGGAAAAGCAAAGAACCAACAGCAGAAAGATAACACAGTAAATATAAACCAAAATATATCAGTTATAAACATTAATGTGAATGGCCTGAATTCACCAATAAAAAGAAACAAACTGATGTAACAGATCAAGAAACAGCATCCAACCATACATATTATATACAAGGAACCCATAAAACCCAAAAAGAAATTCATAGACTGAAAGTCAAAGGATGTAAAATAAAACTTAATGAAAGGAAACCAGAAAAAAGCAGGGATAACAGTTCTGCTTGCTGACAATGTGGAAATGAAAATAGATAAAGAAGGCCACCACATAGTAGTTAGGGGAAAACTTTAAGAGATAACAATCTTAAATATATATGCATCAAATATGGGAACACCCATCTATATAAGACAAATGTTAATAAACATAAAAAATCAAGCAATAACAACATTATAATAGGAGACTTTAACATACCACTGACACAAAGTGACTGATCAACTAGACAAAAACTCAGCAAAGAAATAGCAGAGCTGAATCACACCTGTTAACAAATAGACATGTACAGAGTATTCCACCCAACAACATTAAAATACACATTTTTCTCAGCTGCTGACAGGACATTCTCTAAAATAGATCATATACTGGCCCATAGAACATGCTTAAGTAAATGTCAAAGAATCAAAATTATCCCATGCATATTATCTGATCATAGTGCCATGAAACTGGAAATTAATGGCAAAGGAAACTGCAAAACCTACATAAATACATGGAAATTAGATAATACCCTCCTGAATAATCAATGAGTCACAGAGGAAATTAAACAATATCCACAAGCAAACAAAAATGAAAATGCAACTTATCAGAACCTGTGGGATGCAATGAACACAGTCCTCAGAGGAAAATTTATCGCAGTGAATTCACACATCAGGAAAACAGAACAAACACAAATGAACAACCTGATGCTATACCTCAAACATCTAGAAAAAGAAGAGCAAGTTAAGCACAAAGCTCAAGAAGGGAGGAAATTATAAAGATCAGAGCAGAAATCAATGCAATAGAGACTAAGAAAACAATACAAAGAATTAATGAATCAAAGAGTTGGTTCTTTGAAAGAATAAATAAAGTTGATAAGCTCCTAGTAAAAGTTATCAAAAGAAAAGAAAAAATGTGAAATTCATGCAACAAGGAATGAAAAGGGTGAAATCACTGCCAACCCTGTGTAAATACAGAAGATCATAAATATCAACTTTGAAAACCTTTTCTCTCTGTTCAGTAATGCAGAAGAAATGGACATATTCCTAGGAACATATGAGTTACCAAAGCTGGATCAAGAAGATATAAAATTGCTGAATAACCCAATTTCATGGAATTGAAAATTCAGTTAGAACCTTACAAATGAAATACCAGGCCTGATGGATTAACAGTTGAATTCTACATGAAATTCAGGGAAAACTTAGTGCCAACAGTACTCAAACTCTTCATTGAAATTGAAAGGGAAGCAATTCTCCCTAACTCATTCCTGCTAGTAAGTATACCCTAATACCAAAACCAGAGAAAGACTCAACCAAAAAGAACTACCACCCAATCTCCCTAATGAACACAGATGCAAAAATCCTCAATAAAATACTTACGAAAAGAATATAGCAAATCATGAAGAAGATTATAAACCATAACAAGTGAAATTCATCCCAGGAATGCAGGAATGTTTCAACATATTCAAATCAATAAACATAATATACCATATCAATAGAGCCAAAGATAAGAATCACATTATTATTGTAATAGATGAAGAAAAATCTTTGATAAAGTTGAACACTCATTCATGATAAAAAAAAAACTATGGATAAATGTAATAGATAGTCTTTATCTCAATCTAATAAAAGTCATATATGATAAACCAACTGCCAGCATCTCATTAAGTAGACAAAAACTAAAAACTCTCAACTTAAAATCAGGAACAAGACAAAGATGTCAATTATCACCAGTCTTATTCAATATAATTCTGGAAATATTGGCCAAACAAATAGATAAGAGAGAAAAATAAGAGGAAAAAGGACAGAAAAGTAAGAAGTTAAATTATCATTATTTGCAGATGACATAATACTCTACATAGAAAACCCCCCAAAACTCTACAGAAAGATTTCTAGATCTAGTAACCAAATTCAGTAATGTAACAGGATCAAAAATCAATATTCAAAAATAAATATCATTCCTATACACAACAACAAACTCCCTGAAAGGGAAATAAGGAAACCATACCCTTTACAATAGCATTCAAAAAATATAAAAAACTTAGGGATCAATCCAGCAAAGAAAGTAAAAAATCTATATATTGAAAATTACAGTAATTGGAAAAAAGAAATTGAAGAGGATTTCAGAAAACAGAAAAACATTCCTTTTTGATGAATAGGAAAAACAAAAATGGCCATTGTAAAAATGGCCATTTTCCCAGAATTATTATACAGATTTAATGCAATTCTAATCAAAATACCACTAGCATACCTCTCAGATCTAGATAAATTGTTCCTAAAATTCTTCTGGAACCAAAGAGGCCTAGAATAATAAAGGCAACAAAGGCAAGGTAGAAGGCATCACAATTGCTGACTTGAAATTATACTACAAAGCTACTGTGATACAGTCAGCATCCTACTAGCATAAAAACAGACCTGAAGAACAGTGGAATAGATTAGAAGATACAGTCACAACTACAAACACACTCAGCCACCTTATCTTTGATAAAGGGACCAAACAGGTTTACTGGAAGAAAGCCTCTTTAGTAAGTGGTGGGAAAACTGGCTCTCAACATGCTGAGAACAGAGTGGGAAAACAAGCCTGCTTCTGCACTGTTTATCTTATGTAGTTTTCTGGGGTTACAGTGCTGCTAATCCAATCAATGTATTGATCTAGCAATCAACCAGCCTGAATTCTATCACCTTTATTCCCAGCATTGTACTATGAAATCAGTCACACACTCTAGATACAGTTCCTTCCAAAAAGCTAGATGTAAATGTGCATGACACTTTGGGGAGACATCTAGACATAAACCATAACATAGTACCACATTAATTTATATATAATAGAGTAGCTATAACCCATTTTGATTTTAGCAATTAACAATATAGGTAATTATCTTGTGTTCAAGGAAAAGTAAATAAACTTGGAGTCTCAATTAGGATTTTCCAAAAAACAGACAGGAATACAGAAATATAAATATGGATAACTTTTAAGGGAAAATAGTAGTAAGTTAAATAAGAAAGAAAGAGGATTCAAATATTTGCTATCAAGCAAGATATATACTACAGATAACTAGAACTTGATCTCAGAGAGGAAATCTTTCAATGTAGAATATTGATATGTGTCTCAGAATTAAAAGGCTGGTAGAACATTTATGTAACTCCAGAAAGTAACTGGTTTATTAATGCTGACATGGAACAGATTAGTGGACATTAATTGCTGATGTCTTTTGCCTGCCTTACTCTGATTCAAAGCAGGAGCAGATGATTAAAGAATGAGTGCCCAGTAAATGAAAAACAAACAAACAAACAAAAAAGTAAGAAATGGACATTTCTAGTCCCTGTCAAGTCCTCACTTTCTTTCTCATTTGTTTTATTTTTTGGAAGAGGGTGAGATCTAAATTCTGCATTGTAAGAGCACAAGGTCTTGATGGCATGGTGACAACCCAGATCAAATGTATGTAGAGATAGGTCAAGTTTTAACACATACAATTTGAAGCCCAAATTGTGCTGATTATTTCAGACTTCTATCAGGAATGAAGTAATCTAGAATCAGAACACAAGTGCTATATTCCAATATCACTAGCTTCATGCATAGAAATATTCTATTTTGGACCAGGGATTTAGTTCAATGGCATAAGTGCCTGCCTGGCAAGTGCTAGGTCATGAGTTCAATCCCTGGTACAAAAAAATCTATTTTTAAATTATTTATTTTTATTTAAATGCTCATTTAAAATCCTAAGCATGTATTTTGTAATTTCAGACTTGTAGTAAAATGATAAGGAAGAATTTCTGAATATCTTCATTAAGATTTTTCAAATACAGCATGCCACTCTGGTAAGTAGCTGTGGCCTCCCAAGCTGCCCCAGGGTGAGAACTATATCAGTGTTTGCTGAGATCCATGCCATGTTGGAACTTGGGGCACTGGGAAAACAGGCAGCCAGCTCACCACTTTGGTGGGCAGCTGTGAGCCTACCAGCATGCAGGCTAAGAATCAAGCATCATCTCATCCCCCCCCAGCAAGTGAGAGCCAGAGATCTGAGCATCTCTTGCAAGTTTGACTATATGTAATATAGCAAATAAGGGGGATTTTCTTCTGCCATCTCTTTGAAGGCAAATATTTTTATCTCTGTTTTGCTCTGTTCTGATCAATGGTATTGCTCTATTCAATGTTCTGTTTTTATAATTTCGGTATTTCCTTCAATATTGCCCTACCTGAATGAAGGAACAACTATTGTGAAGAAAACCAGATATACTATTGTACCTGTTGCTGTTATCCCGGTAACCTGCTGTGAGGTCCTGTACAAATTTCACTGCACTGCCTCAATTGACTTTGTTCTGTCTTGTTCTGCTGTATTTTACTACCTTCAAAATAATTAAATAATAAATAAGAAAAAATTGTAAAAAGTAAATAACAACAACAAAACAAATCAGTAAGGTACTGAGCAAGCTGAAACATGATATAACTAAACAGATAATGGACTTAAAAAGCAAAAGGAGGAAAAGAAAGTATCCTAAAGGATATAACTGCATGTATATTTAAGTGTGTAGGATTGATAACCATGTTGCTAAGTTTTTGTTGGATTGCTGAACAGAACTATTTTCAGCCTCACTGTTTGAATGTCCACTTTGTATGCTTTAATTTTGTAACTTGAACAACTATATCCAAGAAGGCAATATGTAATGTATCAACTAGTGATTTCTTACTGGGGTTTATTTTTTTTTTAATTCTATGTTGTTTCTACCCTTTTTTCTGTTTTACTTTTTCCCCCTCTCTTTAAATAAACTTTTTAAAAAACTAAAAATTAAAAAAAAAATTTAAGATTTTTCAAATATTCCTCTATCTCCATTCTTCCCTCCCTCTCTATGTTCACAAAGACACACACAAACACACACTCACACACAAACCATAATAATACCTCCAATTTAAAATTCAACTTCAATACAAAGGCAGAGTTGATTCTTGTCTTTTCCATTTCCATATTTATAAATCTTGAAAATAATAAAAACTGATTTGCATTATCCACATATATTTTCCACTGTGCTTAATCCTAAACACACAGTAAGTATAGTGTTAAAATTGTTGACCCAAAATACTGAAAAAAAAAATTAAATGTGGTTACTCTTACCTTGACAGTATTTGGTTAAAATTCACCATTCAAAAGTTTTGATATTAGTCTTTTTTCTTTCCCTTTAATGTAATGATGTTATTCATTTGAAAGATAATTAGATACATTGTGCTTTAGAGAGGTTGTTTCTTCCTTTTATTTATTTTTATGTACATGTAACATAGATATAGTTCTAGAATTCAGGACCACATAAATAAATACATTCAGAGAAATATCAAGATAACCTCAGCTCTTCTACCTGTTCTCACATTCTGTCTTTTTATACCATTGAAACAGCTCTGTCCAGAGTAGGAAAGGTCAACGTCATGCCAGGTGGTGATCTGGCTGCATCACGGTTACCCAACAGGACCTTTCAAAGTGTAGATTTTCTACTTTGCTCCCAAATATTTCTATTTACTATATTGTTCTGTGAACTTGAAACATACTTTTATACATTTGAAATTTTTTAAAAACAAAATTTTAGGTTATACTATCTATTAAGTTTAGAAGGTAGTAAAAACAGAAAATCAGACTTACTTCATTGGAAGATTTGAAAATAAAACTTCCAAAATAAATCTTAGTATTTTTAACTTGAAACTGAATTGTTTTATGAAAATCCTGATCATATCTTAGTGCACAGAAGAAATGTTAATTTCAGGGAACCTAGACATTTTCACACCACTGAAAACCACAGTGGCAAATATATGTGGATAATGCTCATGTACTGAAGGCAGTACATGAGCATTAAAAAAATTTTTTTAAACACTAGAAGTAAAATAGGGACAACAAAAACAGTGTCACAAAGGATTTTCCAGGTGATGGCATTCAGCCACCAGAATGTTTATTAAAGAATTCCCTTGATTTCCAGGCCTTGGGAAGAAATGAAAAAGGAAAAGGTTAGTTAGAGTTATGTGTTGTGATATACGTCAAGCAACCCCAGAGGGAGTTTATGAAGTAAAATTGCCTTTCAGAGTGGTTCTTTTTGGCACTGAAGTGGCTGCGCTGCTCACCTTAGTTATTGGAGTTGGGTGTCTTGGAGAAGAATGTGACCTTGAGTGAAGAAGCTATCTACCTTGGGAAATCATTATATTCTACCTGCTGAAACATCTCCTGGTGGGGCTGGTTAAAGATGAATCAGAGAGGCACATGACTATGTCCACAAAATAAAAACTGAAGTCTTAAACAAAACACCAGTTATACACTCTGGTGCATTTATCAGGAAAACTTGATATTTGCTTGTATTAATAATTTTAAAATAATTTTTAACGATAATTAGGATTGTGGTAATTTAAGGATCCAGGTTGGTTTTGTTTTATGTTTAGAACTGAAAAGAGACATTCACTTTTCTTTATGCCAATATAAAATCTTTTCTTAATGCATCAAGATGAGATGAATAAAATAACATTCTGGAACTAGGAAATTTCTACATCAAAAACTTTCCTTGAGGGGCCCCTCACCTGAGCTGGGAGGAGAACCAGCAGCCCCACAGCGCCAACCATGCAGGGACTCAAGGTGCAGCACAGAAAGGCAATTTGCCTGCTGTCTTGGTAAGGGCCCAGGCCTAAGCTGGGAGGAGAACCAGCAGTCCCAGAGCTGCAATCATGGAGGGACTCAGGGCACAGCACAGAAAGGCAATTTTCCCACTCTCTCAGTAAGCACCCCTGGCATGAGGCAGGAGAAGAATCACCCAGCGGCTCCCATGAGCTTATCAACCCCCCCCCAATTAGCAAGTGAGAGCCAGAGATCTAGACATCTCTTGAGAGGTTGACCATATGCAATATAGTAAATAGGGGAGATTTCCTTCTACCATCTCTTTGAAGGCAAATATTGTTATCACTGTTTTGCTTTGTTCTGATTAATAATATTGCTTTATTCAATGTTCTATTTTGATAAGTTCCAGAATGTCCTGTATTTCCTTTGATTTGGCTATACCTGATTGAAAGAACAACTGTTGTGAAGATAACAGGATATACTATGGTATCTATTACTGTTATGCCAGTAACCTATTGAGGGTTTCTGTACCAATTTCACTGCACTGTCTCAGTTGGCTTTGTTCCGTCTTGTTCTGTTGTATTTTGCTACCTTCAAAATAATAAAAAATTAAAATAAATAAATAAAAAATAAAAGGAAAATAAAACAGATCAGTAAGGTACTAAGGAAGCTAAAACACAATATAACTAAACAGATAATGGACTTGAAAAGCAAAAGAAGGAAAAGAAAGCACTCTAAAGGATATAACTGCATGTATGTTTAAGTGTGTAGGATTGATAACCATGTTGCTAAGTTTTTGCTGGATCATTACACAGAACTGTTTGTAGCCTCACTGTTTGAATGTCTACCTTGTATGCTTTAATTTTGTAACTCAAACTACTATATCTAGAAGACAATATGTGATTTATCAACTAGTGATTTCTTACTGTTTCTTTTTCTTTAAAATTCTGTATTGTTTCTTCTCTGTTTTCTGTATTGCTTTTTTTTCTCTTTAAATAAAATTTAAAAAAAGAAATCAACCAATAACAAATGCTGGCAGGAATGTAAGGAAAGAAGAAATCTTTTCTACTATTAATGGGAATGCAAAGTGGTACAACCACTATGGAAATTAGTGTGAAGATTCCTCAAAAATCTAGGATTTCAAGTCCTATTTCACCCAACTGTTCTCCTTCTGGGTATCTTCCAAGAAGAATTAAAAACATCATACCACAGTTATGTGTTTACACTTATGTTTAAAGCAATATAATTGTAATAGCTAAATCTTGGAAACAACCTTAATACCCATTAATCAAGGAATTAATTTAAAAATGTGGTATTTTTACACAGTGGAGTACTACTGAGCCATAAAGAAGGATAAACTTGAAACTTTTGTAGGCAAATAGATTGAACTTGAGACCGTTCTCATAAGTGAAATAAATCAGATTTACATGTGTAAAGATTGAATTGTCTCCCTGGCATGAGAAATGGGATGTGTAAATAAGGTATAGAATATACAGTAGATACTGTAAAATGGAAAAAATTGTTTAAAAGGAAAAAGGAACTAGAAGAAGGGAAAAGGGGAAGCAAGGAAGAAGGAAAAGAATGAAAGATGCCTATACTATTAGCGTCTCCCAGTTCATTGAAAAGGAAGGTTCATACTAATATCAATTATATAATTTTTAATGCCCATATCTTCTACTCTGTGTAACTACTTTGAAGATGAAAATATACAATGTATAGACTACTGTTATTCTACTAGTATTTTGTTATGAATTTCTGTTTTACCTTTTTCAATAAAATAAAAATGGGACAAAAAAACTTTCCTTAAGCTGGCTTTTAATGATATAGGGATAGATGCTGATAAATGAAGTATCTCAAATCTGTTATCATTCTATTATATTATTAAAATATCTAGAAAGTTGAGACCAGAAATATCCTCTATAGAATGGCTAAAGAAGTATAAGGTGGTTGTTGGTATTTAACTTTCAACAGAGAAAATTAGAAAACTATTTCTAGTAACAACTGATTACCTAAGACCATTGCAATTGCTATCAGCATCTGCAATCCTCAGATGATTTGAGCACAGCTAAATTTTAGAAATGCACAATTTCCCTATTTTCCCCAAATATGACCAGAAATAACAAGTTCATACCTTGGAATATATTAAAAGTTTTATAATAGTCTTATGTGGAGGAAAATAAGATACTTATTTTTTTCTTACAAAATTCAAAATTTTGCAAAAGTAGTGTGAGAAAATTTATTAAATCAGATTCACAATAAATGTATTTAAAAGGATGGAAATCTGAGTCATAGTTTCATCATAGATACAACAAACTGTAAAATCACTGGGTAAGCTACATGTTAAGACATAAGGAAAGTTCAATGTGAAAAGTGTTGACATTCGTAATTCACAAATAAATAACTCACAGATCACATTGCAACACTGAATTCAAGACAACATGAATGAAAAGAAAAAGAAAGAAATGCATTTTAAATGACAAGAATGTCATCATGTAAAAGGCATAACCGAGTGCCAGAACAGAAATATCAGCAAGATTAAATAAAATGTGTCCAAAGCAATTTGAAAGATAGACATAAAACCATAAATAACAAAAAATGTACATATTATTAGAAATAGTTTTTTAAGGATTATTTATCTGCCAGCATCCTGTTATTTTAGCTTTTAAAATACCATGTAACATCCACCTTGCATTTATCTCCTGTTTAGAGTCCCCTACTAGGATAAATCAAATATAACAATATTCAAGAATTCTACTGGAACAAATCAGTCATCATCCACAAGATAAGATACTAATCAATGTTCTGGCAGAACATTAAAAACTAGAAAGCCAATTTGAAGCCACTTCTGTTTTTAAAATTCAGTACAGTACAGGAAAATCATAACCACAGCATTCTATCAATGGAGTCCTATCTGCATGGGTAGCATTCTCAGGAAATGTTCATTAGTCTCCTTTTAATATATCAGGAGATGGCCATGAGGAGAGTTCCTGTATTTGGGGCATTTACTAATGTCAGAAAACACAAAATCCATTACCTCTTTCTACTTGATAATTCTTTGATATTTTAAGATTCATAGAATTGTCTACTCTACCTGGTCCTCAATCTCATCCTTCACCGCTTCCCTGTTCCTCACATACACTTTTCATATCAGAGAAAAATCCACTCTGAGCACAAATGCTTTTCAATCGTCTCTTCCAGTGTAGTGCCTACAGCTGCATCTAATACACTACCTCTAGAATGATAAATACAAACTCACAGTATCTACATATGGATGCTATGCTGCTGAATGTAGATTTTTTTAAGCAGCATGTCTGATTACTTCTTCATTTTCAGCAACACTAATGAAATTACGTATATTGTTGAAAATTCAAATACAAAATTTTACATATTATTTGTCTTTTTTTTTTAATCTCATTGGATTCAGGGCATCATTATGGCTGATTGCGACAATCACACTTCTAGAATACAGAAAATCTTCACATACTAAAACACATCAAAGTCCCTCAAGGCCTTTGCATTTACTGCTCCCTCTCCCTGAAAGACCTCTTCCAATCCCACCCCAATGATATACACTGTCTCAACTTCCTTTGATTAGCTGCTTCACTTTTATTCTTTTCTGACAAATAAAATTGTATATAAATTATCTACAACATTATTTTGATATATATGTATACATGTTCTTCAACTCTAACTTTAAACATATACTTAGAGGGTCCCAGTGACTATTCAGAATGGATTTCTTCCAATTATATCCTCTTTGTGCATGCTAAAGCACTCAGCTCAGCTCATTCATCATTGAATGTCTCGCACTAAGCAGAAAGCTCCATGAATAGGCACCATGTTTGTTGTCTCCCTTGCCGTAGCTTAGGCAGCTAGTAGGAGAGTACGTAGCTACTAGGATAGGAAGACAAAAGGAATCTGGATTTTACCATGCATGGCAGCAACCTCTATCCATTATCAGACAATCACCTCTCCAATACCACTGAGGGCATAAAGAATTTTAATATGGAAAGAAACATAGGTGTTCTAGAACATTTCATTAACATCTTTAAGATCATATTGTAGCTAATGTTATGAATCTCCTTATTTATTCTGTTTTCCCTGGAATGATACAATAATACATTTCATCCAAGAGTGACCACTAAATTCAAATATAATGAAAGAAACACGAAAGTTACAACCAGTAAAACTTTTATTAGCTACATAATTTTGGGCTAGCTTTTATAATTTCTTAATCCATAAAGAGGGAGTTGTTAAAATATATAGGAATTATTTCATTGCAAAAATTAATAAAATGTTAATAGTGTTCACTATCTCTATCACTTCACTTCCAGAACTCAATATTAACAAACCCATTTAGTATTAAAATGTTATGAGAATTAATAAATATCAACATTAAAATTACCAGACTACTATTTCTAATTTTAAAAATTAGAGAAATACCAGTCCTCTCCAGACTTCTGATTCTTCTCTCAGTGTCTTTGATTTCTGATAACTGCAAGTTCAGCAAGGTTTTTAGCATCTCAAAAATATTGCCTTTATTTGGGACTTTGAATCTACCTTTCAAATGGTGATTTGCTTTCATATTTTGACTTGTCTGAGATGCATTACCTATCTTCTCAAGTGTGAAGAGTAATCTATTAAGGAAAGAAAAAAAGAAAGAGAAAAATCATGCAATTCTTTTGCAGTTTTTAATCTGCTATCAGACTAAGTTCCCCAATCATTTGTCTCCTCTTTTCATTTTATTACACTTACATTTTTGCTGCTTTTAGCATTTTTAAAATCCCCTATTCATTCTTCAGTCTTCCTGAAACTGTTCTTAGAGATACAAAATAAAAATTTATCAATGCTTTTATATCCTCCTTGATATAATTTGAATAGTTTATGACTTGAATTTAACAAAGTGATTTCTAAACTAACTTCTAATTTTTCAGCTCTTTGTAATTTTTCACAACTGTGGAGTTTGTGTAGTTGAAAATTGTATGAGTATTTCACCTTCAATTTATTTTAGGTATTTAAACATACAGTTGAATAAATATGTAGGGCTCTATAACCTTAAACATTATTATTAAATATAACATATATACATAGAATGTGCAAATCATAAATGTTGGGTTCAATAAATTCTTTCCAAGCAAATATAGTCATATAATCAACTCTTAGTTTAAGAAACATCCCAAAATGCTTTTATTCATTCATTTTTTACCTTTCCTCCAAAATAAAGTAAGCACCGTCTTGACTTTTAATATTTTAGGTTAGCTTTCCCAGTTTTTGTACTTTGTATCACTGGTAAACATTTATTTTTGATTTGAGGCCACTTCAAAAAGTACTACCATGAATAATCATGTGCTAATATGCATTTAATGGGGTAACCTATTCATTTCTGTTGAATATGTACATAGGAAAGGAATTAATAGATCATAGGATATTCATACATAATAGATTACAGGATATACATATATCCTATGACAAATAAAATTGCAATATATGATCTACAGAATGATTTTGATATCCATATACATGTTCTTCAGCTCTGACTTTAAACATCCACTTATATATTATATACACACATATGTATATTATACATATAAAACATAATATAAATACATTTGTATACCAAATTGTTTTCCAACATAGTTGTACTAATTCATATACCTATCTCCAGTGTATGAAAAATGTTAGCATCTCCATCCCTTAACTTCCAACTTAGTAGTGACATTATATACAGAAAGTGGCCTTCTTGTGATCAACAAAGTGAAACCTTGATTTTTCTAATATCAATTGATAGTATCTGCATTGTTACTGGTATACTTAGATCTTTTAATTTAAAATTATGATTTGATAACTACTATACTTGTAATTACTATTTGACTTATTCTTTGTTTCTTTTTTGTGTCATCTACTCTTTCTGCATTTTCTGAGTTTAGGTGAGCATTTTATGTAATCCTATTTTTCTCTTATAATATCAGTTATATTTCTTTAAAAAAAAAAAAACTTAGTTCTTGTCCTGAATAGAGTTCCCAGTATACCTTACAACTAACCTAGGTCTGCTGTCAAACAACATTACCACTTCATAAGTAGTGCAGGTACATTTTAAGAGTGTTCCCAAATCCTCCCTCCCTCCTCTTTTATATAATAAATATGTAATTCATACCACTTGTCAAAAACCATAGTCACTACTACAATCATTGATCCTGTAATTATTTTGACAAATTATTTTTTTTGCTGGAACAACAAAAAAATAGTAAAAATAAAATGTCACTTTTTCTAGTACTTTGTCTTTCTTCAAGTCCATCTGAAGTTTTCTCTCTTCTGAAGAATCAATTTTAATATTCCTTCAATGTCAGGATGATAACAAATTCTTTTAATTTTCATTATTCTCAAAAAGTCTTTATTTCTCTTCACTCTTAAGGGAGAATTTTCCCATAATTCTAGGTTAGTAGTTTTTCTTTCAGCACTTTAAATACTTCAATATCATTTCTTCATGTTTTCATGCATTCTGAAGACAAAGCCAATGTAATGTTTATCTTTTTTCCTCTTATAAAAGGTATTCCTCATCCCTCATTTAACATGATTAAAAGAGATAAGGAAGGTCACTACATAACAGCCCATTGTCACAAAGAGATAGATCACACAAAAAGTCAGAAAAGAAATAACAGAACTGAATCATACCTGTGATCAATTGGACTTAGGAGATGTTTACAGAGTGTTCCACACAACAGAATACACATTCTTCTCAGCAGTGCATAGGACATTTCTGAAAATAGACCATACATTATCTCATAAAACATTAAGTAAATGCAAAGGTATTGAAATTATACCAGGAATAATATCTGACCATAGTGCACTGAAATTGGAAATCAATGGCAAAAGAAATTTCAAAGCCTGCATAAAAACATGGAAATTAAATAACAAACTTTTGAACAACCAGTGGGCTACAGATGAAATTAAAGAAGAAATAAAGCAATACCTACAATTCAATGAAAATACAGAAACAACATATTGTAATCTGTGGGATGCAATAAAAACATCATTGAGATGCTTAAGAGGGAAATATATAGCAATAAATTGTCATACCAAGAAAATGGAATGATCACAAATAAACAACCTAATGCTTCATCTCAAGCTTCTAGAAAAAGAAGAGCTTGCTAAACCCAAAGCTCATAGAAGAGAGGAAATTGTGAAGATTAGAGCAGAAATCAATGCAATTGAAACTACAACAAAAAAAATACAAAGAATTAATGAATCAAAAAACTGGTTTTTGAGAGAATAAACAAAATTGAAAAAGCCCTAGCTAACTTTATCAAGAAAAAAATAGAAAAAAAAAACTCAAATTCATGCAATATGGACTGAAAAGGGGGAAATTACTTCAGATCCCATGGAAATTCAAAAGATCATGAATACCTACTTTGGAAATCTATACTCACATAGGATGGAAAAAAATAGAGGAAATGGACCAATTTCTAGGAAAATATTAACTACCAAAGCTCAACCAAGAAGATATAGCAATTTTGAATAACCCAATATCAGCTACTGAAATCAAAAACATAATTTAAAACTTACCAACAAAGAAAAGCCCCAGTCCTGATGAATTCACAGTTGAATTCTATAAAAATTTAGAGAAGATTTAATGCCAATACTCCTTAAACTCTTCAATGAAATTGAAAGAGAAGCAGTCCTCCCTGACTCATTCTTGGAGGCAAGTATTACACTTATACCAAAACCAGAGAAAGACCCAACCAAAAAGGAGAACTATAGACCAATGTCACTAATGAACATTGATACAAATATTCTTGATAAAATATTGGCAAATAGAATGCAGCAAATCATTAAGAAGATTATACACCATGACCAAGTGGGATTTATTCCAGGAATGCAGGGATGGTTCAACATATGCAAATGAAAAAATATAATACCTCACATCAAAAGAACAAAAAATAAAAGTCACATGATCATCTCAATAGATACAGAAAAAGCTTTTGATAAAGTCCAACACATTTTCAAGATAAAAACCCTACAGAAACTCGGAATAGAACATATGTACCTCAATCTCATAAAGGCCATTATGACCAACCAACTGCCAACATTATACTAAATGGACAGAAACTGAAAGCCTTCACTCTAAAATCAGGAACAAGACAAGGATGTCCACTATCATCACTCCTACTCATTGTAGTTCTGGAAATATTAGCCAGAGCAATCAGGCAAGAGGGAGAAATAAACAGAATAAAAATAGGAAAAGAAGAAGTTAAATTATCATTATTCAAGATGACATGACACTCTATATAGAAGACCCCAAAATCTGCATTAAACGTCTACTACAGGTAATAAATAAATTCAGCAGTATAGCTGGATGCAAAGTCAACACTCAAAAATCAATACCATTTCTCTACACACACACAAAAAAAAAAAACTCACCAAGAGAGAAATTATGGAAATATTGCCTTTCACAATAGCATCTTAAAAAAATGAAATACTTAGGAATCAACCTAACCAGGAATATAAAAGACCTATATGCTGAAAATTATACTACCCTAAAAAAAGGAGATTGAAAAGGATATTACAAAATGGAAATATATTCCTTACTTTGAGTTAGGAAGAACCAACATTGTGAAAATGGCCATACTTCCAAAACTGTTATACGGATTTAATGCAATCCCAATCAAAATACATCAACATACATTACAGATCTAGAGAAAACATTCCTAAAATTCATTTGGAAATGAAGACTCCTAGAATAGCAAAGGTGATTCTGGGCAGCAAAAACAAGACTGGAGGCATCTCAATTCCTGACTTGAAACTATACTACAAAGCCACAGTGATAAAATCAGCATGGTACTGGCAAATAAATAGACCTGAGGGTCAATGGAACAGATTAGAAGATGCAAACACAACTACAAAGACCCTCAGCCACCTGATGTTTGACAAAGGTGCTAAACATGTTCACTGGAAAAAAGTCTCTTTAATAAATGGTGTTGGAAAAATTGGCTTTCCACATGCTGAAGACTGAAAATAGCCCCATACACTAAACTAAAATCAAAATGGATCAAGGATCTAAATATTAAAACAGAAACACTAAATCTACTGGAAGACAAAGTAGGCAGAAATCTTGGAGACATAGGGGTAGGGAGAGAATTCATGAATAAAATACAAACCACATGGGAAATACTTCAAAGAATCAACAATTGGGATCTCATATTACTAAAAAGTTTTTGTACTTCAAAAGAAATCACCAACAAAGTGAGAAGAAAACCCACAGAATGGGAAAAAATCTTTCAACAATCCCTCCAACAAAGGACTTATATCCAGAACATATAAAGTACTGAAAAACATCAAGGCCCCCAAATTCAAAGACCCTCTCCAAAAATGGGCATCTGAGATGAAAACACAGTTCTCAGATGAAGATATACAAATGGCAAATAAACACACGAAATATGGTCATTCAACAAATGCAAATTAAAACAACATTGAGATTTCATCTCACCCAGGAAAGAATGGCTGCCATCAAGAAATCAACTGATAACAAATGTTGATGAGGCTGAGGGGAAAAGGAACACTTCTCCACTGTTGATGGGAGTGCAGACTGGTGCAACCACTGTGGAGGTCAGTATGAAGATTCCTCAGAAAACTAGGATTGGAAGTTCCATTCACCCTCCTACATATTTTCCCAGAAAAATTGAAAAAGTCATGTCACAGTAATATATGTGTTCCCATGTTCATAGCAGCACAATTTGTGATAGCTTAATCTTGCTATCAACTACAGAGTGGATGAAAAACATGTGGTATTTTTATGTGATGGAATACTACTCGGCTATAAAAAAGGATGATCTTGAAGCCTTTATCAGTAAATGGAGGCAACTTGAGAATATCCTCATTAATGAAATAAACAAGGCTCACATTAGTAAATATCACATTGTCTCTCTAGTGTAAAAAATAAGAAGAATGGACACAATAATGGTATCCAAAAAGTATAATAGATATAAAAGTATAATAGATATAAAAATATAATAGATATAATAACTATTGAGAAAGTGAAAGGGAAGGAAAGTGCTCTAAAGGATATAATGCTATGTATGGTGTGTAAATAGATGACCATATTACTGAGCTTTTGTTAGATTATTGAACAGAAGAGTTTGTACTGTCAATGTTTGAGTGTCTAGCCACTATTTATACTCTGACTTTTTAACTTTAACAACTATTGTTAAGTTAACAATATGTAATGTATCAACTAGTGATTTTATGATATTAATTTTTTGAACTCTGTATTCTACTTTTCTTGTTTTTTCTATTTTGTCTTTTTAAAATTTTCTTTTCTTTTTCTCTTAAAATAAAAAAATAAAATAAAATTCAAATTGTCATGAAAAAAATCAAACAAAACAATAAAACCAATCAAAACAAAACATTGAATAAAACAAAACAATAAAATGAAACAAAGCAAAACAGTGCAAATGATATTGGATTTCAAAAACAATACAGAAGGAAATTCCCTATATTTGTAATATTGCATATTATTATCCTCTTAATAGATGCTCAGACTACTGGTCCTAGGTCTAAAAAGTGAATAAAACAATAGAAACACTAAGTTGTTTTGATACTTCAGATGCTATCAACTCAGCCTGTCCTCTGAATCAGCAGGTTGCTTACAGGTCAGAGGATGAGTCTCCTAGCCCACATGCTGGTTGACTCACAAAAAGTTTGAACTGGCTTCTTGTTCTTCTTGTTACTCCTCCCAGGCCCAGCATGGTTTCTGCCAAATCACAGCAAAAGCAGATTTGGCTTGTTCTCCTCCCAGGACCTGCATTGCTTGTGCTGCATTGTGGGAAGTGTGAATTGGTTTCTTGTTCTTGTTACCTCTCTCAGACCCACATGGCTTTTGTCGACTCACAGGAAAGATGAATTTGGCTTGTTTTCCTCCAGGTACCCATATGGGTTGTGCCAGGTCACAGGAAGGCCTGACCACTTTCTCATATCTTAATTTACTTCAATCCCTAAAAATCATTTTCCACAAGACTCCTTCTTAAGTAATTGCATTCAAAAAGACAGTTACACATTCTCTAAATCTGTATTTCTTCTCTGCCAACCAGAAAGCTCATGCTCACTGGCAGCAAAGACCCTTCATACTTGTACTTTGTGTTTATTCTTTCTGTGTAACACTATCTCCTACAATATTCCAATCATTCTTGATCATACCAGAAAGAATTGTTCACAGATAACACAGAAACTCAGTTCATCTAATTTTGGACAATGAGTACTTGAATCTTTGATTTAAATGTAAAAACTTAACTTTTTAAGTTTCAACTTTCTCAAATAGAAAACTGAAATCATATTATGACTCTCACAAGATCACAAAGCACTCGTCAAATATTCAAATTTTTATATAGCTAATAAAAAAGCAGCAGCTACATCTTGTGATTAGTTACTGTTTTTCAATCTCACATATTCCAAGTTTTTATTATTTGAGGAAATATTACTTGCATGTTTCATATGAAGAATAACAACTATGGTAGGTAGCTTCATAGGCATTGTTCAATTATTGGTTATATGGAAGAAAATGTGAGTACTTAAGACACATTTGCTCACTAATAATCATGATAACTCTGAAAGTATAGTAACACTGGTTCATGAAGAAGTTAAAGAGTTTTAAGAATCTTGCCAAATGTCAGGCAAGTATTGATATAGGGAAGGAAAATAAATGTAATTCCAAGCCTGCTGGATGTCAGATGTGCCAAGTTCCTGTTTCTCCAAACTCAAGAATAGGGAGGTTAAGAGTAAGAAATATCTATTGAGAGAGAGAGAGACATAGCTCTCAAGAGACAGAAGGGTTATTGGGCCCTGACCTAGATCCCCGATCTTCCAAGTGAGTGTACAGTAGAGGTTAAATAAAAAGAGACAATTGTATGATTTTTTAGGGCTCCAGGAGGGTCAAAACCCTTTAGTTGAGCTCATGACTCTGAGGGCTAAGACAAAGTCTTCTCTGGATTAGCCCACTTTATTAGGACCAAGGACAAAAGGTGAGAAAACTGAGAAAAGTGCAGGAAATGAGCAGGACCTTGGGAGTCATTCCAAAGACTTCTTCAAGTGATAAATTATGCCAATTTAGGAGAACCATCTTATCTCCAAGATAACATTCATGGTAGGATTGAGACTGCAGGAGTGAACTTCCTTTAACTGCTGTCTCCATTTACTTAATTAGTGGAGGAACCAAGGTTTCTTCAGCTGTGGCCTTATCTTGTCCTTTGAGGTATCTCTGTCTTCACAGGCCTCTTCAGGCCTCAGCCAGGACCAGTGATTCATAGAGATTCACTTACTATGAGTCAGCTCCCATCACCAGGCAAGGGGCCAAGGCCTAGGATAAACTCACAGATAAACATAGAAAGCCAATTAGTAAAATTTAAATCCTGCTCAGAGCCACTTCATAATGGTCTCCAACAGGAAGGGACCTCAAAAATAAATTGCTGCAAACCCTACTTTACAAAGTTTTATAGAGCAAAATCACTAGGTGGGTACAAAATCTTGAGGTAGATACAATGTGGGACAAAATTAGAATCATCAAATTATAAGTATAGCTGCTTAGGTAATAGTGATCCAGTGAGGAAGTGGGTCACATAGCAAGCGTACATGGAAAGAACAAGGATCACTTTAGGAAGAGATGAATCAGGGGATTTTGGTCACACACCTGGGTGACTGATGTTAATTTACTTTTCACCTCCTGAGAAGACATTTTGTCCTGATCATTTTGTCTTTGTCTTGAGTCCTGGCCTCCAACAGATACACCTCCAGCCACATTTTTAATGTATTTTCCTCTTCTGCATTGATTCCCCTGAGAGCCTATTCTTCTATGACTGCCCATATTTTTAACCTAGCCTAGTTATATGTAATAATACCACATAGAAAATCATGACATCTGATTTCAGAATGCCTTCCTATTCTGCCTCCTGATTCAGTCGCATCTACTACATTTGAATATACCAAATATACAGTCAGTATGTGCCTTTTACAAAGAAATATTTTCCCATTGCTAAATTATCCTATATGATGCTCTTGCATACTGTATCACAAAGCAATCTTTTGATATACTAACTTGACAACTCTACCTGTCTTACTTTCCTATTGCTGAGACTCAATCCTCAACACCTACATTTTAAAAAAGGAGAGGTTTATTTTGGTTTATAGTATCAGTTTAGTCCATAGTCAGCAGGTTCCAAGGCAAAAATATGATGCCAAAGGTCCATAGAGGAGGAAAAGATTCTCAGTTCACAGGAGTCAGGAGGCAGAGAGGAAAGGGCAAAGTTGGAAATAAGAATGGACTCTTCCAGTCTATACCCCTAATTACCTGCTTGTTCCAGGTAGGTCCTATCTCTGAATCTATCAATAAATTAATCCACAGATGAGTATGACATCCCAGTGTTCTAGTTATTTTCCCACATTCTGAACACTGAGACTTCTGGAGGACATTCTAGATCTAAACCATAACATTTAGCCACTGCCCCCACCAAAACACTCATGTTCATTGCCTTATACAAAATGTATTTAGTTTGACTCTAATGTCATTAAAGTTTTAACAGTTCCAGAATTGCTGAAAAGTGTAAATCCTATGTCTTCTCTGAACCTCTAAGTAAACTCTTAGCTGTGAACCCCTGAAAAATTAGAAAAGAAAGTTAAAATACTTTCAACATACAATGGTACAGGGTAAATAAACTCATTCTAGAGAAATGAAGAGGTGGAAAAAATGGAACTAAAGCAAGACCAAAATGCACCAGGGCAAATATTACATCCTGTAGCTCCATGTCCAGCAGCTAGGGCAAATTGTGGTTAACTGTGAGCTCAAAAGGACTTAGCCCCACCAATATAGCATTGCCAAATTGTAAACCACTGCCTCTTTTGTGGGATAATTATATTCACTTACTATAGCTTCCCTCAGCAGATACTCCACATTGCTAGCATACCCAACTTCCTGAGGTCTCCACTGCATTTCTGACTTTACTCTTAACACCTTCATGCCCTGCCTGATTAAGGCCACAATATTTTCTCTCACAGGTCTTCCTCTGAAATGTGGGTGAAGCTTCCATGACTCCATAACTCACATTCTTTGTGCCTGAAAACAGCAACACATGAATAAGGCCAAGGTCTGCCACCCCCTTGAGCAGTACGCAAGATGCATTGGATTATAGTTGCAGTGGTCTCTAAGTGCCTGGATGGCTGAATTTTGGGAAGCATTTCCCTCTGATACTTTAAATAAGTGAAGTATTTTTAAATTAAATTCTTTTTAAATTAAAGAATTATATTTTTGCATCTTTGAACTTATGGTATGTAAGGTCTGACCAACTTATGGGATAAAGTCAAGCCATTTTCCCAATGTCCCAGTGTAAAGTACTTGGCTTCTAGTTAATGCTAATCTTTTCAGGAACCACAGTCTGTATGCACTTCTTCTCTAACCAAGCATGATACAATTTGATTCTGCTCTTTACTCCTGATCCTCACGATCCTCTGCCACATTAATTTGTGTGCCATTTTTAATCTTCAATACCCTATTAAATCTCAGAACTTTGATTACTATAGATAAAGATTTTGCAACAGTGTAACACACATGACCTGTAGTCTATCTGTCAAAATCTTTGATACAAACTGAAATGTTCTGAGCCTAATTTTGACTACCCACAATCCATTCATCATTCTCACTTTCTTAGCAGCATTCAGAACATTCCATCAATCTCTGTTTATTCTGCTTACAGAATTCTAAGACTTCTTTACCTGGCATATTGGAAATATTCCAAATTCCTCCCATAAACTATTTCCAAAAGCTTATAAATCACATAGTCAGATATGGACACTGTAATGAGTACTCTTGTACCAATCAATATCTGTTATAATGACTTTCCCATATACAAAAGAATATATAACATCTGCAATTTAAAGGTAGAAAAGTTTCAGATTATATTCCATAGGCTCCAAGGCAGAAACATAATGACATAAGGTCATAGAAGAGCAAAAGATGCTCAACATATGGTGTCCAGGGAACAGAGAGAAGGGAAGAACTGGAGCAAGAATATACATTGATGATTTATACTTCTAATGACCTGCCTCTTCTGACCAAAGTCCCACTTCCTAACAATATATGCAAGTATGAAGCCATCAACAATTGATTCATTAATGAATGTAAAGACCTGAATGATTCAATCATTCTGCCAAAAATCTCACCTCTGAACATATGAGACTTTTGTAGGACATACTAGATCTAAACCATAGTGGTAACTATTATCTATTATCTACTACCTCTATAGAGCATCCCAAATCTTTCAAATGAAGTCATCCCAGTGTAACTAAATAAATATCCTCTGAATAATCCTGCTAATTTTATTACATATTTATCTTTCTTCCCCTCTGATTTAATCACTGTTCTGTAACTGAAATATGTTTAATTATAGCATAATCCAGAATCATAGCTGCTAAAACCTTTATTTTTATAAGATGACAGAAAAGGACCTCACTCCCAGGTTTCTCAGTGTGCTCTTTAGCCTTTCCACTCAAACATTGCTCTGAGGATCATGAGCATCACCTTTGCCTGGAATATTGAAGAATGTCAGGTCTATCTAAGCCTATGACTCTTCATTTTATGAAGTCCCCCAAGTAATCTGAATGTTTATTAAATGTTTCAAAATATTGAAAACTACTCTGATCTACATCTGAGTAATTCTTCTTCAGTGATCCCTTACAACATGGCATGGGAATTGAAGCTAACTCCAGTTAGCAGATGGTAGTACCCCAAAGGGGAAGACTGGAAAAATCACCAGGCTTATATGGTCCAGCACACTGGGCTATTCATAGGAGCAAATGGAGAGGCTGCCATATAATATTATCAGTGAATAATAATGGTATAACCTCTCAGGCAGGGAGCCAATAAATAACTTCCATTATTGAGCAATCAATAGGTAACAAAAGCTCACTGAATATGTTCGGGATAGTACATATCCCTCTTCCTATCCCTGTGTCCTATCCCTCTTCTACAAGACTGAAAAGTCATTAGGGAGAAGTGAGAAAGATAAAAATGAAATTAAAAACATATTAGTGTATAATAATATATATAATTCTTTAACTATGTACTATACCAGGAAGAATGTTAAATGCTTTGTAATATAATCAAATATATAACAAACCAATGATATTCATGTCATTTATCTACAATATCCTTATATTGTAAATAAACAGATAAGTAAAATGATAAAACACCCCTAAATACTTTATGTGCACTCTTAATCTCAATACCTCATGAAATCTCAGAACCATCACTGCTTATTTCTGATTCTTCTTTTTACACAACATATGTTACCAACAAAGATGGCACATTGAAAAGCCAGAAGCTAGTGGTCAATTTTGATTTTACTGTGAACCTCTAGATTCAATGCCTATACCATTCTTTACTTCCCAGTGACCTCAAGGATACAGTTAATGGTGTATGACTAATGATATCATAAATTTCCAGCCACTACTTTTCCATTTGCAACATGCTTGTCACTACATACGGGGTTTGCTCATCCCAAAACCTTTTCTTAATATTCACTACCAACTATTTCTTTATGACTCCAAGATTCATGAGAAACACAGCAAACTGTAACCCATACATGGAGTTCTCATTTGCACTCCAGATGGTTGGTGTGTGTCAGATATGCACAATTCAGTAAATCAACAGAAGCATACTGTTTAATATTTCCTTAATCTTTTCCCTACAGAATGACCTTAGAGTTTCATATAAAAACTGGTGATAATTAAAATGGTATTCAATTATAAAGAAAAAAGTTTTCATCTCACAAAATAGAGTTTATGCCCTTGAAATTTCATTGTACATTAAACTAAATTATAAGCATGAAATCTCTAGAATAAAAACAACAAAATGAAGTTGAATGTTCCCCATTGTGTAGTATTGGTCTCAGTCCTCTAGCTAAATGGTATCACCTTATAAGTTTAAAGAAACCATCTTTAATAATACTGTTTTCAAAATTTATTTAAAGGCATCCCAGACATATGAAATGCTTCATATAGTTTGAAAACTGCTTTTTGGAACAAATAGGAGTGCTGTTAGAGAAAGGATCTGGAAATGAAAAATTATAATAAATAGTGAAATACACTAAAGAACAATTAGTCTAGAAAAGAGAATATGGATGGAAGTAATGTTCTTCAAAATTTGTATGTCACTTTCATTCACTTCAACCATTATCCAAACTATTATCCTTTATAATGTTTAAACATAAAATAGTCTATATTCATACCTACATTTGAAAAGCTACTCTAAAATGATATGCTTTTTCCTCTTTGAATATTTTCCTGACATCTAGCCTCATCCAAGAGAGTCTGGGTTCCCTTTATTAAAATTCTGTAAGAAATCTGACTTTATTTCTTTTGTAGCATCTATCACATTGTGTAATGATCTTTTACTGAACTTTCTCACTTCTCAGGAGTAATATTTTAATATCTACTTATATATTAGGATCTCAATCATACATTGGTTATTAGATATGTAACAGATGATTAAATGGCTAAATAAATGAATAAATAGTAAGTCTTCCTTTGTCACTGGTCATATGGAACTTTCCATAGATGCAGGCTGAGAGAGAAGACAGTGAAGCAGGAGTAGGAGCAATGAGAATTTGGGGAGATTTATGTAACTTACATGTGGTTTCAGAATCTGCTTGGGCTCCAACACATATAAAGCACTCCTATTTGATGATAGGACATTGCTATGTACACTCAACCTTATGGTTTTGTAGGTCAGATAACACCCAGTTCATGATAGGATGCTCAGATTGTACAGTAACTTGGTGTCCAGTGGTTAAGCATTCAGTTTCTGATAAAGTCCAGGAGCAGACCAAGATGTCTTTCAAAAGAAGAGCAGTTATCTTCAGATAATGGCAGGTCTTTGCTCTAAAATCCTAAAGGCCTATCATTCTCTTAATTTACAAGGCTCTTCCAGGCTCCAAACAGCATCTTTATATATCAGTGGAAACTCAGGTACCATTGTGTCTGATGTATTATGCAACCCAAGTGAGAGAGTAGCTTGTGGAACTGACTGGACCAGAGTGATCTGTTCTGGCTTCTACTCAAAACTATCAGCTTGAATTCACTCAGCATGGGCCAGAGTAACAATGTGCCGTACGTATCACCTCCAAAATCCAAATAAGCTCAGTACACAGCTCTGTGTCTCATCCTTGGATGTGAAAGGGGTTCAAATGCAACAGTATAACCACAGAAGGGATACTGCAACAAGCTTCACATCACAGGATCCCTTGAAATTTCACTAAGGTAGATCATTCTTGGATTTCAGTTCAGTTTATTTTTTACTCTCTGACTTGAAAATCCATACCATTAAGTCTAGAGCACAACGTCATCAGTATAACAAAGCAATGTAATACCTTGTGGAAGACAAAGGCAATCAAGGTCCTTGTGACATAGGAATAAGAGGACATATGCCCCTGATGTAGGACAGTGAAGGTACATTTCTGACCTTGCCAGTTGAAATTAACATCTAGAGGATCAGGTGGATAGGTATGGAGAAATGGTATTTGCCATATCCGTAACTGTTTACCGTTTAGGTCAGGAGATGGTGTCGATTTTCTCAAGCAATAAAACCACATTTGTTAGAGCTGCTGCAATCAGAATCACCCATTGTTTAGAATTTCAATAGCCCACTATCATTCTCTGGGATTTTTCTGTCCTTCTATAGAGGTTAAATTAGAGATGAATTAAAATGAGATGGGGATCACCAACATTGTGTCATTCAAGTCCTCGACGATGGCACTAAGGTATGAAAATTGTGGGTATTTGGGAGAAAACCTACAGGCATAAAGGGCCACTCTCAAAGCACATCAAAGTACACACTAAGATCACTTATCACTTATTATATTAACCTTGCAGTAATACTTATCAGATTTCTTGGCTGTGAAGTTATTCTTTGTTTTCTCATATCCAAACTGTACTTATTAGAAGAGATCCACTATTTCAGGGTGGAGCAGTTATATTCTTTGCTTAAGGGTGGTAGTATCTATATAAATTACTGTATTTGAATTCTGCAAAGGACATTTGACCATTATCATCAATTTATTATATAATCATTTATCCAATAATTTATTCATACATCTGTGAGTGCATGAATTTTTATTTTATATTTTGGGTTATAATCCAATTTCATGTAATTTATTTTATTGCTCAATTTTTTATTGATAAGAATGTTGTGTTGACATTTTCCTCCTTTGATATTATTGCTACCACTTTGTTCTTTTTAGCCACAGATTTACTTTTCAATGGAAGAATTTTCAGGATCAAATTGTTTCACATTGGCTCAGATATTCCTTTCATATAACTGTATCATTATGGTTTGATTGAGTTGGTTTTACTTTAGAGTCACTTTCTGACAAAACATGAATCTCCAAATTCATTTTGTATTTTCTGGCTCCCCACAGAGATGTGGTCCCTTTCATTAGAGAATGGTATTAGGAGCTAAAATCTGGTTCTGAATGTGCTCAATGTATCAGGTGTGTCATTGCTTCTAGTCCTCCTAGAGATGTCCTAAAAATGCATGCTTGCATATTACTGTATATGCAACCAGGTATCTGTATGTATTTCCATATCTATATATTTTCTCTATAGTAGAATCATCATGAATTTAAAGAAATTGCTGATTTTTGTTCAATATCATTGAATTCATTTCAGATTCTTCCTTCCTTCCCATATTTGTGACCTATCACCTTAACAGTAAGAAAGCAGGGTACCACTGTCTTCCTCTCACTTATTCACACATTTCCGGTTGTAAGTGTACAGCAGATTCAAAATTGTCAACCCAGGGCTCATATATACAGTTCCTAGACTTAAATTTTCATTCATTTCTGTAAGTACCTATACCAGCATCTTCCTTTCTCTATACCCTTCAATAACATTATGTCAAATATTAAAACAAAATTAGACTCTTTTGTCATAATTTGTATCCCTCCTGGTACTTCCTAACTCATTTTTAAATTATTAGCAAAAACTAAGTTTCACATTGTATCTCCTAAGGTACAATAGGTCAATACCTATAGTATTGATAAATGTATAATACTATGCACCTACAGTCATACAGAGTACCTCTGCTTTTATAAGTCCCTTAAATTCTATATACTCAACACTCCATCCTTTCTTCAAAACAGTGAAATACTGAGATGCTTACTATTCTTACAGTTTTATGTTTTCCAGCATGATATATAGGTAGAACCATAAATTATTCAGTCTTTTTATATTGGCTTCTTTCATCAAGCAATATGCAATTAAGACTCACCTATTTTTTTCCATGGAGTCGTACTACCTTTTTAGTGTTGAGTAATTTTTTGTTTTATAGATAAGCCACTATTTATTTATTAACTTACTTAAACAACCTTGATTGTTTCCAGCCTTTGGTGATTATGAAAAATGTCATACATATAGGATTTTTAATAGCAATGAGTATTCAAACCACTAAGATCAATAGCTAGAACTATCATTGCTCCAAAGTTTTGTAAGTATTAATTTTATAAGAAATTGCCCTTCCAAATTGTCTTCCAAGGAGGTTATCCCATTTTGCATACTCTCCAGAAATGAACGGAAGTTCCTCTTGTTCTGAATCCTCTCTAGCAGTTAGTATCCCCAGCTTTTAATAATTTTATATGGCAAATCAGCTGACATTATTTGTTCCTTATGAAGGATAGCTGTGCCAGAATAATTTTGCTGATACAGAATGTTAAT
The DNA here is from genome assembly GCA_004027455.1 of Hydrochoerus hydrochaeris. Classification (NCBI taxonomy): domain Eukaryota; kingdom Metazoa; phylum Chordata; class Mammalia; order Rodentia; family Hydrochaeridae; genus Hydrochoerus; species Hydrochoerus hydrochaeris. The sequence goes on from PVLA01000703.1 coordinate 191,706, forward strand.
GTGATAGCTTTTTGTATTAACACTTTAAATATTTCACTACACTATACTGTTGACTGCATTGTGTCTTATGAAAAGTCTGACGAGCTCAGAGGTGTAGCATACGCCTGAACTCAGGAGGCAGAGGCAAGAGGACCAAAGTGGAAAGCCTCTTTGGCCTACATAGTAAATGCAGTGCCAACAGACTAGACTACATAGGCCGACCCTATCTTAAACAAAAAAAGACAAAATTGTCACGGTTTATATCTAGATGTCCCCCAGAGATTCAGCACTCATAGATGGTACTTTCAGGATGTGACTGGATCATGAGAGTGTGATGCTTTTCAGTAAACTGGCTAAATGTGATATTGGGTGGTGAGCCCTGGTGACAGGGTCACTGGAAGAATGGCCCAGAGGGTTTTATCTCTTATGTTCTCTTCACTTGATCTCTCTCTCGCTCTGCTTCCTGCCTCTATGCCATGAATTATTTCTCCTCTGCATGCCCCACTCCCTTGCTACCTTGTGGGTGTTGGTATTTTGTCTGAACAATGAGAAAAGTAACTAAGACAAAAACAAAAAGTATGATGAATTGTTATCTTTGTCCTGTTTTCTGACCTACTTCCTTCAAGATTTCTCATGTTTTACTTTTTCTGAAATTTTATCTTTTTTGAAAACATTAGGGAAAACTAGAAAATATTTAATGTGAAATATTTGTAATCACAATTTGTAGTAAATTGTTTCCCCCAAATATTATAATTCAAGTTAACTTGTTACAATACACATCTTCATTATAATTTTTCTGTAATTTTAACATGGTATGTTTCCACATTTTGTTTTTTAATCCTATTTTGCATTAATCTGAGCTACTATATCTATGTTTAGTATGTCTACAAATATGAAAATATTCATCATCATTATTACTTCAAGTTTTTCTTCTGCCATATATTTTTTCTTCTTCTGATATTGTAATAACAGTTATTTTCTACCATCTGATGTTGTTCTAATGGTTCTTTGACATTCAGTTATGTTCATGCCATTGTCCTTTTTTCTTCTTTAAACTTCGTTTAATAAGTTTCAATTTATCTGTTGTCAATATCTGATTCTTTCCTCAGCTGCGTGGTATCTGCAGTGGAGTCGATCCAAAGTATTCTTTGCTTTTGTTACTCCAGTTTTATTTCTCTCATTTCCTTTTGATAATTTATTTTATTTCCCATATTTTGGTATCATTACCTGTATAGCTTAGCATATTGTCTATTTTTTCTTTAGAATCCTAATGTGTTAACCAGATCTGTTGTAAATTCTCACATTTGCATCATAGCTAATTTTGGTTCTCTTGTTTGTTTTAATACAGATTTGAACATAGATATAGATAGCCAGGCAGAAAATCCCCAACTTGTATTTTCTTCCTCATTTCCTTGACTTTAACCAATGTTGATTATTCCATCTTAATTATCTCATATCCTCTTATGTCCTATACTTCATTTTATAAAATAATTTTTCATCATGCTGCCTGTAGGTGTCTTACATTGTACATATTAAGTAGGATAATTTAAACAGGAAACCTTGTTTCCAGGGTTCATTCAAGAAACAAAGAGTGAACCTGTAATTTGTACAAAAACGTTAATGTTAATAATTATTTCATGGATATGGGAAGGAGTATGGAGAAAGAGGAGTAAAAATGATCAAGATGCAGTATGTCTGTGTACCAGCTCCAAGATTAATGTAATTTATGTGCCACAAACAAATAATAATGATAATGATAATGAAAATAAATAAAAGGTGACAACTAAAAGGAGGAAAAAGTGACTTTACAAGATACAGAAAACAGCTATTATCCTTATACTTGAAGGAGAATAAAAAGAAATTTAGGGCAGAGTATACAACCAAGCCCTAAATTCAGAGCTGTGAGTAGAGGCAAAGTGCCACGCATAACATTCCCCTCTTCCCACCATAAACATACCTCACTAATATACAGGCTTCTACCACACTGGAAGAATAAACAGAAGTTCCTCTTACTGCTCTGATATCACTACTGGCAAAACCTAATAATATGCAAACTGAAAATAAAATGTTTGCAGACTATCTTTAATACCTCTGAGGAGAGTAAAGCAGGGTGGATATGGAACTGAGAGGCAAGAGAATAACAGCTGACAGAATGGTTCCTTTGTCTTTTTTCTACTATGGAATCTTTTACTTTGCTTTGGATTAGAGACTATGCAAAAATTATATACAAAACAACCCACATCACATCAATCTGGAAATCAATATTATTTTCTTCAAATTTACATTAGACATTTAGAAATAATTCTAAAGTCTTAAGAAATATAATAATTACTTTTACTCTTAATCATCAGGCCATGCATTTTCAGATGACCTGTATCCCAAGACTTGTGCTTAAAATAACTTCAAAATAAATACAATTAAAATCATTTTAAATAGTAAAACAGCAGAAATAGCAGTTTTTACTTTTATAGGAGCAGAGTTTCCTCATGTTTAAATTTTTTCCTTCAAATAACATATTCAATATATGCTAGGGTTTTTTTTTTTCAAAAATCACTCTAAAAAATCTCAAGTCATTTTTTTTATCAGTATCACTTTACTGAAAAGTAGGAGTTTTTAAAATTATGTGTGTTAATTTTCAAAAAGGGGTAATTTATTTTTTAACTTTTTATTTTATTGGAACATTTTAGATATACACAATGATACCATTCATCAGAGGGAGTTTGAACCTGTGCATAATGTATTTTTATTTTCTTTTTTTCCCATTCCCTCTTTTCAACCCTCTTCCCCTCTTTATTTGCAAAAGCTTTGTATCCACTTTTTCCTTGCGTTCTTTTGTTTTCTTGGCCCTTCTTTCCTTTCTCCCTTTCCCCTCCCTGTTCCCTTTCTCATTTGAATGTAAGCTTGAGACACTTCTAGTTAAGTGGATATCTTGAGACTATATGAAGTGAAATAAATTGGATATACATGTTCAGATATTATTTGTTTTCTCTGGTGTGAAAAAGCAAAAGTTTATATAAGGACTGAAATGAGTAATAGATATTAAGAAATGGAAAGAAAACATTCAAATGTTCAAACAAAGGGTAAATTTATGAACAAGACGCTAAATATAAAAACTGTATTTAAAATTCAAAGTCTCATATAATCATTAACTTTTTTTGATTAAAGAAAGCTTTATTGAAACTACATTGTTGTAAGCAGCAACCAAAAAATTAGAAGGGTCTGTGCAAACCTCTGATAACACTCAATAAGTCTTATTTTAATAGAAAATAGGTATACATTATAATCTCTTAATAAGAGTAATCTTTTTAAAATGTGATATATTCTCCAGATAATAACCTCGATCTCTATGTAGAACAGCGGCTAGCACTGCAAGCAGCTGGTTGTTCAGAATACATTAAAATGGTTTAGGGTATGGACTCATGGTTACCTATCAACCTTGGGAAAGAACCCAGTGTCTGCATGTTTTATACATGATAGACTCTTCCACTAGAATAAAATCTACTTCTTTCATCTCTCAAACATACTGTGATCAGATGCAATCAATTTGGGACATTCATTGATTCATTATAAACATCAAAGTTGACATAATCAACAAATCCATTATTTCCTTCCTGTAAAAATTCTTATGAGGGAATCCAGGAGAGTGACATTAAGAAATCATTACAATTACATTTGAGTCAGATGCTTACTCTTCTATGTGCAATGACCTAAATTTAAAATTCTGAGTAATGGCTGATTCTGTGTTACTGTTTTACGAAGGCACTAAATTTTTGTTTTAACTTGAGGTGAAGCACAAACAGGGGAGACAGTTTTATGTCATATTTGTTTACAATAGTAATTAACTCACTCTCTTTAATCAGAATACATTACAGTGCTTAGCTGAGGACAAAATATAAACCTCTGCAATGATTAAAGATACTGGGAACCCATACCCTTTTACTTGTCTTACAAGTTTCCAGGAGAAGTCTATATTCAATTAGTTTTTGTTGTTTTTTGAGACTGTTTTATATTTAAATTCTTAAGAATATATGAATAAAATAGCTTTTTAAAGAAGAAACATAAGATCAGACAGTCAGAAAGGAGAAAATGTAACCCAAGAATGAAAAAAAACAGAGCTGAAGAGGTGATCTGAGGAAAAATATTTATATACAACCAACCAATGAAAGAATAATTTATAAAATTTCAGAAAGTACCTATAAATTAACAAAAAAGCAAAAAAAAAAAACAATTTTAAATTGGCAAAGAAAATACAAACAACTCAATCTCAATTTACCAAAAAACAAAATGGTCAACAGGTAACTTTATTCTATTTAAGTGTTTATCTTTTAAAAAATTTTTATTTAATGGAAAAAGTATAACAAAATTTCATAACAAAATAACAGGAGAATAATAATATTAATAATAATTAACAGGAGTTAATATGTTATGGGCATGAAAATTTATTCAATCATTATTAGCATGAACCTCTATTTAATGAACTAAGAGACACTAATAGTATATCTGACTTGCATTTTTCCCTATTTCCTACTGTCTTTTTCCCCTTTCACTCATCCCAGTTCTTTTTTTCTTTTGAACAATTTCTTCCCATTTCATAATATCTACTGTACAATTTAGAACTTATTTACTCTTTCAGTTTCTCATACCAGAGAGACAATATGATATTGATATTTACATATATACAATGAAGTACTACTCAGTCATAAATAAGGATAAAATTGAGACTTTTAAAGGTAAATGGATGCAACTTGAGACCATTTTCATAAGTGAAATAAATGTATGTAAAAATCAATTACTTATTAGACTATTTAAAAGTAAATTTATAAATTATAGCAACGTAATACTTTGAGATAGATAAAACAGTAAATTAACAATAATTCCCCACAGATGAATGAGAAAAATAAGAACCCTGTGTTCTAGTAGTTTTCAGTGCAGTGATAAAAACAAAAACAGATAATGACAAATTATGCTACAATGGGACAGTGGTGGCTAACCTACAGCGCGGTGCCTCAGCAGGCTGTTTGTATCACTGAAAGCTCTATAAGATTCCTTGTGGCTGGTACAGGAGTATAAAAAGTCATTGATTCCAAAAGAAACACAGCCAAGAATAAATATGATATGAATTGTTAATAGTTTAATGAAAAGAATCTTAAGTGTGTAGCTTCATAAAATACCAAGGTTTTTGTTTTTCCAGGAGACAAATCAATGCTTCTCTTTCACACTGAATTGTTCACCCATCTATAACTGCATTCAATGATTCACTCACTTGGTCAGTAAGAATACATAGATTTACTATACAGGAAAATAAAGGAAGTTTACAACATGTAGTATGTTCTACATCCACCCTGAAGTTGGGATCTTGTTGCTAACGCCATTAATATTTTGGATTTTCATATAAAAACAAAAACAAAAAAAACCTCTACCAGTTTTTTTTAGTCCAGGCACAAGAGGATGCTAATTCATTTTATGAAAATAAATGTATACTTCTCATCTTGTTTTTTTTGTTGTTGTTTTTTTGTTTGTTTGTTTTGCTTTTTCCGGTACCAGGGATCGAACTCACAACCTCGCACTTGCCAGGCAGGTGCTTATGCTGCTGAGCTAAATCCCCAGCCCCTTCATCTTGTATTTTTAAGTTAAATAATTATCTTTAGAAAAATTGTCTCAAAATAGAAATCCACTTCTTCACTCCACTAGCACAGACTCACAAAGTTCAGCAGAGAATAACACATTGTAGTAGATTCAATGACCAGAATTAAGTAAAAGCAATGTTCACAAACATGTAAGGTACTATTTTACTTAAAAGACTAACTAGAACGTCACCATTCTTCAGTCAAACTCCTAGGCATTTTTAATTTTTTGCCAAGATCTATTTATATAAAACACTCATAAAACTAAACTGTTTATGTAAACATGAAATTGTTCATAGAGTATGTGCCTAGAAAGTGCAGCAAGTTTTCAGGGACATTAGGTCCAAAAATTGACCCTTAGTGGGTCAGAAAGCATGCCTGCCCTCTCTCCATACATTTCTCTATAAAGCTTGTTCTTTCTTTCATTTCTACACACACTTAGTGAAAGATGTTCACTTTGCAACTTTATTTGGCATCATCTAAGTTCAAGAAAATAGCTGAGACCAGTTACCAGCAACAAAAGGGATTCTATGTTTCAGATGTATTGGCTATAGAGCATAAATTGTTCAGATTTTGGAGAAAAACAGTTGTAATGGGCAAGCCAGATACCCCAAAAGATGATTAATATACTTATCAACACTATATCTTTATATATTTACAACCTATCTGAGCATATATAGGTATTTAAGAAGTTGCTTTTATCTAGTTGAAAGTAGGAAGTAATAAAAAAAAATCACTTAACCCAATACTTTGTAGTTCAATGATTCATACAATATGCAGATGAAAAATTGTTGTCAAATGTTCTTAAAATCTCACAAATTATGAAATAAGATTATTAATAGATTTAATGATCTAGCAAAACAAAGAATCACAAATCAGGAATGAGTATTTTTAGCCAATCTATAACCTATATTAAACTATATTAAACTGATTAAAATCTATATAATCTATATTAAACTGATAAAAAATGCACAGCATTTTATGAAAAAATCACAGGCAGGAGTATAAAAGCTTCAAATATAAAGAAATAATAAGATAATGGAAATGCAAACCACCTGATTTGATCATGACACATTATATATGGTTATAGAATTATCATACACCACAAATGAGTACAAATACTATGTATTGATTAAAAATTTTAAAACTTTGAATTTGGTAAGTATATAAGCCACTGGCACAAAAAATGGAGAAAAACAATTAATGAATAAACGTTATGCATAATGAGTAAACAGAAGAATAAAATTTTACCGCACAAAGAATGAAAACTGAAATAGAAAGGTAATATTACTCATTTATCAAGGAAGAAAAATCATGAGTTATGCTGAACAAATCTCAAAGCTTACTGTGAAAATAGTTAACTTAAAGATCTGTGATGACACTTTATTTTGCTAAAACTTCTTTGAAGAGCAAATGTCATGAAAAAATTTTACTTTCAGTGTAACTTTTTCACTGTAAAATGTAGAAACATATTAGAAAGCATCAACTAGTAAGAAAATATTTCTAAAATTGTGACAATGTCCACCTAAGGAACTACCTAACAAAAGTAGCAAGTAAATTTTAAGTGATATTTAAGATTAAATGATAGCATATAGTCTTTCCTACAATGGTAAAGAAAAGTGAATTGTACAAAATACAAGGTTTGTCATCACATTAACAGTGCATATATGTATTGACTAACAATTATTAAAAATGAAAATAAGTCTTTTTCATGTGATAGTATAATCATTTGTGAGTTCATTGTTATAGTTATATTATTTTAATAATATGCTAGAGTATATTATTTTCTTTTTATTTTGTATTTTATTGAATATAACCACTAGGGTTATATTCTATATAGGGTTTTTCTATATATAACTGACACCTAAAATTCTACACACACACACACACACACACACACACACATATATATATATATATATATACACACACACACATATATATTCATTGTATACTGGTCAAATCACAGTATGTAGTATACATACCACTGAGCATATTATTTTAGAGGGTGATAACATTTAAAATTCTCTCTTTAAGCTATTTTAAAATATCCAGTAAAGTATTATTCATCCTGGCAACCCTATTGCTCAATAGGAAGCCACATGTACTCCTTTCATGTATCTGTAATTCTGTACCACTCTCTTCCTATACCTGCCTCCTCAATACTTTCCCTCACTTCTGATTATCTCTCTTCTATTCACTACTTTGATGAATAAGATCAGCCTCTTTAAATTCTGCATATGCATAAGATGATGTTTTGTTTGTCTTTCTATACCCTGCCTCACTTAATGTAATGTTGCTGCAAAAGACAAGCTTCCATTTTGAATTTGTTATTCATTTTGCTTTTTACTAATGACAGTAATTTAGCAACCACCAAAATCTGCCCAGGAACAGTCATTTATATATTGTGAAGTATACAATATCCTTGCTGCAGAGTTCAAGGCTTTTATCGCTTCCTCTTTGGCCTCAATGCTTCTTACAAAAATTCTTGATTGCTAGATAAATCTCTTTGCTGACACAAAAACAAGTATGTCCCACAAGTTTCAGTTCTTTCATTAAATACAACCTCACACATTTTAAAAGTAACAAGAAATAAATTGTAAAGAATGTCTTTTCTGCTCACTTACTTTAAATTTGCATGAAATGACAGGTCTTAGGTTCACATAAGCACTAATGAACTGACCAAAAAGAATCACACTTGTTTTTATTTCACAAGTAAAAATCAGAATTAGTGATCTCATGTTTCTCCTTTAAGTCAAAACAATAGAATTCACTTCTATTTTATGTTAGTTCCTATAAACATGGATTTGTCTTTGCATTTTTCTGCTTTTATAACAATAAAAATAACAATGGTTCCATAGTTCTCCTGTACAAATGAGATGAATTTATAGGGATATCATTTCGGAGCATTAAGTAAAGCAACTTTTTAGATTATCTGCGTTTTCCATAACAATTGCACTCTGGATATCAGTTTCTCTAATACTAAATTTAGATTTGTTTTTGACAGGACATTGTGGAGAATAGGCTTTATTCAGATATATCTGGACTTTTAAAATACTATTTAATTGCTATCTCTTAAATTTACATCTTTAAGATATTATCTATTTTTACTATATTGACTCATGTGTATTTTCCCGTTTATTTCCAAATGCAAAGATTTAATATTGCCAAAACTATAAATAATATCTGATCATCTGTAGTTTTCTAAAAGTGTTTAAAAATTACTAAGAACTTTTGTGAACTGAGGTCTAGGGCATTCATCTGGAATAATACAAAAAAGATTAAAACTTACAAAGTTATTAAAACCTATTAAGGAGAATACAAAAGAGACAACAATAATAATATTTGTGGAGGATCTCATTTGCAAGATAAAATTATAATTAAAAATTTTGATCTTTCAGACTTTGATTTAGAAACTATTTTTGCCATACATACTCAGGAGCATCGTACTCTGAAAACACCAGCTATTTTTACAGAACAATCGCCAGAATCATCCCAGATTCATGACACTTAGCATACATCATGATAAATGATCAGATCTAACAATAGCATTATTTAGATAATATATATGTGTTTTAGTTATTTTTTACACATTGTTGAGACAAAATACCTGATGCCCAAAGCTAGGGAAGGAAAGGTTTGTTTTTTACAGTTTTTGGAGGTTTTAATCTATACTCAGTTGGCTCTAAGGCAGCCTGGCGTGGTAGAGCAGCCATTCATGGCCACTGCAAAAGCAAAAGTGAAAGCAAAACAGCAAGACACACCTTCTTCCTGCCCTTACATCATATCCTGGCTCCACCCCTGGGCAGGTGCAACGCTCACACCACCAATCTGCATGCTAGACAATGAACCAATTACAAACACTAGATTTGGTCGTGTCTATGATTGTATGAGGTTTGGGTCAAGGCCACAGGAACACAAACAACATTTCACCCTTGGCTCCCTCAAAGACTCATGTACATCCTTTATATAAAAGACATTTAGTCCATCTCCAAGAGTTGTCAAAGTCCTAACTGTTTTAGCATTGCTGAAAAGTACCAAGTCTCAAGTCTCTTTTGAGATCTATGGCAAACTCTTAACTGAAATGCCTTGTGCAAATGAAACAAGGTTAAATATTTTTAAAAGGCACAAGATAAACATCACTATTTTAAAAGTTACATAACAGGGAAATACTAAGGATTGGAATCAAAACAAGTCTAATATCCAGCAGCACAAACTAAGTTTTGGAGTTTTATACTCAGCATCTAAAGCAATCTGGTTATAAACCCTAAAAGGTTTGGGTGATTTCACCCTCAGGGCACTTTTAGAGATTTTTAACTCTCACAGTTTTTCTCTTAACCCCCTTGTTTGGTTGGCAGCTATTTTTGGACTATCTATGTTTTTGGCTTTTTTAAACTTTTGGGGTTTCCACTGTACCTTTGGCTTTATCCTTTTATCTTTATATATTGCCCTCTCCGGGGCACACTGCTTGGCCTCCCAGGAATTTTATAATCAGGGTGAAGGCTGTTTTACCCTTAGAATTTGTGCTTTTTTTTTTGTACCTAAAACCAGTGCCACATGAATGCTACCAAGGTTTGTTGTCAACTAGAGCAGTAGCCAGGCTTTTTTCTGTATGCCACCACCATTTTGGATTATGGTGTGGCTGCTGCCATTTTGGGAACTCCTGTGGCCTCTGTTTCCACTCTGGAATGTGGCACTCTCGCTTCTTATGCTCCCAGCAAATTCTCTTGCTTTTGCTGGTTTGAGGCTGTGAAAGGTGAAGACTGAAAGGATTTTGCCCCAAAATAAATTACACGACATCACAGCAATGGAGGCAGGATCAAGGATGATTGAGGCCACTCCCTTCTTCCCATATGACAACTTCCTTTTTCCTTTCCCAGTGGTGCAAGAAAGGTCCCAGTCAGCTCCTCCAGCATCATCTATGCGCGCCTTAAGCGCCACCCCCGGTCATAGGTTATATATATCTCATGCTCCACGTTCCGGGCAGAGAAATGCCAGGCTGTCTATAGTCATGGAATTTTCTCCTCGTCCTCAGAATAAAGGCTACTTTTTATTTTATATTTCCTCTCTTATTCAAAAACCTAACAAAGACCAGCTGCTTTTCTGGGATGGCCCCAGGCTATCTTTTTTTATTTTTCTGTTTTTTCTCAGCAATGGAGATTTTGGCTCTATCTTTACAGTCCACAGCCTTACTGGAGTCTTTCTGTTTTGTTTTGTTTCATTTTGGGTTTTTTTGGCCAAATTCATGGCATTTTAAATTATCTTGGTTGGCTCTTTCCTCTTGATTTACAGCTTACATCTGGCTAAAAACTTTTAACAATAGCCATGTCATTGATTCGATACAAGATACATCACTAGCTTTATTTATAGAAATAAGAGGGTGTTCAATACACTTTATTTTTAATTTTACTACTATATGTTTGTCGTTCATACAGTTTACAACTATCTTGAGGAGTGCTCACTTGTACATACCACATACTTTTGTATATCACTTGTTTCTTTTTTAATCCTCTTCCTTTTCCCTCCTCCTCCCCCCTCTTCCTCCAGTTTCCCTACCCCTTTTTTTTTTTTTTTTTTTGTCTTTTTGAGACAGGGTCTCTCTATGCAGTTTGGGCAGGCCTTGAGCTCACTTTGTAGCCCAGGTTGGACTTGAACTCACAACAATCCTCCTGCCTCAGCCTCCTGAGTGCTGGGATTACAGGCATGAGCCACCATGCCCAGTTGCCCCTACCCCATTTTTCATTCTTGTTGATTTTATTAGTCTTAGCTCATGCTATGGTGTATAATATTTGCATTAAATGAAGTAGTTATGTTCCTGTACATGGCATACTTTTATTCTATTTATTTCCCTTTTCTTTCCTCTTCATCCCTTGAGTTTTGCCCTTGGACCATCTCTTTTGTAATAGTAAAATGTACCAAAATGTTTATATTACAAAGGAAAAATCTATTCATTTAGAAAATTAATCTCAGTATAAAATCCAATTTTATAACAATATTAGCAATAGAATTTCGATAAGATGCTATCTTCCTTTCTTAAACTTTAACATTTGTATTTAGTAACTATAATATATGCTTTAGAATTTTGTATTAATGTATCATATTTTGCTAACATGACTTTCAGACATTGCCCTGACAGATCTCCTCTGTATACATAGATCAATTTACTATGATCAAATATATTAACTATATAAGCTACAAAATTAGTGGCTGGCTCCCTAAAATTCAAATACTTGGCATATTACTCCTATGAGCCTACAATGCAATATATTATCAAGAAAATTTATTTCAGCTTAATTCAACTTATAAGTATGTCACAGTATGCATCTGTACCCTGTCAGTTAACATTATTTCTTCTTTCTTTGCATAATAATCATCTCTAATAAAAACAAATGAAATATTTTATTTATAAAGCATTTATAAAAGAACAGAATAAATCAACTTCAGAATAATATTTAATATTGCACACCTTTCTGAGGTATAAAATGTGACTTACATGTTATCACTATGTTGCTTTTCTTTCACACTATATGCTTAATGATTTTATTTAATACCCATCCAATACATGGCATCATTTGAAATAAATCCTTTTGTTTCATAGTATTCACTAATAAAGATTTAACTATTATCATGTTCTGTGAAAAACAATATAGGTTAAAATTACTATGGATTGAATAAATAAAAAAATTATGGTAAGAAGTTCTGAAGGCAAAGCAATAGCATATGTGATTTAGTAATATAATTTACCTGGCATAGAAACTTGGTAATATGCTCATCAGAAGCACTCTTTTTCTTAGAAAAAAACAAATGTGTTTTTTAAAATAATACAGACTGTTAGAACATGCTTAACACTCCGTATTAAGTGGCTCAGCATTCTAAGGTAATTATAACAACTGAATATCTATCAAATGGCTCTCATTTAACCATAATAGAAATTTCAGACCAATTTAATTGATCATTTCTTTATTCTTCAGTTAGAGACCTCAACTTTTATGTATCATAAATGAATAACATTTTGTCATGTATTTTGTAGAAAAAAACACATGAGTTGAGTAACCAAAGCAATTAGGGGTTTTATATAGGTTGACTGAATTAAATTAAAACTATTTATTGTGTATATTTTTAATTAGAAGAGATGTAAGACTTGGAGTAAAAAGGAAAGATTTGGGGTATATGAGTTATATTTATCTCTTTGTTTATCCTAATTAAAGATTAGGATAAACAAGGAGATGAATAAAAATAAATGAAGACATTTTCAGTAGATAATTATCACATGCTGTGCATCAAATCTACTATATAAGAAAGATTGGAGATTAATTATTATGCTTTGTTAACAAGGTAGAGATTTTTAACTATGATAAAAATTATGTTGGGATTTCAAATTAACAAAGTTTCAACAGTTTTTCGTTTTTTCTTTAAAGATAATAAAATCCAACAAAACAAGAAAGAACCCAATCAAAACAATGCATCAAAATTGGTACAGAACTTCAAAGTAGGATACTATGAAAATGACAATAGCTATCACAGTGTATCTTGTGATCTTCACAATAGTTGTCCATTCCATCAGGTATAGCAAAATCAAACCAAAAACAAAACACAATAAAACCAATCAAACCAGAATATTGAATAAATAAAATAATTAATCAGAAAAAAGTAAAACAGTGAAAACATTTGACTTTAAAGACAAGATAGAATGAAATCCCATATTTGCTAATTCCATATTTGGAAATTCCATATTTGCTATACTGCATACTGTTATCCTCTCAGGAAATGATCAGACCACTGGCCCCAGGCCTGCATAATGAACCAAGCAATGCAAGCATTTAGTTACTTTCATGCCTTAGTTGCTATCAATTTAGCCTGTTGTCCAAACCAGCCAGTTGGTTCTGGGGGCATGGATGATTCTGAGCCAGCCCTATCTGACCTTTCTCTCTCTGAAATCTGCACGGCTTGTATGTGCCTTACCTTTCTGGGTGGGTAGTTGATTTCTTGGTTGGTCCTCCCAGTCCCACCATGCTCAAAAGTTTTTCTTAAAAGCACACCAGTTTTTAACATACATTCTCATTTTTAAACTGTCATAAAAGAGAATTTTGTATTTTCTGTTCAAGCACCTCATTCAAACAGTTAAAATAAGTCAATTCTGAGAGCACAAGAAAATGATATCTCTGATTAGAAATTTATATTCTTTTAAATTGCTTCCCATTTTTAATTATTACTATTCAAAAGATCTCAGAAACTCTGGGAACACATTTTAACCACAAAAGAATTCTAAGATCTGCCACTGTCTTAGGTAAATATGTTGCCTTAATTGCTTGCACCATCATAGCTACTTTGAATAAAGACTTTCAGTTGTCACAGAGCTGATCCCTGGAGCATGCAAGGGAGGAAAATCAAAAGCCACACAGCCAAATTTATCAGATACATTTAAAGCAAAACTAAATTCACAGACTAAAAATCAAAGAATGAAAAACAGTATTCCATTCAGAAGAAACCAGAAAACAAGTAAGAGTGCCTATACTATTTTTAGAGGAATTGGACTTCAAGCCAAAATTGATCAGAAGAGGCAAAAAAGTCCACTACATGTTGGCAAGGGGAATTATTTCAGCAGAAAGAGATAACAATTGTAAATAAATATGGACCAAAAACTAGTGTAACTAAATTCAAAAAACAAACACTATGGACATAAAAGTGTAAATAAACATAATAACACATTTATGCTGGGGAACTTTAATACCTCACAGTCACAAATAGAACAACTACATTAAAAAATCAATAAAGAAATATGAGCGTTAAACCAATCTTTTGAACAAGTGGAACTAGCCAACAATAGAATACACATTCTTCTTAGTAGCATATGGAAGTTTCTCTAAAATAAACTACATACTAGCCTGTAAAGCATAAGTAAATAAATGCAAAGGAATCAAAATTATACTATGCATAGTATAAGCTTATGGGCAAAGGAACTTAAAAGCAATGGAAAAGAACCACATAAATTATGCAAATGAGTGGAAATAAAACAATACAGTCTTGAATAATCAATGGATTACAAAGAAGTAGAAAGAGGGGAAGGAAGGGAAGAAGGGGGAGAAAGAGAAGAAATTCAACTGCTCCTAAAATCAAATTATAATGCCCATAAAATATATCAGAACTTATGTGAAACAGTGAAAATCATCCTGCAAAGGAAATTTATACTCATGACTGTCCACATCAAAAAAATAAAGCTAGCCTAAATAAATAATTTAGTAATTCACCTTAAGTTCCAAGAAGAAGAGGAAAACTACAAATCTAAAGTTAGTACATGGAAGGAAACCATGAGGACCAAAGTAGAAATTAATGAAATTGATACTAAAATATTACAAAAACTCAGTGAATCAAAGAGCTGGTTTTTTTAAAAAAAATCTAAAGTTAACAAACCTTTAGTCAATATTACCAAAAAGAAGGAAAACACACAAATCAATGAAATTAAAAATGAGAAAAGTTAAATCAAATTGGATACCACCAAAACCCACAAGATTATTAGTCCCTATGTTGAAACACTATACTCCAATAAGTTGGAGAATCCTGAAGAAATGAATTCATAAATATGAATTACCAAAAGTGAACCAAGAAGATGTAAAAACCATGAATAATTCAGTAAGAGACAATAAAACTGAAGGAGTAATAATACTAATATAATGACCCCCAAAAAAGGCCAGATCCCTGTGGCTTTACTGCTGTAGTCTATGAGAACTTCAAGGAAGATTCAACATGAACACTCTTCAAATTGTAATAAAATCAAAAGGGAAGGAGGACTCCCTAAGTCATTCCTGTTGGCTACCATTGTCCTGATTCCAAAACCTGAAAAGGACTTACAAAATACAAATACAGGCCAGTCTTTTTATTGAATATTGATGCAAAAATCCTCCACAAGATACTGAAAAACAGAATGCAAAAGTCATCATATATATTGACCAAATAGCCTTCATTCCAGGGATGAAGAGTTCAACATATTCAAATCAGTAAGGGCAATACATAAATAAACCAAAGCAATGAGAAAGTCACATGATTACTGGACATACTGACACATGCCTGTAATCCAAGCACTTGGGAATATGAGGCAGGAAGATTACTGTGAGTTTGAGGCCAGCCTGGGCTACACTGTGGGAAAAAAAAAAAGTTGCATGATCTTTTCAATACACACAGAAAAAACCTTTCACAAAATCCTGTATCCACTCATGATAAAAACCCTGAAAAAAAAATAGATGTAGTAGGACCTTGTCTCTATCCCATAAACACTACTTTTTTTCATCTTAAAAAAATAAAAATCACAATAAAACAGAGTTCAATGCAGGGTTAGTAGGAGAATTACAATAATTATTACAAAAGCCACTTCTGACAAGCCAGCTACCAGCATCATGCTGAATGGGGAAAAGCACATTCCCTCTAAAATGAAGAACAAGACAAGAATGTCTGCTGTCACCATTCCTGTTGAGTATAGTCCTCAAAACATTAATCAGAACAATCATCTAAGAGAAAGAATTAAAGGGGATAGGTATAGAACAGGAAGAAATCAATTGTCATTATTACAGATGATATGATCCTCTACATAGAAGACCCAAATATTACATCAAAAGACCCCTAGAATTAATAACCAAATTCACTAATATAATAGGATACAAAATCAACAAACAAAAGTAAAATAGCATTCCTGTATTTAAATAATGAATTCACTAAGAAAAAATTAGGAAAACAATATCATTCATAAGAGGATCAAGAAAAATGAAATCCTCATGAATTAACAAGGAAACTGAAAGATTCCACAACAAAAACCCAGTGGTAACTAAATTCTGTCCACTATTCTAGGGAAGATAGGCTGAGTCATATTTATTATCCAGTGCAGTTTGCAAAAAGAAGCAAACTTTTACCAAATGCTTCTGTTTGGGTATTAAACTGTTGGTGAATAGAGCTGTTCATATACAGAGGAATTGCTCTACAGTACTCTGAAAAAGGGTCAAAACAGACAACAGGAATGGAAAGCTATCCCCTCCTACTCAACAGGCAGAATGAATATTGTCAAGATAGACATGCTAGCAAAACTGATATATAGATTTAAAGCAATACCAAACAAAATAACAATTATATTTATCATAGAACTAGAGAAAACAATTCTAAATCTCATATGGAGCAAGAAGAGATGAGAGCAAAAGAAATCCTGGGCAACAAGAGCAAAGCAGCAGGTCTCACAATCCCAGATTTCAGATTATACTACAAAGCAACACTGAAAAAGCAGTATGATACTGGCACAAAAACAGACATGTGAAACAATGGAGCATAACCAAGGATACAGAATTAACTCCAGGTATTTACTATCTGCTCTTTTTTTCAGGGTATGGGGGAGAAAGCCTTTTACCAAATGGTTTTGGGTAAAATGGCTATTCACATGCAGAATATTGAATCCAGACTCATACCTCTCACCAGGTACCAAAATATAGTCAAAATGAGTCCAACATCTAAATGTTAAAGCAGGAAATTTAATCTTCTGGAAAAAAGTATCTTGAAGATATAGACACACACAAGAACTTTCTAAACAGAACCCAACTGAACAAGAAATAAGATCAAGAATCAACAGATAGAATCATATCAAATTTAAAACTTTCTACACAGCAAAGGAAACAACCAACTGAATGAAGGGGCAATCTATAGAATTAGAAAAAAAAAAGACTTGAACAGACTCTTTTTCAGAAGTAGTACAAATAGCAAATACATACATAGAAAAAAAATGTTCTCTGAACTCAGTTAAATGCAGTTTAAAAGAACTTTAGATTCTATCTTAATCCAGCAAAGAATGACTTTCATCAAGAGATCAAATAATAACAAATGCTGGTGAGGTTACAGTAAAATAGAAACCCTTCTACATTGTTGATAGGAACGTGAACAAGTACAACCACTATAAAAATCAGTATGGAAAATCCTTTAAAGCTACAACTAGAAATTCCATTAAATACAGCTATTCTTTTTTAAGATATCATCCAAAAAATTGTTAAAGATATGAAACTACAATGATACATGCATACCTATGTTTATAACATCACAATTTATAACAGCTAAATCTTGGAAGCAAATTTTATGTCCATTATCAGACGAATGGATAAATAAATGGTATTTATACACATTGGAGAGCTACTCTGACAGAAAGAAAGGGAAATGAGTCATTTGAAAGAAAATAGATGCACCAGGACCATTTGTTTGTTTGTTTATTTTTAATTTAAAGAGAAAAAAACAGAAAAGAGGTAGAAATATTACAGAATTTCAAAAAAAAAGGATAAACAGTAAGAAACCACTGGTTGATAAATTACATATTGCCCTTTTAGAAATAGATATTCAAGTTACAAAATTAATTCAACAATCCAACAAGAACTTAGAAGTACTGTTATCAATCCTACACACTTAAATATTCAGGCAGTTATATCTTTTATAACACTTTCTATTTCCTCTCTTTTTTACAATAGAAATTATGCATTTTTTTAAATTTTTATTTAAAGAGAAAAAAGCAAAAGAAAAAAAGGGTAGCATCAATAAAAAATTGTAAAAGAAAAAGAAAAAACATTAAGAAATAATTGGTTGATAAATTACATATTGTCATCTTGGATGTAGTTGTTCAAGTTACAAAATTAAAGGATACATAGTAGACATTCAAACAGTGAGACTGCAAACAGTTCTGCTCAAAGATCCAACAAAGATTCAGCAATATGATCATCTATTTTACATACTCAAACATACATGCAGTTATATCCCTTAGAGCCCTTTCTTTGCCTTTCTTTTTTACAATAGCAATTACACATTGGGGGTTTTATTACTCTTATAGTTCTTATTACTTGTTACACTAGAGACACAATGTGATATTCATAAATATGATTCTTATTTATTTCACTAATGAGGATAGTCTCAAGTTGTCTCCATTTACCTATGAAGGCCTCAAGATCATCCTTTTTATAGCTGAGTAA
This sequence comes from Hydrochoerus hydrochaeris, assembly GCA_004027455.1. NCBI lineage: Eukaryota > Metazoa > Chordata > Mammalia > Rodentia > Hydrochaeridae > Hydrochoerus > Hydrochoerus hydrochaeris. Next base: position 210,289 of record PVLA01000703.1, read on the forward strand.
TATTCCATTGTATAAAAATACCACATCTTTATCATCCACTCTGCAGTTGATGGGCACCTTGGTTGTTTCCAAGACTTAGCTACTACAAATTGTGCTGCTATAAACATGGGTGCACATATATCACTGTGATATGAACTTGTCAGTTCTTCTGGGAAAATACTCAGGAGGGGAGTAGCTGGATTGAATGGGGCTTCCAATCCTAGTCTTCTGAGAATTCTCTATATGGATTTCCATAGTGGTTGCTCCAGTCTACATTCCCACCAAAAGTGGAGCAGTGTTCCTTTTTCCCCGAAGCCTTGCCAACATTTGTTATCAGTTGATTTCTTGATGGCAGCTATTCTTTCCAAAGTGAGATGAAATCTCAGTGTTGTTTTAATTTGCATTTCTCAAATGACGAGTGATGGTGAACATTTCTTCATGTATTTATTTGCCATTTGTATATATTTCTCTGAGAACTGTGTGTTCATCTCAGATGCCCATTTTGCAGAGGGTCTTTGAATTTGGGGGCTTGATGCCTTTCAGTTCTTCATATGTTCTGGATATAAGTCCTTTAAGCGGTTGCTGGCTAAAATTCTTTCCCACTCTGTGGGCTTTATTTTCACACTTTTGGTGATTTCCTTTGAAGTGCAGAAACTTCAGTTTATGAGATACCAGTTGTTGATTCTTTGAAGTGTTTCCTGTGCAGTTTGCACTTTGTTCATAAATTATCTGCCTACACCTATGTCTCCAAGACTTATACCTACCTTGTCTTCCAGTAGATTTAGTGTTTCCATTTTAATATTTAGGTCTTTGATCCATTTAGACTTTAGTTTTGTGCATGGTGATATGCATGGATCTAGTTTCAGTCCTCGGCAGGTGGAGAGCCAATTTTTCCAACACCATTTATTAAAGAGGCCATCCTTCTTCCAGTAGACATATTTAGCTCCTTTGTCAAACATCAGGTAGCTGAGTGTCTTTTTAGTTCTGCTTGCATCTTCTAACCTGTTTCATTGATCCCGAGGTCTATTTCTTTGCCAGTACCATGCTGATTTTATCACTGTAGCTTTGTAGTATAGATTCAAGTCAGGAATTGAGACGCCTCCTGCCTTGCCTTTGTTGCCCAGAATTGCCTTTGCTATTCTAGGTTTCTTCTGTTTCCAAATGAATTTTAGGAGTGTTTTTCCTAGATCTGTGAGGTATGTCAATGGTATTTTGATTGGGATTGCATTAAATCTGTATAACAGTGTGAGGAGTATGCCATTTTCACAATGCTGGTTCTTCCAAGCCAAGAACAAGGAATATTCTTCCTTTCTCTTTTTTCTTTTATCCTTTTTTTTTTTTTTTTTGGCTTTTTGAGACAGGGTCTCACTCTGCAGTTCAGACTGGCCTTGAGCTCACTTTGTAGCTCAGGCTGGTCTCAAACTCTCAATGATCCTCCTGCCTCAGCCTCCCAAGTGCTAAGATTACAGGCCTGAGCCACCACGCCCGGCTTCCTTCATTTTTCTAATATCTTCTTCAATCTCCTTTTTCAGTGTAGCATAATTTTCAGCATATAGGCCTTTTACATTTTTAGTTAGGTTGATTCCTAAGTATTTCATTTTTTAGATGTTATTGTAAAGGACAATATTTCCATAATTTCTCTCTCAGTGAGTTTTTGTGTACAGGAATGCTATTAATTTTTGAGCATTGAGTTTGTATCCAGTTACACTGCTGAACTTGTTTATTACCTCTAGTAGTCTTTTAATGGAGTTTTTGGGTCTTCTATATAGAGTATCATGTCATCTGCAAATAGTGATAATTTAATTTCTTCTTTTCCTAACTTTATTCCTTTTATTTCTCTCTCTTTTCTGATTGCCCTGGCTAGTGTTTCCAGAACTATATTGAAAAGGAGTGGTGATAGTGGACATCCTTGTCTTGTTCCTGATTTTAAAGTGAAAGCTTTCAGTTTTTGTCCATTTAGTATCATGTTGGCTATTGGTTTGTCACAGATGGCCTTTATAACGTTGAGGTAGACACCATGTATTCCCAGTTTCTGAAGGCTATTTATCATGAACTTGTGTTGGACTTTGTCAAAAGCTTTTTCTGCATCTATTGAGGTGACCATGTGGTTTTTGTTTTTGGCTCTGTTGATGTGGTGCATTATATTTATTGATTTGTGTATGTTAAACCATCCTTGCATTCCTGGAATGAACCCAACTTGGTCATGATGTATAATCTTCTTGATGATTTGCTGGATTCTATTTGCCAGTATTTTATTGAGAATCTTTGCATCAATGTTCATTAGTGAGATTGGCCTACAGTTTTCCTTTTTGGTTGGGTCTTTCTCTGGTTTTTGCATCAGAGTAATGCTTGCCTCCAGGAATGATTTAGGGAGGATTGCTTTCTTCCCAATTTCATTGAAGAGTGTAAGGAGTATTGGCATCAAATATTCTCTAAATTTCTTGTACAATTTAGCAGTGAATCCATCCAGATCTGGGCTTTTCTTTGTTGGTAAGTTTTTAATTACATTTTCAATTTCAATAGCTGATATTGGGTTGTTCAAAATTGCTAAATCTTCTTGGTTGAGCTTTGGTTGTTCATATGTTTCTAGAAATCTGTCCATTTCCTCTGTTTTTTCCATCCTATGTGAGTAGAGATTTTCAAAGTACGTATTCATGATCTTTTGAATTTCCATGGGATCTGTAGCAATTTTCCCCTTTTCCATTCTTATTACATGAATTTGGGTTTTTTCTGTCTTTCTCTTGATATGGTTGGCTAGGGGTTTGTCAATTTTGTTTATTCTCTCAAAAAAACCAGACTTTTGAGCCATTAATTCCTTGTATTGCTTTTTTAGTTTCAATTGCATTGATTTCTGCTCTAATTTTACAATTTCCTCTCTTCTATAAGCTTTGGGTTTAGCTTGCTCTTCTTTTTCTAGAAGCTTGAGGTGGAGCATTAGGTTATTTGTGCTCATTCTGGTTTCTTGATATGACATTTATTGCTATATATTTCCCTCTTAAGACTGCTTTCATTGCATCCCATAGATTACAGTATGTTATTTCTGTGTTTTCATTGAATTGTAGGTATTGCTTTATTTCTTCTTTTATTTCATCTGTAGCCCACTGGTTGTTCAAAATGTTGTTTAATTCCCATGCATTTATGCATGTTTTGCAGTTTCTTTTGCCATTAATTTCCAATTTCAGTGCCCTATGGTCAGATATTATGCATGGGATGATTCCAATACCTTTGCATTTACTTATGAATGTTTAATGGGATAATATATCATCTATTTTGGAGAATGTCCCATGTGCAGCTGAGAAGAGTGTGTATTCTGATGTGGTTGTGTGGAACACTCTGTAAACATCTACTAAGTCCAATTGCTCATAGGTATGATTCAGTTCTGTTATTTCTTTGCTAACTTTTTGTCTAGTTGATCTATCTCTTTGTGACAATGGGCTGTTAAGATCCCCTGTTATAATTGTGTTCTTGTGTATTTGGTTTTTCAGGTCCATTAGTATCTGTCTTACATAGTTCGGTGTTCCTGTATTTGGTGCATATATATTTATAATTGTTCATTCTTCCTCTTGAATTTTTCCACTAATGAGTATGTAGTGACCTTCTTTATCTCTTTTAATCATTTTAGGTTTGAAGATCATGTTGTCTGAAATTAGAAAAGTTACCCTTGCTTTTTTCTGGATTCCTGTTGCATAAATACTGTTTTCCATCCTTTGACTTTTAATCTGAGTTTCCTTTTGGGTCAGATGTGTTTCTTGTATACAGTATATTGTGGGATCATATTTCTTGATCCTTTCTGTCAATCTATTTCTTTTAATAAGTGAATTGAGGCCATTTACATGTATGGATATCAATGATATATACTGACTTGACTTTGCCATGTTATGTTCCAGTTGTTTGCTTTCTGCTTTTCTCCTTATTTAGTTGCTTATCCTACCTGGTGGTTTCTTTCTGCTGTTGTTTTGGGGATTGTGGTCATTTTTATCTCTGTGTAGTATGTCTCTCAGTATTCTTTCGAGGGTTGGTTTTGTGGACATGAATTTCTTCAGTTGTTCTTTGTCATGGAAGTATCTTGTTTCTCCATTAAATTTGAATGAAAGTTTTGCTGGGTACATCAGTCTGGATTGAAAGTTGTTTTCTTTCAGGGCTTAAAATACCTCACTCCATGCTCATATTGACTTGAGGATTTGTGCTGAAAAGTCTTCTGTGAATCTAATGGGCTTTCCTTGATAAGTGAGTTGTGTCTTTTCTGTAACAGCTTTTAGTATTCTATTTTTATGTTGTATGTCTGAGATCTTAATTATTATGTGTCTGGGTGTGGATTTATGTTGATTGTGACTGTTTGGTGTTCTATATGCCTCACTTATCTGCATATCAGATTCTTTCCCCATGTTTGAGAAATTTTCTTCTATTACTTCTGTGAAGATTTTGGCTATGTCATTTGCATTGTCTCCTGCCTCTTCACTGATGCCTATTAATCCTATGTTGTTGCTCTTGGCATCATCTTGAAGCTGTTGGATTGTCACTTCATGCTGCTTTGTTATTTTTAAAAGTTCTATCCTTTCATGATTACTAATTACAATCCTATCCTCAAGGTCTGAAATCCTATCTTCAGCTTCATTTAAGCAGTTTTGCAATTTTTGAATAGAATTTTTTTGTTTCTTGGATGTCTCAGTTTGTTTCATGAATTCTGCATGTTTTCTATATTGCTCATTCAAGGTTTCAATCAGTTTCCCATGCTCCTGTACTTTTTTCTAAATTTCTTCTTTAGCTGTGCTCAGCAACTCCTTTGTTAAGGTTATTTCTGTCTTTATGTGGGAGAGTACTTCTAATTTGATTTCCTCTATAGCCTCATGGAGTTGTTTTTTTTTTATTTCACTTGCTATCTTTTCAGAGGTTCCCAGTGTGTTACTTTTGGGGTCCTCTATTTCAATATCTCCTGCACTTGCTTCTGGTGGACTAGATGTTTGAGAGTGCATTTTGCTTTTTCATTTTGCCATTTTCACTCTACCTGATGTTTTCTGTGTATAGGAGGTGGTCACCCACACTCTTTTCAGACTCACCAATGTCTTATAGGTAATTGTAGGGGGCTTTACTACTGGCCTTATTTACCCACTGTACACCTCTATTTTAGGGGCATACTCACCACACTGGCACAGTTAATCTGCTGTGTCCAAGGTTTGCCCCCTAGGAGCTAAATTCCAAGTTTTTTTCTGTGCGCTGGGATTCCCCCACAGTGCATGGTAAGGGCCGAAAGCTGGAATCTGGGTCCCACTGGCTGCTTGGTGGTCACTGGGCATGGCCCAGTTGGGCCCCCATCCTTGTGTGCAGCCCGGGATGGTCTGGGATGCAGCATGTGGTCTTACTGCCTGGGAGCAGGCTCAAAGTCCCCCTCCATGCACTGGGATTCCACCAGAGCACATGGTGGGTGCCATAGCTGGAATCTGGGTCACAGGGACCATTTGTTAAGTGAAATAAATCAGACATGCAAGTTTAATATCACATAAAGTTTATCTTATACAAAAAGCCAAAACAAAAATAATTTAAGGTGAAAACAAAAGATATATAATAGGAAACAGGAAGTTAAATCTTTCAAAAAAGTTAAGAGGGTAAAGTTCAGAGGGAGCAGGGAAGGAGGGGTAGAAAAAGTGATTCAAAAAAGAATTAAGATGGGCTATGTACATGTGCTTGTTCTCCACAATGAAAATAATCATATATACCACAAACATACCCTAATAAAAGTAAATTTACAAAAAGAAAAAGAAAGAAAGAAAGAAAGAAAGAAAGAAAGAAAGAAAGAGAGAGAGAGAAAGAAAGAAAGAAAGAAAGAAAGAAAGAAAGAAAGAAAGAAAGAAAGAAAGAAAGACAACACTTGAAAATGGTCAGAGTATTCTCTTCTAGTAAGTAGAGGGAATACTCCCATTGATAAGTCTTACAAACTGATAGTTCTTCCTTCTCAGCTATTAAAAGTGGAGCATATTTACTTGCCAGTTTTTAGAGGAAGTCCTAAAAATTAAAAAATGATTTTCTCCTCATATCCTTAAAATCCAAATATAAATATACCACTAGGCTGTTAATTTTATAATAACAGATACAAGTAGCAATATATGCTTAGTACCATTCATAGAAATGTTCATATGTTTATTTTAACTACATAATATTTGAAATAAGATTCATTTTAATAGACTCATTTGAGCTAGTCATTGAATCAGTTAATTAGGAGAATTATTCATCTAGAAAGCAATATAATATAAACACTATGCCCAAAAAAGAAAATAGCATAAGTTGACTTATTTGGAAAGCAAATAAAATGAGTCCATATTATCAAAACCTAATCACAAAGATACCAAAAATTATATTAATACTAACATTCATATTAATCTATTTTAAAAGTTAAAGAAATGCATATATTTTACTTTTGTTCAAAACACAATTATCATTTAAATCAAATCAAACCCTTATTGGGATTGGAAAACATCCAAAATATCCCCAAAATGTCCAGTATTTTTTAAAATGTAAATGCATATTTAGTTATTGTCTACTTACTTTTCTCTTGTTGCTGGGACAAAATACCCGGAACCCCAAATGAAAGATTTATTTAGCTTCCAGTTTTTGGTGGTTTCAGTCCATAGACAACTGGATGCAACACAAGGTGTGTGGCACTGGGGCAACACTTCAAGGCAGCAGCAAGAGCAAAAAGGGAAAACAAACCTCTTCTCCTCCCTTACATTGTACATAGGCCATTCCCCGCTTGTCACACCTCCCCTAGGTTGTAGCACTCAAAATCTTAAGGATCCTGGCTCCCTGCTGAGTCAAACTTCTCAAGTTGACACAATGTATCAACCATAACAGTAATGTAGAATATTATCAAGTTTCTTACTAGAAAAAGGGATTACATTATTTTCTACCAGAGCTATTAATCAGTTCATTACTAATCAAAAATTTATGCTGCTACTTGAAACAAAGTATTCTAAATTTCCTATTCTTTCTGAGGTCTTTGTTGTTGTGTTGAACATCCTCTATTGAGGGAAACCTTTTAAAAATCCTTATGTTCAATGTCCATGTCAAAGTCATACAACAAATGTGGCTATGTTTTCTGTCACTGGAAACTTTAAAGATTATTAAAATATATTTTGTTTACATTTCATAACCAAATTTACTTCAGACCTGTATAAAGTCTATTAATGAGGAACATAACACCAAGTTATAGGGACCAATCCCATACTTTTCTACTGTAAATTTGTACTTTAGCATAATAGTAGACAGCTGTGAGTCTCAGTAGCTGTGAATGGGGGTTACTGGAAGTAATTTTTGTGTTCAACCACTTGGTATGACAAGCAGCAAGTTGTGTATAAGTGGGCAAAGTGTCAAATCAGGAGTTTTACCCGTATGTATGCTCCATGTAACAGATTTTACATATGTTTACTTGAGCATCATGGCAGAGATAAAATACACCCACATCACTCATCTACTATGGTAACATGTACCTTACCATAATGAAATGAGGATATGACTCATAGTAGCTGCACCTGGGGAAAGAAAAAAAAAACCATCTATGCATGCACTGCCTTGGCATACAACAGCAAGGCACGTAACATCAACAGATGAGTTTCATCCATGTAATACTCATTGCTAAATTTCAGTGCATTTAGGATTTGTTTTTTCTTAATAAAAAGGGTTTCTTTTGATCTTTTCTGATAGAAGTAACCCAGTTCAGTACAATGGCACATGAAAAAACAGATTTCAAAGTTTTGGAAGTCAAAACTGAATCATCAAATCACTCATTCATGGATGATGAAGATGAGAATGATTTTAATATTGGCCATGTAAACCAAAGTTCTTGTGATGGTGAAATGGAGTAAAAATTGACCAATGCAGACACAAGGAATGCAGATTAAATATATTCAGGGGAAAAATAAATTCTTTCAGTTCTGAATACACACAGACCTTTCCCCCTTGTCATTATTCTCTAAATAATTGAAGTATAACAACCATTTATATAGCATTCACATCCGACTAGGTATTATAAGTAATCTGAAGATTTAAAGTAGGCTGGTGGAGCTATGTGCAAATACTACATCATTTCATGTAAAGAACTTGAATATTAGTAAATTTTGGTCTTTACAGGGGTTCCTAGAATTAGTCCTGCACATTCAGAAACAAAGCAATATCAGTACATCTACCTATCTGGTACATACCTATCTGACATATATCTGATAGATATAGTGAGGTATAGACAAATAACTTTAGATATAGATGGTATAGAGATATATAGATATATACATATATATATAGGCCATACAACAGCAAATAATGACTTAATGAAGTTAGGATATGGAAAATGATGTAAGATATTCCTTCTCTGGGAGTATATAATATTGGAAATAAGTGAAAAATATACAAAGGATGATCAAAAATGTTTTTTTTATTTACTACAGAAGAAGATAATAGCCATTAATGTCTCTCAAAATACTCCCCCTTTACTTTGCACACACTTACCCAATCCTTGCCACTTTCTGAAACCATTCTGGAAGTCCTCTTTCATGTCTTTTTGAGGTGTGATAAAATAACAAATACGTTAATACATCTGCTAAGTGATAAATGACGGGAAGATAGGCTTAAAATGTTAGTGTGGCATTTGTTATCTACCAGGTCTGAGACCATGTGACTTTTGCCTCTTTCCAAGGCCAAAATAAGCATACAGGGTAAATGTTATGAAGCAATTCAAGACATTAATGCAGCCATGAGAGTTCACTAAAGAGGACTTCCACAACTGCATGTGAAAGTGGCACAAATGATGGGATAATGTATTCTGTGAAAAAAGAGCATTTTGAGGGAGATTTTGCTATAATAAATTTTTTACATTTAAACATTCACTGTATTTTACATCACACCATATATTATCTCTGATTCCTGGATTTTCTTCTCAAAAATAGCAATTTTGAGACTAGTAGTAAGAAAGTCTCTCAGCCAGTGAAATCATTACTTCAGATGAGAACCAAGAAAATACAGAGATATTCTTCATTATGCACTTTAATACAACTAGTAAACATTAATTATGAAAAGAATAACATATGATATTAGATAGCCATAAAATGTAACCTATGTACATGTATGTGGCATTTCCACATGCTGATAGATGCAGTTTTATCCCAACCTATTGTGAGGCTGCAAACAAGACACACTGTTAATCCCACTAAATAGGTAAACCCCTGAATCAATATAAAACTTATTATATTAAAGTAGCAAGTAAACAGAAACAGAATTTGTCATCAAAGTCTCTTCATTGAGAAATACAGTATTATATTGTTAATATGCATAATAAAACATTTAAAATTGGTAAGTTTTAATTGACAGATAGATAAAAAGAAATCATAAATAAATACTTAATCCCGCTGTAAAAAAGACACAAAATATTGCCACTACTCGGAAAAGTTTGTTCTTTCCATTTTGTAGTAATTCATTTTACCTCCCTCTTAGCCCTACCAAACACTTGTATTGTTTCTGTCCCTAAAGCATTGCCTTTATGAAAAAGTTGTATAAATGCATTCATGCAATATAGGGTCATTTGTGTCTTTCTTGTTTCACTTCACTAAAAGCTTTGAGATTTATTTATATGCCTGGGTATACTGGGAGAGTGTTCTTTATTGATGCTTAGTAGTATTCCATCATATATATGTACCATATGTTGTTTTTTCTGTTCACCAGTTGATAGATATTTGGGTTGTTTCCATGTTCTCCATATTTTGAATAAAGATAATATAAACATTTACATGTAGGCTTTGAATGGGCATGTGTTTTCATAGTTTCTACTCTTCTTTTGCTATATAGAAGATTACCACCAATTTAGAAGTTTAAAAAAACAGAAATGTACTATTGAAATTAATTCAATGTTTCTGTGGGTAAATATTCTAGTACATTTTAGTAGCATTTCTTGGACAAAATATCACCAAGCTGCAATAAAGATTTTAGCAAGCTATGGTCATAATTTCACATGTACTTTGGGGCCCACTGCCAAATTCATTTGCTGTTGGCAGAATCTATGGCCACGAATTGTAGAACTGAGGATCTTGTTTACTTGCTGGCTGTCAGCCAGAAGTCCTTCTCTCCTTTTTGCCATATAAACCCTAAAAACATTGCTGTTTGCTTTTTTAAAGTAGTAAGATGACTGTTTCTACTCAAAATTTTCTCTTGTGTGGATTGTTTCTGATTTTAGGTGTGATTTATATAATACACTTTAATCAAGAAAGTAACTTATCCATCACCTTACTACATAACTTAACCCAGGCAGTGAGTCATATTCAGTGCCATCATATTCACAGATCTGCCCAAAATAAAATGGTAGCAATTTAAAGAAAAAAAAACAACAAATAACTGCTGTATACATTTTCCCCCAAATCCCAGATATCCATTGGTATTACATTTTCAAAACAAAAAGATCAAGAAATCAATACCTCGTCCATCCCAGATTATTCCTCAGCATCTGCTTTGGTATACATTTAGAAGATGAAACTTTTAAACAACATATTATGCACACAATAGGAAATAAAACTCCCATGATTTTATTATTTGACAAGACAAGATAGAGACAAGATAGAGTACTTTCTACATTTTAGAGATTTTTCAGAATTGAAAATATTGGGCATATAATGGAAAGGAATGCATTCCAAGCTGGGAAGCCTAGTTTTATAGGATTATACCTGGAATTCAGCACTGGAGAGGCTGAGACGGGAGAATTAGGAGTTTTTGGTTAGCCTGGGATATTTAACAAGACCCTGTCACAAAAACAAACACAAGAACAAAAACAAAATAACAGAATTGGGCCTAGAAATTAGTCATGCATATTTGTCAACCACAGAAACAGTTTAAATATCAATGATTGATCAACACTGATATAATATCAGCAGGTAAATCTAGTTGTAATATTTCATAGAGTAGGTGTTATATACAATAACAAAAGAGCAAGATAACACTTAAAATAACACTCATTTTATGAATAACAACATAATTGACCAGATGTTTTCTCAAGTTTTAAAAAATTTACTGACAAAATTTTCCCTAAACATGCATAAAGACACACACTCATACACCACAAGTGATATTTTATTTTATATGAATTGGCATTACTTTCCAAATTAGGTCTGAAAGGTACTTAAACATTTCAGAATATTTTAAAAATGTGTATTCAGCTAAAGCAACAGAGAAATCAGTAATGCAGTCACTGTAGGTATGAGACCTGGTAGGTCATTCAGTATTGTTAACTTCTGAGTGAATTGAACTGAACTGAACTGAACTGACAAAGCATTACTTAAAATAATAGGATATATTTTTAAAGGAATGCCTATAGTTCACAAATTGTAAGAATTCGACAATTTGAGCAAAACATGTGAAGCATCTAATTAATTTGTTTTTAAACATTTTAGTAGGTTATCCAAGTTTCTGCTTTTTTACTGTTACCAAAATCTGTTGTCTAAGTTTAAAAGCTATAGGAATAATCTAATTCATAAAAAGATGCTACATAAGTAGATGCTTTACCTTGGATTTATTTCAAACATTAAGCCACAGTGCAATATTCCATAGATGCCTGTATAACCCAGATATCACTTGGGGCTTGCTCACCATTTTAAGAAAATGTAATTTAAGACCATATATTTATTACCTGAGTGAACCTGGCCCTCTCCCTACAAGTTCTGCAAGTCTCCAAACTTACATTAAGTTCTATCCGTCTCAGTTTTTTTTTGTCTAGAGTAAGATTTAGGTTTACTTATTTAAATGTTAAAGGTTAAATTATTAACCTTTCTGGTTTCTAGAGATGGTCATAAGAATGCATTTGGTAATTTTACATAACACTGGATGAGTTTTACAGAGAAACTCAGTTACAGAGTACAAAACTCTCCACTATCTCATTAATTTCAATTCTAGACTGTTGCTCTCTCTGTATCCTTTCTGTGCTGAGCAACTCTCTGGGAGAAGCAGTCTCTCTGTCTCTGTCTCTATCTCTATCTCTGTCTCTCTCTCTCTCTCTCTGTCTGTCTCTCTCTCTCTCTCTCTCTCTCTTCTCTCTTTTCTGATCATGCTATGCTCCTCTGCCTTCCTCTCTTCTCCATGTATTCTTCACCTTGTTTGTGATTGTATTGTTTTAGATAATTGCCTATTTGCAAAAGTCAGAACCATTTTCACAGATGAACATCTAATCTGTATTTTAAAGACTTCTCTGGGAAAGAAATTCACAAATATCCAATTTTATACTTTAACTGTTTTTTGCTAGCAACTTTTACTGTCTTAATAAGCTTCAATAAATGCTGGTTCTAGTTCGTGACAGATGGTTCATTTCTAGGAAACTGCAAAGTGATTTAGATGTTAAAAAAAAAAACTCGTGAAAAGTAAGTATCATGAGAAATGCTAATTCACAATGCCTTTTCCTTGATGGTCATATAAGTAGACATTCATATTTGAGTGAAGTGAAAATAACTGTGATCTATCGTAAGTGAGACTTTCTATAAGTCTCCTCACTGGGGAATATGTCTCTCTGCATGCAAGTGAATCACTACTGAATCTAATTCAGGACCAGTTTGTGATATGTTATTAGAGATAGATATTTTTATCCACTAAAATCACTCATTTCAGATTACTGTTTGTCATTCAATGAAAATAATAATCTTGTATAAGTGTAGGTTAATCACTTTTCAAAAGAAGGTCCGATGCTTTCCACAATGTTAATGCTATTTCTTATTTCTGACTACTATTGTATTTCATTGATCATCTCTTTTGGTTTTTATCCACCACACGTCTAATGAGTTACAAGGGGGTAAGGCTGAAGAAAGAGAGTGATGGCTGGCAGTCATTAGCAGGACATAGGCATTGGAATTTTTTGCTCAACATGTTTCTCAATAAAAGTAAATTAAGGATAAAAGATGAAAGAGAAGGTGAAAAATGAATGAAAAATAAAAAGGGCTAGTTTTCTACTCTATGTAATGATCTCAATCATAAACTAACTTTATGGAGATAATGGTTTCTGCGTCTGTGTATATGTGTGTATTTATGTTTGCTTCCTCTGGGTAGAATGACCTTAGAAGTCTTAGCATGTCTTCTCAGGCACAATGAGTGCTCCACATCCAGCTTAGCAGCTAAATACTGTTAGAATTAAAGCAACATCCCCAATACGAAAACAAGACAGAAGGGGGTGAGTTTTTTCAACTTATAATCATCTTTTATGTGTTTTATGCCCTTGGAATTTAAAGAAAAAAAGTAAAAAGGCTTAGTATTTTATATTTAATTTTACTTAATTTCATTAAAATTTCTCAGATCAATTAATAATTTGTCTCTCAAATACATTCACTTTAATAATTGTCACTGGATTTAAGCATACTAAAAAATCCAAAGATTACATTATTTAGCAGGAAATTATTCTGATATAAGCATAAAGGGGAACTGAAATCATTATTTTCAAATCATTTGTCACATAAATTTGGCCAAACACTACACCACCATATGGCCATGAATCCCTGTTGTGATTCTGCACATGCTTTACATTTGTTCCAACTCGAATTGATGTGTTGGGTATACACACTATAAGGGGACACTAACTGGAAGTTGATATCATCTTGGATAGCATGAGGATATGGAAAACCAAATAGTGCCTGGATTTTATTTTACATAGCCCATGACTTAAAGTGAATACAGAAGTAGCTGAAACTGTGAGCTGCAAAATAGGCAGCAAAGTTCAAAGCATTGAAAATAATGGTCTGTGGAATATTTTGGAATAAACATCCATTCACTGAAAAAGGTAGAATGAAAATTTGCTCAAAAATAAAACCATTAAAAATAAAAATTTTATTTGATTCATAGGAGTTGATCACAGTTGAGGAATTTGATCTTAATTTTTCAATTAAGCCAATCTTTAAAAATCAAATTTTTCTTGCTATAATTTGGGAATATAACATGATAAAGAGATTCAGCTCACTGGTTACTTTATGCTCTTCTTTATACCTCCAAATTTTTTGCAATTAGGAGAATTCCTGTCATTAGTTCTGACCAATAAAATTGCACATCTTTTCCAGAACAGAGCACTTAACTACTAGCACAAGGTGCTCCAGTGCCTCTCTGCCTATTGCATGTTGGAGAAATCCCATGTGATCTTAGTAGTTCACATATAAGCTTGTGAAGCTTCTGTCAGTATCCAAAATCCCAAATAAACATAGCTACTAATTTACATTAATTATCTTCCATGAGAAAAACAAAGTTAGATTAAGATACTAAGATTTTATGGTTAATATATTACTTTAGCATATCACAACAAAAATTCAGAAACAATGAATCACAAGAACAAAGCAAAGACAAGGAGGCTGTTACTGTACCTGTCCCTCTTACAACACATTTTCGAAAGAAGAGTGTCTTATACTTGCACATTCTATTATCTAGAATAAAGGACATTTTTATACATTCACATTCTCAGAACTATACATAAACATATATGTTCAAACATAACCTAAGTATTTTATATTCTGTGGAATTTAAGAAAAGAGTACTTGAAAATTAAAGTATATCACATTTTCTAACATCCTTCCCTGAATAAATGAAATCTGGAATTAGTTGCTAAAACCAGCAACTAATTTGAAAAGATTTTGTTTAGCTGTCTATCTTCAACATCATTTGACAGATGTGATTAATTAAAAGATGTCTAGAATTGTTATTAAACTCTAAATATATGGGTAAACATCAAGAACACATTTTCCGGATGGTCTTTTGGGAGTGCAACAAAGTCTTCAAGAAAAATTATGCTCTGTCATCAATCAAATATTCCTGATTATAAGAAGTGCAACCCTTCCCTTGTCTCAATTGTTGTATTAATTATTTGCTTCTATGACCCTAAATTCTCCTAGTGAATGTCATTTTTCAAAGTTGATATGATTGATGAATGGATTAGGCAGTTTATAATATTTTATAACCAGTGGTTTAAAATACCTGTTACATTCTGTGGCATGCAAAGTTGCTAATCCATATATCAAAAGAATAAATGGATGAGAATACCAAGGTAGAAATAATATATACAAAAGTGAGTATGCTCTAAATTTTTCTTTTCCTTTCCTTCCCTTCCCTCTTCCCCTCCCAAGTTCCTCTTTCCTTTTTAACAATTTCTTCCTATTTCACAGTACCTATTATACATTTTAGTTCTTGCTTACACTTTCAGTCTCTCACACCAGAAAGACAATGCAATACTTAATCACATTTGTCCAATTTATTTCACTTAAGAGTATGGTCTCAAGGTCCATCCATTTTGCAATAAACATATCAAGTTTATCCTTGTTTATGGCTTGGTAGCACCCCATTGTATAAAGAAACCACATTATTTTTATACATCCCTCGGTTGATGGGCATTTGGGTTTTTTCCAAGAAGTAGCTATTACAAACCGTGCTGCTATTAAAACAAGAAATAACCTTGTTTTGAAGGCATATATTGTCATTGTTTTGGGCTCTTTGCTATTGTTATTTATTTGTCTTTTTTGTTTCTTGTTTTTTTAGTAATCTGTTTTATTTTGTTTTTCCCTCTAGTACAGAAAGGATAGGTATATATGTAGAGGCTTATACATGCCTAGAACTTCTCCTAAACAGTTTATGAGAATAGATTGTATTATGCATGAGGAAATGAACAGCTGCTTTGAAGAAAAAGAGACATAGTATCCATTGCTGATTCCATATCATCATGCTGTAAAATCCAATAATGTTTGTATTCTTTGTTCAGAGTGGTTTTAGTCTGTTTTCTATTGTTTAATTTCAGCATACATGAAGGTATAGACAGCTATTTTGAAGAGAACAAGGGACATTATGGCAATCATTGTTGATTTTCTTATTGTCTGGTTTCAAAGGCCTGTAATGCCTTCATTATTCTGTTTTGATCAGTTTTTTGTTTTGTATGAATTCATTGTGTGTGAAGATACAGATAACTATTTAGAAGAAAACAAGAGACATTATGGTAGTCACTGTAGATCTCCTGTTGTCTTGCTTTGAAATCTGTTGTCACTTACACTGTTTTCTTCTGATCTGTTTTGTTCTGTTTTGTTGTTTAGTTTTACCCTCTTTACAATAATAAATAAATAAATAAAATGAGAAATAAAGATAAAATGGGAACAAAGCTTTGTAAATATGGAAGGGAAAATGGTTAAAGGGAGGGAGAGGAATGAGAAAAAAGAAGCATTAGGATATATCACATACAGGTACAAATTCCATATGATGAATGTGATCATTATGTTTATCTAAACTGTACCAGTAAACTTAATGATAAAAAAGTGAGGATGCTCTAAAAAGCAAAGTATTACACTTGTGTGAAATGAGGCCATTCAATTCCACTGGCAAAGAGATCATAAGATCTTGGTCAAGCATAAGCATACCATTCCTCAAGAGTCTGATATTTCCCAGCCAACTACTGAAAGCTAAATTTCCTACTAATGGAAAAAGCAAGTCTTCACTAAAATGAATAAAAAAGCTAATGAATACAAAAAAAGAAAAATAACTGAGAGAAGTCACTGAGGAAACACTTCTAGAATTTGACTTCTGGATCTACGATTACTGAAACTTTGGTTTATATCCCCATCCTTGGATTCCAGTGGTCTTGTGAAACAGATTTTAACTAGATTATCTGCCTCTTAAGGTGATAATGAGTTTGAACTAGCTCTGCTGTTTGAGAACAATTCAAAACACTTCCCAAAATTTCTGTTAGTTACTAGGAATTGGAGTTGGAAGTGGCTTAGATTTATTTTCATGATCACTTCAGGCTCCTGTTAAATTATGTAAATTTAACTAATAATCTCTTTCTGTCTCTCCCTGTCTCTGTCTGTCTGTCTGTCTCTCTCTCTCTCTCTCTCTTTCTCTCTCATTTGTGTTAGTCCAGACATGGAAATCAGTCTCATCTCTTTCTGTAATTCTTTAAAATAAGCAACCCCAAAACTATAAAAAAAACTTCAAGTCTCAAACAAAGTACACATGTCTATGTGTCTCTCTGTGTGTGTGTGTGTAAGAGAAAAGTTCTACTAGAAGATTTGAAGGAGCCAAAATAAGATTTATAATATAAAAATACAAGCAATTTTTTTTATTTTAAAGATTAAAAAACACAAAATTTCTAAACAAGATAATAGGAGAGTAACAATGGTTAATATTTTGAGTATTGTTATCTTTAAATTAGTTATTCAGAGTAAAAGATATAGGAATTTAATTGTTGAAACAATATTAAAACCTTTCTTTTCAATGGACTAAGAGAAATTAGTAGTATAACTACCTTAACAAACATATATATATATATATATATATATATATATATATATATATATATATATATTTGCATTAAGTTTCTGATCATACCACTCCAGGAATTTATTTTTCCTGAATCTGTTGCTTCTCTTAGAATTTCAGCTTTTCCCCATCTTATCTTTTATTTTCCTCTGTCTTCTTGCCCCTTTCTCATCTCCTCTCCAGAAATACAAATTCTCCTCAGAGCACTGCTTGGAAATTCAACTCAAAGTTCAAATTTGCATATTCAGATCACTCAAAGAGCTTTGTAGAAAAGCAATTAATTTAGCAATGTCCACCCTTCTTAGACAGCAATTATTTCAAATAGCAAGCTTCCCAGCCATCACACCTATAATAAATTTGCCTTTTTTTCTGTTAGGTCAACATTAATAGTACCAATGGCAAAAATAATGGAATAGTGCACTCATAAAAGACCAATATAGAATAGAAAAATATCTTACATTTCTAACTTTTAATTAAAACTGTACTTCCAAATATATATGGCACATTTGAGGTGAAAAGGGCAATTTGGATTAGTAAAATATCTTACACCTTATTATTATTAAATATCTTTACTTCAAGTATGTAGGACACTATTGGGTAGGGTAAAACAGAGTTGGCAAACACAGATTTTTGGAGAAATCTTTTAATTAACGAGTATAATAAATGTGGAAGTAGATTTAAAATGACATAATTAAAGTGTGTGCCTCTTGAAAGCTTTAAAGGCATTAGAATTTTCTGCAATGTTATTCACTAACTATTCATTTAGTGAGTAAATTATAAAGAGCAAAAAAGAAAAACCACCATGTTACTTGAATCAGAGGTGTGTTCTGATTTCTAACTGAAGTGGCCCCAAAACTTATATGCTAAAGGCTTGGTTACCAGCTGCTGGGATTTTTAGGAACAATTAGATCATAAGGACTCCACTTTCATCAAACGGATTGATTAATCCATTCATGAGATCATAGTCTGATGGCATTGTGGAAAGATAATCGGAGCAAGAGGGAGCCTAATTAAAAGGAGCAGGTCATGGGGATGTAACCTTGGAGACTCTGCCTAGTCCTTCTCCCCTTTCACTCTCACTTTGGCTCTCTTTTTCTTTCCTAGCTGTCATAAGGTGAGCATATTTCTTATGGCACATCTTGGCAGGAAGTTTCTGTCTTGTCAAGGATCTAAAAATCAATGAAGCTAGTTGACTATGGACTGAAACCATAAATCAAAAGAAATAATTTCTCCTGTAAGCCTATTTTCTCAGGCATTTGATGGGAACAACAAAAACTGACTAATATAAGTGGTTCAGACAAGAAAGTATACATTCTTGGGGTTTATTACTAGTATTTCTGTATGAAATCATCCTTAAAGTAACATTATGGCACATCTAAATGTCTATTGTATGTCTAAAATATCTAGCATATTTTTAAATACCCAAAACTCTTGTTATATCCTATGTTAAATGTCCTAGCAGCATTTAATTATTTTATTTCAAACCTCAATCTCATTGAAATCAATAATTAAATTTATGACAAAGCAAATAACAGGTTATGATCGGACCCAAGTAATATAATGACAATTAGATCAGATCATTGCCTTTCCCCCTTCTCTGAGAGTGTGTAACATTGCCAAACACTACCATTTGTATCTACATTTGCCTCAAAAAAAAAAAAAAGGTGAAGGACACTTGCAGCAAGGACAACATTGCATACTTCCAATACATTACAATCAATAATAGAGTCAAAATTCAAAGAAAAGAGAGACTATATTATATGTAAGCTTTCATAGAAATGATGTCATTACCTGAGAGTTCCTCTTGAGAAAAAACTTGCTGCTTACCTACAAAATGTGTGGTTAGCTGATAATCTTCAACTGTTAGTATTATCAAGGTCTGACTTAGCTTTAAAGCCAAGAGTATACTTTTACATTGATTTCCAGGCAAAGGCCACTGAAAGCTAAGCAAAAAGCACTATATGAAACTAAGTTTTCTTCTAACATAACTATTTATTCTAGAGTTTCTCACCAGGCCAGCAGAGACGTTGTTAGTGCTGCATGGTAGGCTGACTGCCTCTTCCTTACTGCCTTTTTCTTTCATAGGTATTATTCTCCAGTGAATTTTTTTCATTGTTAACATTGTCACCTTCTCTGATTTCCAGATAATCCAATGGTTGTACCAGCACTGGCCCTAAGAAGACAGGCAGTGGGAAGGGATATGGAACTATTCACTCATTCCTTGACTGGATGGGTATTCCATCCTGAGTATTCATTGGATCAGGACTAGCCAACTGTTAAAATTTTCACTGTGGCCACCTGCGAAAATGTTTCAGTGGAGGACTATACTCTGAAGAGTATGAGGATTCAGACTGTTGGACTCTTTGGGAGAATTAGTATAAATATAAGGATAATGAAATTGCTCAGCAGCACAGCACCTGCCTGGCAAACAAAAAATCCTGAGTTTGATTCCTGGTACAAAAAAAGAAAGAGAAAGGAAGAAGAAAGAAAGAAAGAAAGAAAGAAAGAAAGAAAGAAAGAAAGAAAGAAAGAAAGAAAGAAAGAAAGAAAGAAAGATATTAATTTAATGGATTTTACTAAATCCACTATTTCCTTAAATGTGGATAAAGAAAAGCTGGGTGATACTTTGAAAAACACTTGAAAAAGTGTGATACTCAGAGTGTCTTAAACAAGAAGTCCTCCTCTCGTAAAGCTGACAAACACAACAATGGAAACCAGTATTCAGTAAAAGTGCTAAGCATCAAAGGTGTTAATGTATGCAAGGGGCTATTTTACAAGCATTAGCTAAGTTGCAAACACCACAATGATGTCACATGGTTAATGGACAATCTCAATGGGTGACAGTTAAGAATTTTATTGTACATATTTCTCTAAATCTTCTGAATATACAGAGTGAACCTACTCCTCACTAAGAACTAGCACTCCTGTATAAGAGGATTATCCAGAGAGCTAGCCCATTTTCCCACCCATAGCAACAGACGTCTTCTCAGAAGCTTGCCTGGTCTTTTCTCCTGGCTGTCAGGCCTATGACCAATGTTAAAACAACAATGCATCAGGGGGGAATGAGACAGGATGAGGGAGAAAACGGACTATCACTCCAAAGAAATAGAATATACAGTAGGCACATACAAGGATCTGAGGGAGTACATGTGAAACTGGATCCTGAACATGTTGGACCTTAGATAAGGAAAAGTTTATTGACCATGGAGGCACCATCCCTAGAAACAAGATCAAATGTTCTTACAAGAAGCCAGAAGATGGCACAAACTTTCTACTTTCTAGCAGATGCCTAGAAAAAAGTCACATCCTAGGGAGAATGAGTATGAAATGCCAGAAACGTTGTGGCAGATGGTAAGGATTTGGGCTTGCTGGAACAGTTATAGTATGTAAGGCCACAAAACCCAAAAGAGGATTATCTTCCTTGAAAAGGCCTACAGGACACATTTATCAAAATCATAAGAAATGTGTTGGTGTGAGCATCGTCATTATCACTAAAATAGCTCTCCTCTGCAGGCCAGAGCTGATAGTAGAGACAGAAATTGACTCACTGATAGCCAAAGGGATACCCTGACCCTGAAGCAATAATGCAGGTCCTGTGGCTTAACTTCCAGAGGTCAGAGAATTAAAATTATTTTAGTAAGTAAAAAAAGTGGAGGGTAGCCAGAGGTGCCTGAGAGAATTATGAAGGTAGATAATTGAACATGACATCCTCAGAGACAAAATATGTAGGTATTCTTCAAGGTTATTGTTTAATATATATATAATCAGAAGTTAGTATCAGATACAAAGTAAGATGGTGCCTACCAGTGGTGGGATGGAGGAGAGAGGAAGGACACTATTTTAGACACTACAAGCACAGAACCAATAGAAGATATAGATGTAGAGAGATAGATATGGATACAGATATGCACATATATAATTTAAAATGGAATTTGTTAGATTGGCATACATGATCAGAAGTTGGATAGTTCTACAGTAGCCATCCGAAAACTGGAGGGTGGAGAAAGTAGTAGCTTCTCAGTCTAAGAAGATGGAAGCCTTACAATAAAAGGGACAATGAAACCCAGCCCAAGGCTAAAGACCTAGAAGCTCCCGAGAGAATCATTGCTGTGAATCCCTGTTTTAAGGCCAAAGAATCTTCATATCTACCAGCAACTCACGTTGATAAATACAACCATAACAGAGAGATATTAATCAATGAGGGTAGTGTTTGAGTTTACGATGATGAAATGTTGTAGAGATGGAAACAATGTTGGTTGTAAAACAATGTGATTATTTTTAATGTCAATGATTATACACTTAAAATGAGTGATGCAGCAAATTTTATATAATTTATATTTTATACAATAAACAATGTAAAAGAAAGTGAACAAGAATAAACAAGCAAAAGACTGCAAGTGATTGTCTCAAAAAAAAAAAAAAAAGTAATGATTGCTTTCCCAGTTTGTGGGAAACCTGAGTCAGGTTTCAGGATAAGATCTACTGACTGAATAGGCACACCAGTCTCCAGGGGAAGAAGCTGCAACATGATAGAAAGCACACGCCGACATGAGAGTAAGTGCACCCTGCAATGATCTTTCATTTGCCTGAAGAAGATCTCTCGTTATTTATTCAAGCAATTATATGCCAGGAAAATAAAAATCACCAAATATTTTGAAGACATCAGGTTCAAGATGTTCATACCTAAAGTCATGAAGTGTCATCATGACCTCCATGTAAAAGTGGGACAAAGGTAGTAAATGGATCCCTAAACCAACTTCATCTTACACTATATTAGCCAGGGGTAAATCCCTTAGCTCCCAAAGGTATAATTAAGATTGACTTTGAAAGTTAAAGAAAACTGTAATGCAAGGAATAGACAGCCAAGTGGAAGCCTCTGACATATCTTCCTACATCTTCTGCCAACATAATAAATCAAAACATTATTGCTAATCTAACACTATGGGAAGCTGATGCAAGAGGATCAGAAGTTCAAGCCCAGTACAGGTAACTTAGCAAGAATCTGCCTCAAAATGAAAAAGTAAAAGGGGCTGAGAAGTGCATCTAATGTGGAAATGTTACATCTAAGACCAAACCCAAACTGGAAGAGAGGAAAAATATAAACTAAATAATCAGACATTTACAAACTCTTTGCTTTATAAATCATAGTTACTCTAGCTCTGTTCCCACAGCTCACATGTATGACAAGAAGAGCTTTTCATATGACCAGCTAATTGGGGAGAAAAAGTGAAGTTCATTTTAACAGAATTTTTTTCATTTTAAACATTCAAGCTAATTACAGATAGTGACTGCACTGAAGCTTTATGCAGGAAAGGTCATTGGTATGAAAGAAAAAGTAGCTTTAGAACCATACACATTATCTTTCTAAATACTTGGTTTTGCAATAATTTGGCATTTTGTTTGTGAAAGTCCTGACTACTGGTCAAAAAAAGTTGAACAATCAGACACAAAGATGTCTGCTGTGGATAGAAATGACTAGATATGAAAGTGAACACAAAATATAAAGAGTTTTATATCACAGGTTAAAACTCATGAGAAAGTCACTAAACATAAACAATCCAGTTGATGTCATTCAGCTTTTTCAATGACCCCTCCTCAAAAGAGTTGGCACGACACACACAAGGTAGCCATTAACACTGTCCATGATCCCAATAACATAGGCATATTTACCTACCACTGTCTTAGCAATGTCCAACTCATGAGACTAATACTCTGGCTCAGGTTTGGTACTATTCCTTGAGAAACCATGCAACAATTGGTGGCAAATTGGCTACACTGGCTTTCATACATCCTGAAATAACCAACAGTTTGTTATCATAGGCACCTATTCTAAGTCTGGGTTTGCCTTTTCTGTTTCCAAGGAACCAAATAGAAAAAAATATTTGGGAATTTGCAAAATGCCTAATCCCATATAAGATGGGCATTCTACCAGGAAACCCACTTTACAATTTAAGGTGTGAAAGTAAACATAAGATAATAAAACCCACTGGTTTTATCCTACACTACTGAGAGATTGACAGCATAAAAGAGCACTGGAATGGCCTGCTGAAGGCTCATCAGATAGAACAGCTTTCAGGCAGTTTCCTATGAGAATGGTACATCTTTCTCCAGTGCATGCATTCTATGCCATATCTTTCTATCTGGCTGTATCACAAAAACGACAGGGTCCAGACATTTTGGCAATAGCAGGAGTAGTCTCACTTATCATAATTTCCAATATCTCACTTGGAGATTTTGTGTTTTATATCACAACAATTTTGGTTTAGAGTTCTATTCCCCTAAGGGGCTCACTTTTACTAGGGAATTTAGCAAGGGTCCTATTGAGCTACGGGCTGTGCCCACCACAAGAATTTTATGTAACTAGGGATCAAACAGCAAGAATAGCTGCCAATCTTTCAGGCCTTGCTTTTATTTGTCTAGTAAGACCTGTGCTCTGGTCAGTATAGGCTGATTATACTCTGGTACTAAGGCAAAACTATTCAGTGATTTCATCATGTTTTCTATTTGAACTGGTGGGAACAAGCACTGTTCTGAGTCCCAAATTATCACCAAGCACTGTTTGTTTTATTTTTTAAGGTGATCCTTTCCTGATTCACATAGTATACTCCTGTTCTGATCTGCATTCAATTGCATCTTGAAAGGGAATTTTTGAAGGTCTCTGGAATCTTTCTATTCAGCTTTGCCTTTTTGGTGATCTGGCTTACAAACTTTAGCCACTATTGTTATAGGCAGCTGAGTTAATTAGAAATATTAGTAGTCAGACAGGGCTAGGCCCTGGAAGGATCCAACATAGAAGGTCAGATATCTTGTCACCTTGAGGAGATGGACACTTCCTGCTGTGGGCCACACCTCATGACAAAAGGCAAAACAAATGCAACCACACCCTAAGTATAAACATCAGGGATTGATATTCTAAATAGGTCTCCAGCACTTTGAGAAAGCCAGAAGGAGCCACGAATCCAAACCCTTACCAGCAAAGACCCTATTCTGTATTCGTGGCCTCTTGCTACATGACTTGCCTCCCAGTTTGATCTCAATTGAATCAGTTCCATCTAATTACACTCTTAATCTGATTGGCTAAACATAGTTCTGGCTCACCAATGCCTGGATGTCTTGTGAATTCCCATTTTTCTCCACCTTGGACCTGCCTCAGCTTGGTTTTGCTCTATAAAAATCCCTGGAAAAGGCAGGATCTCTGGCAACCTACTTGGGACTCTTCCTGTCTCTCTCTCTCTCTCTCTCTCTCTCTCTCTCTCTCTCTCTCTCTCTCTCTCTCTCTTTCTCTCTCTCTCTCTCTCTCTTTCTCTCTCTCTCTCAGACAGAAGCTTTCTTTCTCTGGATAAATATATTCTGCTCTTAACCTCTATTGTTCATTCTTTGATTCATTCTTTGATTTTAGAGAACACAAACTCATACCAGACATCTAGTAGGTTGGGAGTTTCCTTCCCCTATATCATTATGACTTTCTCACACTGTCTGTTTTGTTTTCTCAACTAGAGTCTGCCAGACTTTGCCTGCATTTACTCTGTCCTTGCCAGCTTGAAAATTCTCACAAACAATAAGTTTAGATAATTCCCTGACTCATCTTTGATGGGTTTCTGCTCATATGAAATTCACCACATCATTATGGTGATTGTCCAACATGGGGAAGGAGCTTTGCAAAAACAGTAATATATCAATTTCCTCTTTCTTCTCCCCTCAACACCTCCCAAAAAACTTAATGTCTCTTCTTTCACACACACCAAGACTCCTCCAATCAACTATAAATATGTCACCTGGCTAGCCTTCCAAACTGAACCCTCCCCACCCAGACCTGATAAAAGCCCAATCATTCCTTTGTTCAGGTCTGAGAAATCTTGTACTCTTCTGAAATACTCCCATGCCTGCAATAAAGGTCTCTTTATCCCTCTCCTCCTCTCTCAACTGCACAAAACCTAACAATTTGTTTGTTGCTGTTTCTCAAATATCGTTGTTCTTGTGAGTATACACACATATCTATACATATGTAAGTGTATGCCTATAATATGTATGTGTACTTATGCAAATTCCAGAATATCTTCTTTATCTGTTATTTCAGGTGACTGAGCAAATCCAGCCCCCATTACTTCTCCTTGATCAAAAGCAGGTATCTTTTCATATTTCAGTACACTAGAAATAATTTCCAATTTTAATGCTAGTTAATGATTTTTATACTCTATCTTTGTTAATTTATCTCTACAGAGATTACTTCTTGTTTAAATTTCTACAAGCACAGACAGGTATTTTCATAATTCCTCATATTCAGGATTTTTTTTAAAATATTGTGAGATCTTACTGCTCAAAGCATGTGGTGACTGAGGATTACTCTTGGAACTAGTCGTAGTGAGTCTATCTTATTTAAAATACTACAGGAAAAGTATTACCCAAAGGAATATTTATAAATATGTTTTTTAAGCCAGGGAAGCAATAATTTCTAAGCTCTGGCTCAGTATGTAAATCAAATATAAAACCCATGAGAACTTTTGAAACCTTTTCCTGCAGAACTCATTCAAGCTTTTTAATAGAACAGGATTTAACCAATTACCATTTTGGTATAATTCAATTAAGCAAATGTACATTGATATTCCTTTATGTAGGAAGGTACATAGTGCCACAAGAAGGAGAAGGTAGGACCAGTTCTCTAAGTGCTGACATAATTACTATATGATAACTCAGTACAACTTCTTTGTAATAGAGAATAGTAAATGCCATAAATAGTGGTTCCAGCAAATTTCACTGAGGATCAAATTAACCATCATTAAGAGATGTAAAATTTGGTATATCTTTAGGACTTCAATTCAAGATAGCTGGACAAAATAAGAATGGAATCAAAATCAATAAAGACACAAATAAAGGAATGTATTTGAGAAATTCAAGTAAAATAGGTGCAGATAATTCAGATAAATCTACACATGCAAAAGTAAACTGGAAAAATGGAAACTAGACACTGTTTCTGACAGGTTTTTGATGTCAAAACAGCGATGTCTCTACTTAACGATAAGGAATTTTTGAAAGATTTTGAATTTGAGAATGTCCACAAAGTAAAAAAGTGTAGAATGATACGCATAAAGTGATTAGAGGATCAGAGCATTAAATGGATATGAGAAAATTAGGTTAGAACAAAAACTTTCCATGGAACATACTTTTTTTGGAATGTAAAAAAAATTCTAGAGTAGTAGAAAGAAAATTAGCTGAAGAAGGGGATGTAAAGTAACAGTAGTACCACTGATATCTGGATGCTCTGAGCTACAGAAAGTATAGAAATTTTAGAAAAAAAAATGCAAATGTTGAGCAAGCTTAAAAATCCTGAAATTCATAAATAAATTAAGACAATAAACAGCAATTTTTTCAAATATTAAAATATGACAGGACCCAAAATTCACAAGGATATACATATCAAGAAGTTTAAATTATTCATTCCCAATGTCCATTAATTACTCTCAAGAAACCTACTGGAATGAAATAGTGATGCATAAAAATGCATCTGCAAAGCCAATTAAAATTTCATCATTAGTATTCTTAAAATATTAAAAATGTTTTACTTAGCCAAGCAAAGGAAATAATTTTTGAACAATGAACAAAATAGACTTTGACACTTACCTCTACACCTTAAAAATTTATTCTCACAATTTTACCCATGTGACTACGGTTCAGTAAATTATGACTTATACAACTCACATATTATAATGGAGAGTATTCCCATTTCATTAGATTACATAATATGAATCACAAAAATTGTATAGGACACAGACATCACAACACAAAAACATTGGTAAGAAATACAGAAGTGATTTTTTTTTAAAAAAATGAATATAAAAGTGTAATGAAGGGCCAGGGATTTAGCTTAACAGCTTTACAAGTGTTGCACTTGCATTACAAGTGAGTGGTCATGAGTTCAATCCCTGGTACAAAAGCAAAAATGTGTAATGGTGAGGGAGGTGCTTTGATAAGCACTTGAAAACAAACCACAAATTAAAATCATCCTAAGTAATTTCAATATCTTATGCTTTAATAAATGTGAAGATATTAAATAATAAACTAAATTATAGCTTCACACATTAAGAGCGCAAGTGAAAACAAAATCAAACTGCAATGTCTTAAGCACTTTTAGGTTTTGCAACTATTTAAAATTTATTGGCAATATTCTTTGCTTAGTAATACTATATAAGTATCTTTTAATGAGTGCTCTTATAGTCAGTTACATAGTTGAGAACTAAATTTAGTATAAAACTAAAATATGGTTCATCAGGTTTTTATTTAAAAAAAACTTCTTTGAAGATTATTTTCATTTAAAATTATGCACTGAAAATTGTTAGACAAAAAATTGTTAGACAAAATTTTTTTCTTTTAGAATAACAAAATTTTGAATTTGAACTCATTCAGTACAACTAATATCAAGATTGCCCATGCACCTCTACATAATTTAAATCACAATTTCAACAAATATATTTTTTAAATGTTGTTTTGTTAATTGTCAGGCAATTAATTCTAAAAGTTGTAAAATTTGATATTTTTTCTATGTAATCTTTATTTGGTATCATTGAAAGTCTATGAAGCTAATTACTATTTTTAAAATAATTGAATTATTGAGAAACCTATTAGCTATAACATATAAAAGTTTAATACTTGTAAATAAATATGCTATTTAAAAAAGCAAATTTTTAATCATTTTTGTTTTTGAATACATATATATATATTTAAAAAACTAACATCTTTCCTATTGTAGTTCCAAAAAAAATCAATTTACTGTCAAATTTACTGATTCACATTCCATATCAAATACTGCCCATATTATGGAAGAATAGATGCAAATTTTAAAATATATATAAGGATGTGGAAATTTTATAATATTCTTTTGTAATCATAGATCTAAAAATAGAGAGTTTGAATACCGTAGGTTAGTCCAGAATCTGCTTTCAGATAAGGAGACATCACATGACTGTTTCAAAGCCACAACTCTAGAAAATTGACAGGAACATTTGAGGTTGTTTATTAAATACACTGCTATTTGCAGTACACCATAGTATCTCCCAGAATCAAGAAGGGACTTAATTTTTTAGCATCATTAAATAGATATTTACTTTTTTGGTTAGAAATTCTACAAACATTCTAAAAAGTAGAAAAAGATGATAATGTTTATATGGCACTAGTATTTATAGTTTTATTATAATTTATTTTAAGATATACATTCTCCTAAAAGATATATGATGATACATGATGTAGTTACTTTAAAAATATCACATAGAGACTTCTTTTATAGAAACTAATGAAAAATGCTATATTAAACATTACTAAAACTCAGAATTATTCTCCTATTCTGGATCATTTCTTATTCTTGCTAATGCTAAACATCAAGCACCAAAGAACAGGAAGGCTGAGTTAAACAACTAAATTACCAATGTCACTTTTTGTTTAACTAGAATACCTAAAAATGAATTTCAAACTACACACCAGAAATGAGCAAAAGAATAGAATATGTCATTAGCAATGTTATTTTTTAAACTTGTCATTAATTTATAATCATTTTATAAATTTTTAAATAACAAAAATCACACAGTGCTCTACTAATAAACACAATTTATAAAAAAATTATGAATTTTTTGGATTATTCCAAATTTTTCCTTTTAACAAAAGAGGAATATAATCTAATAGAGAGCAAGATAGATTAATCTTGGATTTCACAGATCCCATCAAAGAAATATTATTTTGCTCTGAATTAATAATTAGCATAAATTGGTGAGCTCAAGTAGCTTTTCCTCTTGTATAGATGTTAGATATAAATTACTCCTCTTTAAATGTACATAGATAATGAAAAAGCTACCATTTCTCTCCAGGGCATCTCAAAGAAACATGTAATTCCCTTGAGGACCTACTTAAAATGTAGCCTCTGACCCATAGTTCTGGAGTGGGCCTGATCTCTGTAGGTCTGCAGACACCTGAGAGCTCAGTAGGTGTAGGGAGAGACTGGGTTCTCACCAGTCTGAGGCGGTCTGAGATCTAGCTACACGGTACCCCACAGCTGGTGTAGGTTTGCTCCACGGGCCACACTGAGTAGCAAGAAGTAAATCACATTGCCCTCCCTCTTTTCTTTAATCTTCCCACACACAGTAGTCCCAGAAATGTGTTTTGGGTATCTTTCAAGTAATAATCATGAGGAAAAAGGAATAACTGTCTTTTCAAGTATAATAATCTTACTTAAAATAAAATTGGAATACTACCATTATATCATATTTTAGGTCATTATAGGTTAAACAGACTCTGCTTGTCTGGTTAGAAATTTAACCGACACTTGTAGCTTTATTTCATTGGGAACATAAACCCTAAAATTGACACAATAGACTTAATAGTGAAACTTCAGAAAAATGTTTTTTATATATTTGGGCTTTATCTTATAAACCCAAATGTATCAAGGAAACCATAGTGGGCTAGGTAAAATAGTATGCTATATGGTAGGTATTTAAAAATATAGTCTATAAGTTGTACTAAAAATATTTCTGTCATACAGAGCAATTATGAAAATAATAAAAAAGTAGAATTGAGTAACAAAATGAAACACTCACATAATTAACAGTGTATAAGTTATATACAAATAGGAATGTATCAATTTTCTAATAGAGGTACTTAAAATGTTTACCTTAGTCAAATGTATACATTAAGGCCAGAGATAGAGCTCAGCAGCACAGTGCCTGCCTGGCAAGCACAAGGTCATGTGTTCAATTACTGATATAAAAAAATTATATATATATATATATATATATATATATATATATATATATATAACAAATATTGACAGATATATCCAATTTTTACAATGCAGATATAAAAATATGTAAGGAACACCCCAGAATCTCTTAAATAAGGCAATCTAATTTTAAAAATTTAACAAACAATATCAATGTAACATGAGAAGTATAATTAGATCAGTATGAGCAACATTAGTGTTAGAAACTTTATTTCCTAAACTCATTTTCATTGTAAAAGTAGATTTTGACAAGATCTTTAAGGACAAATGAATTGTTTATTTGAAGGTAGATACAATATTAGCTGGGCACAGAAACTGGAAAGAGTCATATGTAGGAGTTAGCAGTGGGGTCAGTGAGATCCCATCCTTTCATCTCTACGGTGGGTTGTCCTGGAAGAAGAGGCTAGAGGTGGACTGTGCCATGTAGGGAGCGGCTTTGCCGCCGTCCTGCCCCTCCTGCCTGAGGGCATTCTGTGTGCCAGCCTATATTACCCACGATCCTCTCCTGTATTTACTGGATATGAGGAGAGCCCAGTCATGGTTACCACGGACCCCTACCTAGCAACAGCTTCTGGCCTCTCTCCAATTTAGCTTGTCCTTATTTGGATAGATCTTGCTCTCTAGCTAATCAGCAGACACGCAACATGCTTAACCCTGCCCAGCTCCATATTTCGCCCCCCGCTTATAAAAACCCTGTGCCCTACATCAATAAACGAGACTTGATTGGAAGCCCTCAACTTGTCTCCGTCCCTCTCTCCTCTTGCCCCGCCCACCATCCCGTTCCCTCTCCAGGTGAGACCCACAGATTGATCCGCGGGCCGGATCAGTGCCACAGTCAGGATTTATGCCAGGTCAGGGAGTTTAAATTTACTCTTCTAACATGACTTGGGGTTTTCACACTAGTTAATATACCCCATGGAGTATTCAAGACTTTCCATGGTCACAAACATAAAATAGTCATACTCATCCATGTAAATGTCTGAACCATCTACATTTTTAAAAAATATTCACCTAGATCTTAATACAATGCGTTGCTTCAAGAATAAAGCTTTCCCTGAATCAAACAAGTATGGCAGGTATTAGAATTATTCCCATGTTGAGAAAGTAATCCTATTGTCTTCATAAAAAACTGGTAGCGAACCATATACTTTCCATTTTCTTTCTTTTAAAGCTATTAAAGTGAATCTGAGTTGTCAGATGACACATCATTTAAAAAGATTGTATTTATTAGTAAATCACTGTGTGATTTTTGGTACGTTGTACTAGGACTCTATGCAGCTTAAACTGAAAGACATGGACAAGTAAACAGAAACAAAATGTGTCTTCCTTATCCATTTATTTATGTATTTAGATAATTTTTCTCAGTATTTCTATATATGAAAAAATATAGAAAAGAAAAAACTTACTAGCCCATGTCTCCTAGTAGTAGTAATTTTAACCTCTAACCATACAAAATAGTTGATAAAAGCCTAGTAAATTTATTTTAAAAACATATTGCAAAAACTAAGTAAATATTAATGACTGTTTTTACAAGTCTGATGAGTTCTGCCCTAGCAATAAAAGCCACCATTATTTACAAAATCAGATATGAGTTTCAAAAATGCAAAACTGAAATAATATTAGGAATTACAGGTAGAAATTGGAAACACTTTTGTAATAATTCAGGTCAATTCTATACAGAACTATGTTTTAGCATTAGGTGTTAGTTGATTAAGTTAAGTAAATTGCTTCATTTTTCTTATTTATTTTAGTAATTTGTTATTTTTTCCCTATCTGATCAACTTTGTGACAGAGGTGGAAGAAGTTGATCCGTTGAGGGAGCTCTTTTCCCAAGTAGTTAGGAAAAAAAGCGTAATAACAGAAAAACAATGACTCAGCCTTTTGTGGTCATTAAGAGTCAAATACTGGAACATCATATAAGTAAGATGAAGATTCATTTGGTTTTACCTCTTTCTCTTTTTGAATTAGGTTTTCCTGTTATTCTGATTGAATAACATTCAAATTTCTGAGTCAAGGCCAGGAATATAGCTCAGCATCATAAGTGTCTGCCTGAAAAGTGAAAGGTCCTGAGTTAGATTCCTGGTACTAAAAAGAAATTTTTTTGAGTCAATATATGTAGTTTTTCTTGAGATTATCTCAATAAATTATCCTCATTTTCTCTTTTAAGTTTCTTTGTGGAAGAGATTTCAACTCATTACTCATGTAGTAATTTCTGTAATTTTTATCTGCTCTTTATAATATAGGATGGGTCCTTGAATTACATGGGTGCTACCCACATTTTTCTTTTTTGAAGATTGAAACAATTTGAGAAAATAAACCAAATAGCCTAGAAATATAAAAGAAGGAGAAAATGTATGATATGAACCCATAAAACATAGGTAGATGTTATTTTATCATTTTCTATAATAAATCTTACTACTTCAGATTTATCAGAACATAAACCATAAACCCTAACTATACATGGTTTCATTTGTAGTAAGAGAAATGTAAAGAATCTTAAATAATAACTGGATAAAATTAGCTGTATTGCACTCATGTAGTAGTTTTCTAACCACCTCCTATTATTGCACTGAACCCGTGTTGGGCCTATCTGCTTAACCCACCGTATTTAATTCACTGTGGTGCTAACCAATTTATCCTGGAAGGTTCTTCAATGAATTTTATTTTGCAGTTAAAAGTAATTTCTTGAAATTCTTTCACACATATTCACCATATGAAATACAATGCAAATGTGTGTTAATCATCTGTTTATATTATCAGTAAGGCTTCCTGTACATAAATTTTCAGGGAATCAAAATATAACTAGTATTACTGAAATATAAAATGAATGTTTAAATTCAAAATGTACACAACAGTAAAAGACACATTGCCATTAATTCCTCTCAAAGAACTCCCTCTCCCTTCGAGTGCAGTGTCTGTCCCATTTTCTGACTAATTTCTGAACCAGTGTGGGAAGACCCTTTTCATCTCTTTAACAAACCTTGGTGAATCAAAACTTGGTGAATGCTGCTGCCAAATGCCTTCCAACAGAAAGCCAGGCTCTTAAAAAGATTACAGTATGTTCACCATATCTACTACCTCAAGACTTCTGGCTCTTTGCCAAAGTCAAAGTTATCATGAAAGATGAATGTTTTGATTCAATTAAAGACATGGAGGCAGACATGATAGTGTAAATAAAGACATAAAAGTGGACTTCCAGAACAGCTTCAGAAAATGCAAATAGTGGTATGTGTGTTCAAAGGAAGGGGAAGTATTTTGAAAGGGACTAATAGCAATGTATTTTAATGTGGTAATTTTTTAAAATTTAAACATTCAGCATATTTTTTTTTATCACATTCAGTCACTTAGGCCATGGGAGCCCCTCAGCTCCAAGTTGTTCAAGAGTCAATGATAATATTGATAGGACAGGATTAAGAGGTAGTATGGCCTTGTGGCAATGCAAAGGGGAAGTGAAGTATTACTAGTTTACAAATAATAAGTGGCTAAATTGCAAAGTCTAGATTTGTCATTAATTTACATGTGTGACTAATTTAGGAAATATATAGTTGAAGCAATTGGCTTTACTTCAAACATCCTTGTCAAAGTCAGTGAAAATTAGTTATTGGGCTTTGTTCCAGCTTTCTACACTATTATTCTATGGTTTTGAGGAAATTTTTCAAAATAAGTTGTCCATCGATATAAATTCAGCTCCATCTAAGAAAAAATTGGTCTCAAATAATCATGAATTTCAAGTGACTGAGTTAACCAAATCCCTGCAACTGAACTGTTCCCAACTAAGAATTCTATTGTAAATTGTACCAGTTGCTAAAAATACTGTTTTTTTCTGGTTTTTTTTTGCTTTGGCATGACAGAATGAGTAGATAATATTTCATTCATATGAACAAGATGAAGTAGATCCACTATTAAGAAAGGTTCACATATAAAATGGCAATAATTTGTCTTAACAGACTCACTTTTGGTTTTCTGCTAGACAGTGTGTTCCATGTGGCAGTTAACTTCTCACCCTCAGGTGGCCAATAACTTGAGTTGTAAGCCAAGCTACACACTACATATAGTTGTTCTAAGACACTAATTCTTTTGACTGGTGCCGCTTATGTATATCAGAACACCACAACGCAAAAGTTGAAGTTATTTGTGCTCCAAGTAGGTAGAAACACTTCAGCAGCCCCTAGTAAAATGAGAGGAAGTACACACACCATCAAACTCTTAAATTCCCTGAGGGATCTTAATGTCAATTAATCTATAAATGAATAAGTCATTAAAAAGAATCACTTGAAATATTTGAACAATATGATTAACTTTATTAAGTGTTTTCATATTATTTCGTATACTCAGGAGAAACTAGATATCATTATTTATACTTTATTGAGAAAGATTAACACCCACATTGCACCCAATCAACTTCCTTTCTCATAATTTGAACAAAAGCATACTGACATTCAACAAGAAGTAGAAAGGTCTATCATAGGCTATATTTTAAGTACTGAGGCCCAATGACATAATTCTGGCATTTAAATCAGACAATAATTAAATATTTATTTAAGTTATAGTTTAAAGTTTGCTTTATCCAAAGTTAGCATGCCTGACTAGTGTGATAAGAGTGATAAGTGATGACATATGACTATAACTCAGACATAAAGAAGAATGAAACTATGTCATTTTCAGGAAAATGAGTGGAGCTGGAAATCATGTGAAGTGAAATTAGCCAGAATCAGAAAATTAAATGTCCCACGTTTTATCTTACGTAAGATTTGTAAAATAACACATTAATTAATTAAAGACAGAAGACAGGAAATCAGGAGATGGAGAAAGGAACAGGCAAGAGTGGGGGAGACAGGGAAGAGAGTATAACGTGATGAAATGAGAATTCGATAAATACACTTTCTGAATCTAAACCTCACCATCGTGTGATTTTAATGTACGATAATAAAATATAATAAAAGAAAAATTTTAAATATATCTTCCTCCCATTACTCTTTTGGTGTTTATGTGGTAGAAAGCCATCTCTGCTGGCAGGCTGTTGGGATCCTCAGAGCAGTGTGTCACAACATTCGCTGCGGGCTATGGCCATCCATGTTGCTTTATCTTTCAATTTTTCACTTTTGTGTCTAGTTTTGTAAATTCTTTTTTGGTGTGTCACAGTTGTTTATGGTCATTTTAAAAGACTTACAACTAAATTGATTCACATGTTAAGGAAAAAGAGTAAATCCTATCATTTGTGGAACTGGAGATCATTATGGTAAGTGAAACAAGTGAGGCACATGAAGACAAGTACATACATAGCATGGTCTCACTCATATGTAGAATTAAAAAATTGCCTCTTAGAAGCTGAAAGTACATCAGTGGTCATCAGAGGCTAAGGTGAGGGAGGGAAAGAGGGAGAGGAAAAGGAAAAGATCTGTCAATAAATAGGAAGTTACAGTTAGGAACAAGAAACTCTGGTATGCTACTAAATAGCAGGGAACTGTAGATAACAATTATTGTGCTATAGATAGCAATTATGTAAGTGACAATATATGCACATCTATAAAAATATATTTCAAGAAGTTAGAAGGATTCTGAATGTTTTCACCATCAAGAAATGATAAAGGTTTTGGAGAACATAGATGTGTTTAACCTGATTTAAACATTACACAATATATACAGGTTTCAAAATGCCATGTTGTTCCATTAATATGTAATTTTTATGTTTTTATATGTAAGTTAAAAATTGAAAACAGTACAGGAAAGAAAACGAAGTAAAAGGTAGAAACTAACGTATCCCTTCATAAACTCAGTTACTTGGGGATAATCTCCATAAAACTTAGTATTTCCATTTTTTCCATTTGCTTAAACTTACCTTTCTATATTCAAGAAAATTATTCAAACTTTAGGAAAAAGTGACATTATCAAGCAAAAGCTGAGAGAGAATATCATAAGGAAATGTTAAAGAATATTCTAAAAATGACAATAATTTCAGAAAGAATTGGAATAAAAACAAAACTTAGTAAAGTTCTATGTTTTCATTATAATGATCAATTAAATTTAAGGTATCTAAAAAGGAATTAAAAGAAAATGTTCTATATACCTTTAAGCTAATTTATTTGAAAACTCACATGAAATAAATAATTCCAGGAAAGAATGGCTCAATTAGTAATATGTAGGTATAACTTTCATAATTACCTAAATCAATATTTTAAAGTATCTTCTGAATAAAGTCCAAATCAAAATTTTTATTTCCAAGCATCAAAGGAATATATGGTATATACTACACACAAACTTTCAAAAAATAAAAAAAATTTCCCCTAATTATCTCAGTTATACAGTATCTTCACAGGAAAATATAACAAGAATTTGGTATATCCTAAATGTACAGCTTAGCTCCCAAAAGGAACATAGATTCAAATTTCCTGAATAAAATGCCTAACAAAAAAATTATTATAAAAAATCTTGATCAAATTTAACATTTTCTAGAAATTGTTAATATTAAATAACATCCAATAATAATTTGAATAAATAACACACAAAATAAAAATCCAAGTCATTCATTAAAAAAGTGTTAACCAGCTCAAAATAGGAAAGTATTCTTAACTGATAAAATCTACCTAGCGAAATGCTATATAGCCAATTAGTTACAGTTTGTGGAAACATTTCTATGAAATCTGGAACAAGACATGGATTTCTGTTTTTTCTCTTTTCATTCAACAATGTACCAATATTACTGATCAAAGCAATTAAAGAAAAATACTGAGAAAGACAATACAATTACAGAAAAATATGTGTGTGAGAGAGACAGAGAGACAGGTAGGCAGAGACAGAGATAGAGACAGAGAGACCTAAAGGACACAGAAGGGATGAAACTATTGATTTTATAGATATACTAATGCTTGTATAAGAAGACCTTAGGAATCTAAATGTTAAAATAATAGCAATAAGATAAAGATCATTTTATATAAATGGAAAAACATAATTTTTTTTAATTTACTATAAGCCATTAAAACAGAAAAGAATAAAATGTATATGACTAAATATGTCAAAAAGAAAGAGAAAAGAAGGAAGAGGAGGGAAGGGATATATTTATTTCAAAATAATTTAAATGTCTTTTTCTATCTTAGGAAACTTGAAAGGGAAAAAAACAAACCCAAAGTAACCAGAGGAAAGAAATAACATAGTAAATCAGTGGCATATACAACAGGAAAACAACAGGGAACAAAGCTAAACTCCAGTTGTTTTAAAAGGAATACTAAAATTGATAAATCTCTATTGAAGAAGAATTAAAATGACACAATTTATATGCATTATAATCATCTATGTTGGAGATTTAAAGAAATCTACCCAAAACAAAGTACCTAAAAGTAATGTGAGCTTACTACAGTTAAAGGATTCCAGACCAGTATAAAAGAAAGGACCGAGATTCCTAACATTCCCCTCAGCTTGACTAAACTTCAAACCAAATTCTCCTGACTTCATGCCCCAATCTATCTTTCCTTATAATATTTACTTTAAAAAACTCATAAATACTTTCTGTGCCTCTTAGAGTTATACATTTTTTTAAAAGCCTCTTGCCAGTTGACAACCCAGGAATGTGTTTCTCAAGATCTGTGGAGACATTCATTTTGTAATCATTAAAGAAGATAGCATTTCTGGGTTTGCCCCAAGTTGTAAAACCACCTTCTGTTCTCAAGTTTACTCTTCCTTTGGGTAAGCCCAATTAGCAAATGTAGGTAGCCTACAGTTCCTCAATTCTATCTCTTAAATCTCTCTAGCCCCTGTTTTAAGCACAGAGTTGCCATCTCTCTCCCTTACTGCATTATCACCAAGCAAGTCTTCCTTGTCTTGTACAAAGGTCTTATGGAATTTTTGCTGTGACAAATAAATTTTACTTATATATCCTAGCAAAAATTCGGGAATTGAAATTTTTCAAAAGATAACCCCTACGATTTCATCAAAATATAAAAATAGTTGGATTTAAAAATAACAAAAGATGTCCAAAAATTTGCTTACTGAAAACTGAAAAGCACTGCTGAGAAATTAAAGAAAATCTAAATAAAAGGGGTTACATGCTGTGTTCAAAAACAAGAGTCAGTATTTTAAGATGCAAATTCTTGCCTAAATTGATGTGTAGCATTAATATAATCATAATCAAAGTCCCAGCAGGATTTGTTTATTTGTAGATAGAAACTTATGTAGAAATGCAAATGAATTAAATAATCTAAATCCCCTTGAAAAAGAATAAAAAAGTTGGAGAAATGCATTATGCAACATTAATGGCTTACTAATTTCAAGGATACTCTCGTCAACAGTGTAATACTAACATTTAAAGACAAATAGAACAAGAAAACAAAAGGGTCCACACATACCCCTACATAATATAAATAAAAGATTTTTGATAAATGTACAAAGGCAATCAATGAAGAAAAGGTTGTTTTCCCAACAAATGATAAAGCACAATTAGTTATCTATGAAAAAAGCATAAGCTTCAAGTTTTACACCATATTATATAAAACTACTTCAAAATATGTCATGTAATTAAATATGAAACAAACTATAAAATTTCTGGATGAAAAGAGGAGGCAAATTTTTTACTCTCTAATTTAGGCCAAGATTTTTTAGATGTGGCATCAAAAGTATATTAAAGAAAAGAGAAAATAATATGAACATTTTGAAAATTTAAATCTTCTGTTCTTTTACACACAAAAACATAAAGAGGGTAGAAATAATACAAAATTTCAAAAAAAACCAGTAAGAAATCACTAGTTGATAATTACATATTTTCCTCTTAGAAGTAGTTGTTCAAGTTACAAAAGTAAAGCATACAAAGTAGACATTTAAACAGTGAAACTGCAATCAGTTCTGTTCATTTATCCAACAAAAACTTAGTAATATGGTTATCAATCTTATGCACTTAAACATACATGCAGTTATATCCTTTAGAATACTTTTTACAATAACTATAATCAATTCTCATAAACTGTTTAGAAGTTCTACACATGTATAAGTCTCTACATGTATACCTAGCCTTTCTGCATTAGGAAGAAAAACAAATCAAAACAAGTCAACAATACATATTCCTAGAGAAACACTAAATGTAAAGGATGTACAAAACCACAATATTAGGTGATCTACACTAGTTACTATGATGTCTCATTATTTTCAATAAAATTGTCTATATAATCAGGCATAGTATAATTAAACTTAGCAGTACATAGCACTATTAATAAAAACCAAACAGTAGAGACATTATAGGACTTCAAAGGCAGTTAATAATCAAACCAGAATGGATATACTATTGAATCTTGTCATCTTCAGAGTAGTTGCCTCTACTCTCAGACTTGATACTATCAAGCATTCAAATAAAATCAATGAAGACAAAACAGTGATATAGCCAATCTTCTCTGCCTCATCTCTGCTATGCTATTTTCCTGTCATTGTTGTTTACTTTTCTCCTTCATTCCACTGTCTACCCCTTTCACTGAGGCCTTTCTGCCATTGTTCCTGGAATCCTGGTGATTTTCTTCTCTCTCTAGAATGTCCTTCAGTATTCTTTGAAGGGTTGGATTGGTAATCATGAACTCCCCCAGTTCCTCTTTGTTGTGGAAATATCCTATCTCTCCATTAATTTTGAGTGACAGTTTTGCAGGGTACATCAATCTGGGCTGGAAGTTATTTCTTTTCAGGGGTTGGAATATTTTGCTCCAAGCTCTTCTTGATTTGATGGTTTGCATCGAGTAGTCCGCTGTGATTTTGATGAGTTTTCCTTTATAAGTAATCTCTTTCTTTTCTCTGACCACTTATAATATTCTGTTCTTGTGATGGATTTCTGGGATTCTGATTATTATATGTCTGGGTGTATATCTGTTTTGGTTATAGCTGGTTGGAGTTCTGTATGCCTCATATATCTGAACATCACTTCCATTTCCTATGCTTGGGAAGTTTTCCTTAATTACTTCTATGAATAGCCTTTTTATTTCAATTGTATTTGTCCCTGCTTCTTCATTCACATTTTTTATTCTTAAGTTATAAATCCTCTTGTCATCTTCTAGCCTTTGTATCATTATTTCCTGGTTCCTTGCTATTTTTAAGAGATCCTTCCTTTTGCGATCATACACTGCAAATCTAGCTTCAATTTTAGAAAGTCTGTCTTTAGTTTCTGTTAAGAAGTTCTGCCAGCTTCCAATGGAGTTTTTAATTTCCTGATATTCTCTTTGGATCTGTTTCATGTATTCTAGATTTTGTTTATATTCTTCATTAAAGGCTTCTCTCCTTTCTCTGGGTTCCTCCATTCTTCCATTTGTGTCTTTTTGAGGAGTGCGCAGCATTTCTTTTATTAATCTTCTTATATCTTGCTTCACCTGAGTTAGAGTTTCAGATTTAAATTTGTTGATGAGGTCACAGAAGTATTTCTTTATTTCCGATGAGGCCATGTCTGATATTGCATGTTTACTGCCTTCAATCTCCTCTGTATTTACATCTCCTGGGCTTATTTTCCCTGGGTTGGTGGTTGGAGGCTTTTTGTTTTTTCTCTGTCTTGTCATGTTTCTGGTTTCTTTCAGACAGGTGAATGGTGGAGGTCTCTGGACCTTCACATATTGCTTACAGTCCCTCTGCAGCTTACTGGCTAGGGCAGTGCTACCCTCTCCTGTTTGCTGTTGATCTATGAGCTACACTCAGGGACAATGTGGGCCAGCCCCTCCCCTCTAAGAGAGTCAACCAGTGTGTGTCTTCAGTACATTTGTGTGTGTCCTGTGGATGTCAGCCTCATCCCTGGCTATTGGGACAGCCTCATCCCTGGCTATTGGGACAGCCTCATCCCTGGCTATTGGGTCCCAACCAGGGGCATGGCCCATCCCAAGCAGATCCTACCAATCTGCTTTGGGCCAGGAGCCACCAACTGATGCCACCTCAGTTGTTGATTAAGCCTGTCCAGCCCAAATCCAATATGTCGTCTAGCCGTTCATCTCACTCTGGAGAATCCAGTTCCCAATACTCACCAAAGTCTGTGCAGCTTAGTTCATCATTTCTACTCACTGTTGCAGCACCTCCTCCCACCAAGGGTCTCGAGCTCTCAGCTCTCAGTGGGGATGCAACCTCAACTCAATCTTGAGTCGCCCAACTCTAAGATGCACCCAGTACAGCGACCAGAGTGTGCCCTGCTACAGCCCTCCATTCACACTACTTCTTTTTAATTTTTTTTTCTTTTTCCTCAGTTTCTTCCTGGGTCATGAGAATTCTTCTCCTTTCATCTGGTCTTCTCCATGGTGTTAGATTCTAGCATCTGAGTTGTTTTTCTCAGAGAGGCTCTCTATCGTGCTACCTATCAATCCATCATCTTCGATCTCCTCCTTTTTATACACATTTTAAGGAGAATAAAATAATCAACCTCAAGCTGGCAAATAATATATGGCAGTGATATCCCATAAAGGATATCTAACTGCAAATATGTGTGTAGGAAAAAAGTTTTGAAACTCAATAAGAAATCAAACCATGTTATTTTCTTTAATGAGCAAAAGAATGGAAGTCATCTTGCCAAAGAACCCCTGTGCAGTAATTAAGCATATGAGCAGGTGCTCAACATCATACATCAAATTAAAATCGGGAGTACAACACAACAATTACAACAGGTTAAAACCTAAATGCTTATCAAGTGTTATGGAGAAAGTTGCAAGAACTGGAACATCTGTATGCTACTGCGAACTACTTGAGGGCAGCAATTTTAATCTGTTTCATCTTTGTATTTCCACTGTCTTTTATATCTTTCTCCAAACATGTAACAAGTAGCATTTCCTCAGTTTTATTCATAGATTAGCACATATTTTGTTCATGATGATTTAGCTAGAAAATATCCACAGTATTTTTTAAAACTAAAATAAAAATTTTAAAGATATTTAATTGTTTATAAAACTATGTTAAATATTGAATCTTTGAATAAAATCATCTAATAACTAAGGTTGTGAAAAGTTAACATTTCTTCACAAGGAATAAAATGCATCCACTGACATTGCAAGAATTGCAAATGATAGAGGGAATAGTCACAGAAATTCTCACATTATTCCCACTTAAATTAAGTTGCTTGTCTCCATTGGTATCCTTGGAGTTCATTATTATTTATGAGTAAAGACTAGTAACCTCTGGACTTTTCACACATAAACACTTTTCCTTTTCTTTTTAACACTAAAGCAATTCTTAAATTGCAAAATGAATCAGGTCATTTTCCTAAAGCATGTATTACACTCCTGAAGTAAAATAAATTGAGCTTTTAATATAGAGATGGTGATATAAGTAATAATCTTAACATGAAACATAAATAATTGAATGGTATGGAGTGGAACAAAATAAAATGCTGAATTTACACAGTATTACATAATGCACTGCTGAGGTAACCTTTGGCTTATAGGTTCGAGAGCTGGACAACAGGACAAAGTGCATTAGTGCCATCTCCTGGCAAGTGTGAGGATCCTGAAAAAAGATGTAAGTTTAAAATAACCCCTTTTAATAAGCAGTTCATAGTTATTAAAATGATAAAGAGAAAGGAAAGGGCATATAGATTTTTCCTTCAATTGAAATATTCCTTAACTATAATAAATGAGGATTAAATTGACTTGTAAGCAACCATGTACCTAATGACTTATAAGTAACAATGTTACTAAGTAACACATTGGATTTGAATTTTGAGAATGTGAGAGCACATAATAGATTTATCCTTGCAGTACAAGTTGATGTGTGACCTGATGAAGTATTCCAGACTAAAGAGAGCATAAAAGCATAAGAAGAATATTGTGATAAAGTCAAATTTTATGCAGATACATATCAAAGCCTTAACTAAGGAGGCCTTAACAGGTTTTAAATGACCCTGAAGCTGGTCTCTCTTTCCTAAATAAAATATTAAATTAATAATAAAAGCCATTCTTCAAAATTGAATGGCTTGAATTGAATGGTTAGACATTCAATTCACTCGTGCAGTTGCAAAAACTGAATGCTGTGTGTACATTCCTGATCCTCTGCTAATATCTCAATAGCTGTTCAAGATATTAGATGAAAAATCAATGACATGTCAGACTCCAAAATCCCCTGGACTTTATCCTTATCCTCCATTACTAGCTCCTCTTGGTGGAAATCTTTGATGACTGTACTCATGATTATCCTTTTGGTTTTATTATTTGGCCCATGCATACTTAGCTGTTTCTTTGATTTTTGTCTCCTCTAGATTTAAAGCTGTTTGTCTACCCAAGATAAAAATGCCTGGTGCCTATCAAAGGCCTTTAGATAGACCCTCTATGAGTATCTCAGACTGCCAATCAACAACTGTGACCCCCTTCATCCTGAAGAAGACAGATTGGTCATTGCCCATTACTCCTTCATGGCAGTTTGGGGTACTTTTTCAGAGGGGGGATTGCATAGGCATCTAACTCAGATAAAATATTATAGGGAATCAGATAGGGCTAGGCCCTCAAGGGAGCAAGTGCAGAAGACCAGATACTTGCAACTGGGAGAGAGAGACACCTCCCACTATGGGCCAGACCTAAAGATGAAAGATAAAACAAATGCACCACATACTTCTTAAGGATAAGCATCAGGGATTGATATCCCAAATAGGTATCAATCACCTTGAGGAAGCCAGAAAGAATCACTAACCTAACTCCCTACAGGAAAAGACCCTATTCTGTATTCATGCCTGCCTGCTTTGTGACTTACTTCCACATTTGATCTAATTTAATCAATTTTACCTGAGCAAGTATACTCATAATCTTATTGAATGACCATAGTTTTGTTCCACCTCATGCCTACCTTGCAATTTTCCATTTCTCCCCACCTTGGACCCTTCTCACCTCATGGTTTTGCTCTATAAAGACCCTAAAAGAGGCAGGATCTTTGGCAACCCAGTTGGGACTCCTTTTGTGTCTCTCTCTCTCAGACATGAGTTTTCTTTTTCTCAGTAAATATATTCTGCTGTT
Organism: Hydrochoerus hydrochaeris; assembly: GCA_004027455.1. NCBI lineage: Eukaryota > Metazoa > Chordata > Mammalia > Rodentia > Hydrochaeridae > Hydrochoerus > Hydrochoerus hydrochaeris. The sequence continues at coordinate 254,239 of PVLA01000703.1, forward strand.
AAAAAAATTTTATATGTTTACTGTTAATACTTATTTCAATGTTCTCATTTGCCTTTTCTTTGCCTTCCTTTTTTGTATTTGCTTTTATGTATCCTCACACATTGATTTATGTAAGTTTTATATACAAACAATTTTGAATTTTTGATATGCATGGGTTTTACAAGATCGATCTAAACTTTTAACTTTAAGATACATATTAATGATGCTTTATTAGCTTTTGTGTTTGTAGTACATACTATTCATATTCCTAGTAGAGAATGTGTACATGTTCATAACACATCTTACTTCCTTTGTTTCATCCCCTTTCCTTTCCTTCATTCCCCCCCCCTCCATCCATATCTTGCTCCCTTTGCTTTCATACATGTTTGCAGCATACAACGACTACACTCCCTGTGGGAAGTCGGGACATTTACAGAACATGTCTTCATTATTCTTTTTTTCCCTTTTGTCCCTCCCCTTTCCTTACCCCTCTTCCATTCCTTCACCTCTTTCCTCTTTGAGAAAGATCTATCCCCCTACTTCCTATTATCTATCTTTTATTTGGCTCTTTATTTATATTTTGAGTTTCTCATATAAAAAGTATGGAAGCAGGGTATGGTGGTGTAACACCAGTAATACCAGCACTCTGGACACTGAGGCATTGTAAGTTCAAGAACAGCCAGGGCTACAAAGTGAGTTCAAGGCCAACCTGAACTGCATGGTGAGACTATCACAGAAAGAGAAGGAAGGAAGAAAGGAAGGAAGGAAGGAAGGAAGGAAGGAAGGAAGGAAGGAAGGAAGGAAGGACTCAGTTTCTGGATTACCCATTTTGCTTGACTGTCCTTATTCCACTTTAACTTCTCAACTTTGCATTGATCATTCTTTCTTTCTTAACTATTAATATCTAGTAAGAAAATCCTCTTGTCATTAACATCTGAAAGACTGAAAGCGGCCTGAATACCTATGACAAGAAAACTTTAATCTGAAACTTTGCAGAAACTCCTGGAAAGCTAATTCACAATCTCTAGAAAATGATGGTCAAGTCTTGGTGTAGTTAATGAGTGATAACTTCCCTATTTTTTTCTCACTTCCCAACACAGCCAGAGAAAGCCACATAAATGTATTCTCTCAGCCAATAATTTAGGATCCCCTGCTTCTACTTTGTTTACTTCTCATCAATCACCACATCAATCACCTCCAATCTTTGAACTCTTCCTTTTTATCCTTCCAAGTTTCCCACCTCTTCTTGCTTTGAGTCTTGGTCAAATGCAAGTAATTATGGCTGACTTCCTTTCTGTAGTATGCTCAGAATAAAGAGCCATTGTCCTCATTTGAGTTTTCTTCATATGTTTCCACAAACTTCTTTTACAAAATTCCCATAGCATTAATAACTTTTCATTCTTCAGAGAATGATTATGAAGGCTGCCCCATGTTTCTCTTGAGAATGAATAATAAACGTAAACTCAAGAAATCATCAGCTGATGTGTTTTCATCTATGAACCTGTCATTTTTCCCTAAGGGTCAACATTAAGTCAAGAAGCTGCCTGGCCCTGGGCAGCCTGTTCAGAGATGTTGTAATGGTGTCTGACATTGAGTCTTGTTAGATGTGAATCAGGAATAGATTTTAGAACACCGAAGCATCATTTATTATATCACACTACATTTTTAGGTAAAATACAAAAAATGTTAAGATTAAGGAGAAATATTTTATGATAGCAAATGCTGAAAGCCAGGTAGATGTACATATTTATATAAAATGAATGGCATTGCTAAAGTATATGTTTGTCTTCAAGAAAACCCTTCAGGAATTGATTGCTAAAACACTGAGACAGATAAAAATTATATACTGAGATATTTGAAGGGTCAGGAATATGAATATCAACTTTTTCACTCACTAACATAGATTCTCCTTCCTGAAATAGGGATGGCCTTGATGGTAGAAGTAAGGTGGGACCTAAAGCAAGATGAACTCCCTGCCTTAGAGAAACACAAGGAAGAATAGGATTCAAGAACAAAAAGTAAAGGCATTGTAATTTAAAATCTAGGAAATGAAAACCAAAGTGGAACTCATACAGGTTTTGTTTTGTTGTTTGAAAAAGAATCTGCAGAACTGAACTCTAAAAATAAACATAAATGATAATGTAGTAGTTAGAAAATGTATTGAGTTCACTTCCAGAATACATTTTTTACTGGTTTTAATGCTTAGAATGACACCTATGAATAACTTGCAGCAAAAGTTGTGTGTAACATGTTTCTTTTGGTACATATAAGTCAACTCTTTGACTTTTATAATAAGGAATTATTGCTAGAATAAAGTAAAAGCTACCAATGTTATCTTTTATAAGTATACTATAAATTCTAAATCTGTGCTAAGTTTTACAGGTTACAAAGTACTTCTTTGAGAAAAGTAACTAAAAATTTGTTTCCCTTCACATTTAATTTTTAGAAAGAAAAAAATTACTTAGGTAGCAAGAGGCAGTGCTAGAGGCTACCAAACCCAGGAAAATCTCACTAAATGCCAGATCCCACAAGGAGTGGAGCAGAATTCTATACAATGTATGGCAGAGTTCCAGAGAGAAAAGAGCTGTGCAGAAAAAGAGCTGCTAACATAGGTGAGGGGATCATCCTGAGGGTTTACTAAGTACTGAGAGGATATGTAGGGTTAAACTTCCAATGTGGACTAAAGAAAGGCAGAGGAGCTGGGAACTGAACCATTCCCACACAATCTAGCTATGATTTACAGAAAGCCAAGTCTTAAATTCTTCCTCAAAACATTCAGACAATGGAATGCCTTGGAACCCACAAGACTGAAATCAAGATTTATATTATATCATATAATTATGTATGTATATATATGTATATATAGTATACTCACAAAGTACTATAAACATTGTATCAGCTGATACTGAAACTATACCTAGACATTAAAGAGAGAAGAAACAGGTTCCTATTATGCATTTTTCATAAAGGAAAAAAACTCTTCTCTAGACTGCTGAAATTCTCCCTGAATGGCTGCTTATTCCACTGTTGGTTTAATGTTTCTTCTTTCAAACAAAAACACTTCTGGGAAGCACCACTAACACGCTGGTTTGAGTGAACATCTGAGATCACTGAAGAAGGACCCTCCTGATATTCTAGATACAACTCAGTATTTTTAATCTATCAGGGAGGACTAATTTTCTCAGCTCCAAACTATCCCACTATCCAAAAGCATAGTTTTAGCTCTACAAATGTGCTTAAATTACACTCGTTGCTAATGAAGAGAACTTAAGAATTGCAAAGTGCCACATAATCAGTTACTAATTTCTAAGTGGAGTTTTAACAGCATGCAGTCATTAAGTTTTTATAATTCTTAAATTAGTTGAAAAGTGAACAAGTCATTTCATGATCATTTTTTATATCTGCATGCCACTCAGCTAAACTAATGGATTTTGAAACCAAGATAGCCATTATTTTGATTTCCTCCTAATCAAGGCATTTATTTTTGTATTTCATCCCACCTAGTCTAATCAATCTGCCTCGATGTATGCCTGATCCTCTGACCATTTTGTGCGAGTTAGTATTCATTAGCAAAAAAGTCATTAATATTCCTTCTGATACATATCTCAATTTTCAAAAGGACACTGTACAAAGAAGCATTTGCATTGCATTGCTTTAAAGCACATCACTATTTCACATGAAATAATTGAATGACAATATTGTATATTGATTGTGTACTAAGTGTGTGGCACACTTCTATCTTGTCTAGTTCATGCTGTTCTAATACACATTTGATGAATGAGGAAATTCAAATCTGAAAAAATTAAATCACATTAATTAAGGTCAATATATACTTAAAGCAGATATATTTGTTAAATTTTGATTTTGTAGCACTTGAAGTAGTATTTATTTACACAAGGAAAATACTTAGATTAGAAATTGGTAACTGTTACTTTAGTAAAAAGATAAGAAAGCAGGTCTTCCACAGCTACATAAATTTTAAAGTGGAGGTCACAGCATGGTGTTTTTAAAATCTATTTTCTGAAGTCAACCCCAGACTTTTTATCCACAAGGAAATCTATACTACAAGACACCAAACATCATTTTCTTAGTGGGCATTCTCAATCACTAAAGGTAGCTCCAACCTTTAAAATTCTATCAGTTCTCTAGCTATCCACAAAGAACTGCTTCCTATGAGTTTAGTCTGACCTCTTCCCTGTCGGTAAGAAGAAAAAAAATAAGCTAAATTTATGTAAAATCACCTTAAAATAAGTTTGTTGAGAAAGTTCTATCAAATGCAGTCTAGTCTTTACTCTTTTGCTGTAAATAGATAAATAGCACAAAGCATGGGAAGCTAACTTTGTCAACAATTTAGTAACTTTTACTTGTTGATAATTCATATATATAATGGAGCATTATAATTTTTAAAAAGGGTTAAAATGCTATATTTCTGGGTGCTATATATATTTGCTTTTGTTTGTAGCATCATCTGTTCCCCCTGACACTGTATACTAGTGAGGCAATTCAAAATAGGACCAAATATGAACTGGTGTTATACAAAAATTGCTGTTTCAGGTCTGAACTAATTTAAAGGATATCAAACAATTATAGACAAGTTCAATTCCATGGGGCCTTTTCATACTACATCTAGGTTTTAAATTTTGTCTTCTAACTACTCAAAGGCTTAGAATGAAGTTTTCTAAAGCAAGGCTCAAAACAATGCAAAGAACAATAAAACATACATAAACAACTTTCTGAACACTCATGGGATTTTTCACAACAAGATTTTAGTTGTTATTTAAAATGCTTAGCATAATATTTATTCATACTAAAATAAAAATTTGACAATGACTTTCTGTAATTCTCACACTCATGTTACAGAACTCAAGCTGACTTGAGACCACCAGTAATTTTGTTCTGACAAACACTATTCAAATCCCAGGAAAAATTTTCTCCATGTCATGTGATTCTATAATGTCCTCCAGTTTTATCTGTGTTGCTGCAAATGTAAAATTTCATTCCTTTTTATGACTGAATAATATTTTATTGTGTGTATATATCACACATACCACATTGTGCACAAACCATATATACCACATTATGTATACATCATGCATATCACATTGAGTCCAAGTACTACGAACTATTAAGGACTGTGTCACAGATGACATGGGTATCAGAAACTACTCCAAATTGTGAGGTGGGTTTTTATAAATAACAAGCCAATGAAAATGGAACTTAAGTCTAAGCATAACATTCATATATTTTCTACGTATACCTTATAAACACAGCCTGAAGGAAATTTTATGCAATATTTTTAGTGTGCTTATTTTTTGCATGACACAGATGCAGATGTGGTAAGCAATTTAAAAAGAAGAAAAATAAATTCATTGACTTTTCTCACAGAAGACATACATGACTTGCATTCTTGGCATGAGATACTTCCTAATATTGCTAAGTACACCTTTTCTTGCTTCTCATTTTATTTTACAAAATTGTTGGCAACTGTCTTAACTGTCAGGAAACTATTATATTTTGAGAGATATTCAGTTCATAAGCAATGGTAATATAGATAACATTCATTGCATTCATCTTGAGAATTGATACAAAGAAATATTGCATCATAATCGTTTTTGCTCATCTTTACCCCTCAGCCTCCCTGATCCTAGAGCCTCTTCGCTTCTCCACAGAATCTCCACCACATTTATACATGGTGGTTGGAAAATATTTTATAATACTAATATTGCAATTCATAATTCTACCTAAATTGTATATTGTGAGTGCAGAGGAAAATACATGAATATAATGTTGATTCTTTATTTTTCAGATGAGATGGACAGTGAGTACTACAACTGAGCCTTAAATCAGCCATCCCATATTTTTGCAACAATTGCTACAACCTGAGTGTTTTGAATCTGAAAAGCAAACATCAGAAATATTTCAAAATGCAAAACTTTTTAGTGTCACCATGACACTACAAGTGAAAAATTCTGCATCTGACATTGTTTCATATTAAATGCAAACATACTAAAAAATCCTATTAAATTTCCTTCCAGGTATATATATATATAAGCAAATATTCTAAAATCTGAAAAAAATTACAAAAATTAAAATATTCCAGGCCCAAGAATTTCAAGTGAGAAATACTAAAATTGTGTTATGAGTTTTTTAAAAAAATTTTAACCTTTTTGTTCGTGGCTTAATTTACTATTAAACAGAAAGTTATTAAACAGGATTTTGCCTTAGATATACCAGTGCTCTTTTATGCCAAACATGGTAATCTATGGCTTGAGTTTGTTACTACGTGAAATGATGTATCAAAGAAATGTATGTACTAACATGTTTATTGCATCATTACTCACAATAACCAAGATATATAATCAACCTATGTGTTCACTAAAGGGTGAAAAAATGTGGTGTATATATACATATAGTAAAATATTATTCGGCCATTAAAAAGAATGAAATTTTCCACTTGTAGCAACATGGATAAAACTGGAGGACAATTATATCAAGAAGAATAAGTCATCAAGCAGAAAGTAAAATGCTGACAAGAATGGGAGGAAAAAACTCTTACACTATTGGCAGGAATATAAATTAATCCAAGCACTATGAAAATCAGCATGGAAATTCTTCAAAAACCTAAAACTAGAAATTTTGTTTCACTTAGCTAAATCTCTTCTAGGTGTCTTCCTGAAAGTATTAGAGTCATCATTATATATGAAGAAAGATAAATTGGACTCATTTGTAGGAAAATGGGTCAATATTGAGATCATAACACTGACTAAAATGAATCAGCCACATAGTGTTAAATAATGAATGGTTACTTAGGAAAAACCCAAAAACTTAATTAATTCACACAGAAAAAATGACATAGATATGGCAGGACACTAGGAGAAAGATTCTGTAGAAAACAAGAAGCCCTAGGACAAGGGAGACTAAAGGGGTAAGGATGGTAAATATGATCAAAATGCGATATTTATATATACCAATTCTCCTAAATGAATGCAATTATTACATATTGCAAATATATGCTAATAAAAACATAAAAAGAAAGTTAAATACTGTATTGCTATCTTATGCGGCAAAGCTAAAAAAACTAATAGAAGAAGAGAATAGACTAGTTTCAGAGCCTAGTAAAGGTCTGGCTCAAGGAGAATGGTGGAGGATGGTAACAGGTAAAGTGGTGCATTAGACAGGAGAATTAGCTTCTAATTTTCTGTAGCACAATAGGATAGTTATGGTTTGCAATCTTAAACTCAATGCTTCAAAGTAGCTAGTATGTATGACTTTGGATATGATTAACTCAAGGAAAGGATAAGCATATGAAATAACAGATATGTCGATTACCCTGAAATGATCATTACACATTGTACATGTATTAAAATGTCACACATAGATGCACCTTAAGACCATAATGGTAAATGAAATAAATCAGACACACAAACTTAAATACCACATATTTTCTCATTCACAAGAAAGCCAAAGTCTAAATAAAGAACAAAATAAAAGATAAATAACAGGAAGTAGGGAAGCAGAGCTTTCTCAGAAGGGAAGGGAATCAAGAGAAATTATTGATCTCTAACTATAACAATTACCAAAACTATTTTTAAAATGGCAATTGAGAATCAATGAACAAAGATTATTCACAGGGTAGAAGTTGGAACCTTAATGAAGAATCCTACACAAGTCAGAGAAGCTCAGGAAGATGATGTGGAAGAAGGAACAGATTCAAAAATAAGTAGAAATCAAAGACTACATAATTGCATAGAAGTTGGAAGGGTGTGTAGAGGCTCAAAGGCTCACCAGCTCCATTCTCAGGGAGACACAGGTAAACATCAATAAGAATTCTATGAGATTTCCTTGTAAGAAAACTTTACCTAATAGTATAAGCAGTTGCATAGCACTCAACTCCTTACATGTTTCTGTTTGTCTAACAGAGAACTCAGTGTTCTAAGACAGCAGGATCTGATCTTGATTCTAGTTTACATTTTTGCTTTAGTTTACATCATGCCCACTTCATATTAGATGCTTTAACAATGTTTAATGAGTATATTAAAATACATTTAATAATTAGACACCAAATCTTCTCAACTTTCAATTTAACCAACCCAGGTAAAAGAACATAATTAATAATAACTTACATTGTGCAGAAAAGAAAAAATACAGGGAACTAGAGGTGAGAGAATTTTTTTGAAGGTAGTAAAAATACAACAGAACAAGACAGAACTAATCCAACCAAGACAATGCAGTGAAATTGGTACAGAACTTCACAGCTGGATACCAGGAAAATGTTATGGTAATAGGTACCATAGTATATCTCATTATCTTCACAATAGTTGTCCAGTCGATTAGGTATAGCAAAATCAAATCAAAAACAGAACATTGTAAAACCATTCAAAAGAGAATATTGAATAGAGTAATACAATTAATCATAATGAAACAAAACAGTGGAAAAAACATTTGCCTTCCAACAGAAGATGGAAGGAAATCCCCCATATTTGCTATATTGCATACGGTCATTCTCTCAAGACATGCTCAGTCCTCTGTCCCCAGTTGCTAACCGGGGGGTGGAGGGTTGTTTGATTTCCAGCCGGCATTCAGCTCACAGGAGCCGCTGACTGGGTGTTCTGGCTTGCGCTTTGTGTGTGTGTGTGTGTGTGTGTGTGTGTGTGTGTGTGAGAGAGAGAGAGAGAGAGAGAGAGAGAGAGAGAGAGAGAGAGAGAGAGAATTAAGGAAAAGAAAAAGAATTTGTATAATTCAGGTGACTGCTGCACTTTAGTGTGCATCAGAATTCCTAAGAACTTATTCCAGCACTGAACACTAAGCAACATCCCTCAGTTTCTGAACAAGTATGTCAGGAATAAAGCCTGGAAAAGTCGCTTACAGGTTTCCAGATAGTCTTGGAGCTTCAGGTCAAAGACTTCACATAGAACAATATAAGCTAAAGACAGTAAGGGAATGGGGGAAGATGAAGGAGGAAGATAAAGCAGGAGAATTATGTTTTGTGACATAAATAGGCATTCAGCATAATACCCTATCACAATGACTGATTAAAAGCTGTAATTTGGGGTTTGGGGATTTAGCTCAGTGGCATAAGTGTCTGCCTGGCAAGAGCAAGGCCATGTGTTCAATCCCCCGTACCAAAAAAAAAAAAAAAAAAAGCTGTAATTTGTAACTTACAATTGATTGTAAAATTTGATTGGTATTACTGTTTTAGGCAAATAGTTAACATAACCATATGTCCATCTAGGTTTAACTGAGAAAGCCTTTATTTTTCTCTTACATAATAATTAATAGCACTCTCTTTCTCTCTCAAGTGACCCAACTGGAACAATAAATTATATGATCACCTTTAGTTGTAAGAATGCAATATGAAATATATGAAAGCTGTAAGAGGTGCTTCTTCTCAGTCTTTATGGGAAAGACAGTGAATGAACTGGTAAAAAAGAGCAACAAAGATCATTATCTGTTTAATGCCCTTTCAAAGAATCCTTGCAAAATCCTGAATAGTAGACACTGTCAAGACAGAGAGTTCTCTAAACCAACCAGAGTGAAATGAATGCCAGATCTGCAGGCAGGATGATTAATGACTAGGTTTTTCTTAGCCCAGAGAAAAGGCAAGTTTCTCATTGTATGTCCCTCTCAAGACATACTTCTACAGAGAAAATAAGTATTAATTCCCAGATATTCTGACCAAAAGAACTAAAAGAAAGTCTAGGAAGAAACTTGCCTTTTCGACCAGTATCCCAGAGAATTCAGCAATATGCCATTCAATGATCAGACAATGAAAAATACTTCAATAGCATAGACAAGGTTTGATGTATTATTCTTTCCAGAAACAATGACATTTTAAAATCTTACTCCAAAGGAATATTTTATAATAGAAATCCATAAATCACCTGTCTGTTCACAGATGATCCTCCTCTGCATATAGAGACTTCTGCAACAGATCCAAGATCACAATTCTGTTCTTCCAGTACAAAAATATGAGTAGAGGAAAAGGAATAAAGACTTCAAAGTGACAGATCTTGGAATTAGAACAGCTTAATGGCCTCACTTCTATCATGAAATTAGAATTTTCTAATACTGATAGCAAACCATTTGGCAGAACTTATGAATGACTTCTATAGATTTCTTTAGGTTCAAGGATATCATATATTATCAACAGGGTTGAAGGAGAGATGTCATAGAATACATAACAGTATTTTATAATCTGAATGCACTCTGACTGCCATAACTTGAAATTTCCTGTATTCAGTAGCATTTACATAATCTTTAACAAAAGTTTCCTCTGACTTTACCTTTTCTCTTATAACTTTTACATGACTCAATTTTGACAACCTAAGAAAGTATGCATAAATATACATTTTCCATAATTTATGATATAGTATACTGAGTGTATCCTTGACACTGTGTCACCTTCCTGGTCATACAATGACATTATAATACTATTTATTAACAACTTGCATTGACAGCATCTTAGGAACATAGTGACAGCATTTTAGCTGCCAACAGAGTGAATTTTGAAAGCATATTTTGTCAAAAAACATTTTTAAAAAAACTATCAAGTAGTGTTTCAATACAATCATCATAGATTTCAGAAATCAATGTTATTATAAGAATTCTAGTTATTAGTTTATTCTGGACAAATGGCAGTTAAGGGGTTGAACTTTACTGGAAAAAAAAAGACTTTCTCAAAAAACGTAAGAAATTTGTCTGTCTCAGGGAGAAGAATAGAATCTAGAACTTCTTGCTTTTATTTTCAAGTACAAGGTAATATTGATGTCTCTTCAAGTATGCTAACAGATAACCCAAAGTGATAATTTATATTAAAATGAGTAATTTGTAAGTTCACATGTAAAAATAGCATACAGTTAAAAAGCAGAGACTACTACACAAGTGAAAACTTTTTTTTTGTTTTCTTAATTTTAAAGTAGGCTAGCAACTTATTTATTTCTAGAGTTTCACTTTTTGATACGTTTTTCAGGCTAAGATTTTTAATATTCCTTCTTAGACTTGTAAATATCCTTCATACCACATGTCCCTGAACATTTTTGGCAGCTGAAAGGAAAAACAAAAAGTAAAGCAATAATAATTAGTATCCATGGAGTACCTGCTAAATAGCAACCAATACAGGCACATAACATGGAAAAATCACATTTATTCATGTCATGAACTTTATGGAATACAATTATGACTTATGCTTTACAACAGTATATTCTAGAAAACAGCCTTTGAATGATGTAACCAGAAAGTAGTGGAGATCAAATCTGAGCAAGACTAGTTCCAGTGCCCAAGATACCTCTGAATGACAGGCGGGGAAAAAATGAGCTAGAAGTGTTTTGTATGATGGGGAGAAACTGAACATATCAACAAACATTTCATTCATCGGTTAGTGTTTTCCACTTCCCTTGCCAAATGAAAAAACAAAAGTGGGATTTACCACCTTCTGAAAGAGGTTGTTGAACACAGTACACAGGTTTGACCAGGAGAGTAAGGAAATACAGAGTTGAACCAAAAACTCAGCACATCTTATAGGTAGGAAATGTCTAGCCTACAGACAATTGGACAAGAGTCTGTCTCAATAATCAGAAACAGTAGCAGCTGAACTTCACAGGTTGTGTCACAGTCAGAAAATCATTCTGGCCACACTTATTTGGTTTTCTTGTTCAAAGAAATAGCACAGCGTAAGCACTGGAAGGAGTCTTGTTCAAATCCCAAACCCACTACTTGCTGCCCATCTTTCTGTAATGCTTAGTTTCCTCTTCTGTAGCATATAAGCAATAATTTTACTTTGTAAGGTTCTCGACATGAGAGAGTGGGATTTTCTATATAATGGTTCAGTTATATAATGTTCATTGTATGGCTAACACTCCTTAGATAGTACTTACTATTATTTTACTTTTATTCTTCCTCTCTACTACAAAAAATATTTAGTGGCATGTGGTGCAAGGCCCATTGAAAAATAAGTATGAGGAAGAATACTGAAAATATAAACCTAAAAACATGTACAGAACTACCCATATTACCCTAAGTCTTTAGATGAGATATGGTTTCTCAAATTTTTCTTTCTTCCTGTTAGCTAAATTTGTAAGGATTTTCAATTCCAGTCAAATACTATAAAAGAGGATCAAAGTTAAATTCTGAACATCAGTGATTTCTTTCCTAGCATACCAAAAGAATCAAATTATCAGTTTTCATGTCAAATTGTCCCAAACATTTATTCAATAGATATCTATTCCTAAGAGGAACTCATTTGCGTTAGTTTTCAATTACAAACTTAAGGGGGTTCAGTAAACCTAGTGATTTTCAAGACATTTTTAACTAAATAAACATGCTTACTTCCAGTAAGCACTAGACATGAGAGTTGGGTGATTTCCAATTGAAGAAAATGTGCTACTAATTTATTTCCTTCAGTTTTTGGGGGGAAATGTCATTGCTTAAATAATTAACTTAAAGACAGCTGCCACTTGAGTTCCTAAATCTATTACTTGAAATCACTCCTGGTGACTAAGCTTTATATTTAATAACTTATGTTATGGATTTCATGTGAGTCTTTTTCATTTAAGTGGGAATGTAAAAAAAATGTGTGTATACTTATAAAAAGAAAGTGAATATAAACATATATATATGTGTGTATATGTATACACATATATGTGTGTGTGTGTGTATATATATATATATATATATATATATATATGGTATTGGTTATGGTTTTATGACACTAAAACATTATACCTACCTTAATAGAAAAGTTAAAGAAATAATATATGAATATGTGGTTAAACGTTATAAAAAGATTTATAGTGAAGCAGAACCACCAATCCTTGTATCAAACTTCATTTCTCCTCAGTAACCCAAACCACTTTACTGATTGCCAATTACATACAAGTTAAAGGAAGAAAGGTTTATTTTTGTTCACAGTCTATAAAGGTTTCAGTCCATAGTCAGCTGCTCCAAGGCAGTATGTTATGGCAGAAGGGTATGGCAGAGGAGAAACAGTCATGTCAGAGCAGGCAGAAAGCAAAAAGCAGCAAGTCTGTCTTCTTTTTTCCCCATATATTCCATCTAGGCCACAAGCCTGTTTGATTGGTGCCACCCATACACGGGGGCGGGTGGGGGGACGCTTCCCACTATACCCCCCTAGAATAATGCTAACCAGTCTACAGGCTAATCCAATTATCACACAACCTTAATCTAGATCCAGCCACTCTACTCTTAATCACACACCCTAGATTCAGCCACTCCAAAAAAAGCCTTATCTATGAGTGCATGAGGCTTTGGGGAGATATCTAAATACAATCTGTAACAAGTGGTTAATTTCTTTTTCTAAGTAATTTGGCTCTATCAAATTTTCATTGTGTAATCATCTTCATATTTTGAATATGATTTTCCAGTGTGATAAAGATGACCTTCATTAAACCTCCTAATAGTTTCATTACTGTTCTCATTGATCAACTATACAAATTTAAATAAGATATGTCTAAAATTTTTTCTCCCACAACCATTGCCACAATCTTTTGACTTCTGACAACATGACATTATCACCTGAAAGGGTCAGGTGGAGACAAATGACTATATAGATCGTCTCACTACAAAAGAACTGTTCTAGGATTACACTTTCTACTGTACAGGTCCCATAGTATGACTCCTATGGGCCACAAAAAGGATAGTTTTAGCATGAATGTTAAATAAATTTTCTACTTTATGGATTTACCATATCTGTACATTTTTTCCAAGCTCTATTACAGATATTCTATTAATTCTGTTTATTGCTAAAGTATTCTCTCCCAAAATTCTGCTCCCCTACTCAAACCTAATTTTCCTATTATATATATTAATTCATCTAAAATTTACTAATACTTTATAGTCCTTTTCAAATTGTATCATCACAACAGCTCTCTCTTGAGGTATAACTTGAATATAATTTCACATATAACTGACTTTTTGCTTTAAAATATTTTAGAATTAAAGAAGAGTTGCAAAAATAGAAAACTGTTTCCCTATAATCTAGAATCTCTTTAGTATATTTCAATGATAAAAACTAACAAATTTACATTGGTACACATTGTGTTAGTCAGGGTTCTCCAAAGAAACAGAAGCAATAAGGTATTTATCAGAGGATTATTTATTTCAGAAATTGCCTTACACAATTATGGAAGCCAAGAAATCCAGGCCATAATATGTTGCTTACAATCTGGATAACCAGGAAAGCCAGTGGAATAATTCAGCACAAGTCCAAAAGTCTGAGATCCAGCATAGCTGGAAATGCACTTGATTCTGAGAACTGGAGAAGTTGCTGGTGTGAGTCTTAGAGTTTGATAGCCTGAGAAGCAAGACTTCTGATATCCCAGTACAAAAGCAGAGAGATAATTCACCTCTGCTCTGCCTTTTTTTCTGGTTGGTTTCAGTGATGCTTTCCAACACTGATAAGGGCAAAAATTGTTTAACATTTATTGACTCAAATGATACTGTCTTTAATAAATGTCCTAGAAAATTTCTTTTAGTATAGTCAAGTTTAAGCATAAAATTAACAAACGTAAGTGCTAATTTTCAAACTATGGATTTTATTTGCTTTTTATCAGTCTCATCATTAGTGTCATTTTATCCATTCTGGGATCCTAAATTTCCTTTAACTGTCACAACTCTCCTTAAATCTGTAATACTTACTGAGATTCTTCCTGTCTTCCATGACTTTGGTACATTTAAAGAGTAATTTTCAGATCACTTCTATGAAATTTTTCGATTTGAGGTTTGTGTCATATATTTTCATTATAGAGCAATGTTATGAATTTGGGGGACAAATACAACAATGGGATAGGATATTTGTGGTATGATTCTGAGAAATAAATGATACATTATTATTACTAGTGAAATTAAACTTGGTTATTTGGTCAATGTGCTCAAATCTTTAGCTCATTTAAAGAACTTACTTGTTTGTTTTCATAGAATTTTGAGAGTCATAATCAAGATGAGCATTTTAAGGGATATGAAATCTGCTAATATTTACTGAAACAGTGACTTTTTGTTTTATCAGCTATGTCTTCTACACAGTATCAATTTTTGATAAAATGAAATATTTCAAATTTTATTTTATGGATAGCACTCCTTTTTCCTCAAGTGCTGAAGGTGGAACACAATCTGGTACATCACACATGCTAGGCAAGTGCACTACTGCTGAGCTACATCCCCAACTCTAGGTAAGGTTTTTGATGTTTTATATTAAAACTCTTTTTATGCTCAAACAAACTCAAATTATCACTTGTTTCCCTCTAAATGTCTTACAGTTTTATTTAATTTTTATAAAAGTTAAATGAATGTTGAAATTGGATATAGATATACAATTACTCTATTTGTTTTTGTTCCTTTGTCAAAATTCAATGGATTTTGTAGAATGTTATTTCTCAATTTTCTCTTTTGTTTCACTGATTTGTGTGTCTATTCTTTAGCTATTGTCTTATGTTGACATTATCTTATTCATATAGCTCCTTAGTGGCCTTACACTTGGGTAACTTGAATGCTCTGAACAACTTTTTCAAAAGAATAATAGAGTTGTCATTGTTTACTATGTTTGCTATTCTAGTCCATTTTTTAAAATTTTAGAATCAGTTGATGTGCCATGTGGCAAACATGTTATAGACTTTTTCATAATCCCAAAGGAAAAATTCCATATTAATAGGGCTATATCTTTCCTTGGGAAAAAAAATTGAGAATAATACTTAAGATATTTAGGTTCAAATTACATGCCAGAGGGCAGACTGGCTGGAAGACAGTGAGTCAGTGATCTGGGCCTCCTCCATTGCTTCCCAGAGGGCAAGCCAGGTAAAAGAATGTAAGACCTGCAGGAACCCTGAGACCCAGGACAACAGCCTGGCACACAGATGCAAAACACATCTCTGGAGGGAGGCCAGTAATGTGGAAGCATCTGAAGCAACAGTGAGGAGATAGTAATTGGACCCAGGAAGACTCCACTGGCAGAAAACCAATCTGGGCCCTCACATCCAGAGATCAATATCAGCTCCATACCCAGCACATCTCTGGGATACAACACAGACATTATCACCAAACTGTAACAGCAGAAGAATAAACTGAACATAGATGCCCCTATGAGCATACCAGCTGCCATCAGGGACTGGTAGCCAGTGCCAGCCAGAAGAAACAGCCAGCCAAGTTTCCATGTGCCTGCCTTTTCCCATGTGGGGAGTGACAGTGTAGCCACACATGTCTGGAGAAGCCTGCCCCACACCCCACCACCTCCCCAGGAACTCAAGTTATGAGAAACTCAGGGGTCTGACCCATTCCCCTACACTGCAGACAAGCAGCCAACATGGGAAGTGCCTGGGACCCCACAATCAGCTCATCCAGAGGAATCCAGGAAAATGACAAAAATAGGAAGCAAAAGGCAATCTCAGACCTCCAGGCCACACACAAACAATTCTAAAAGACACAGAAGAGGAAGACATTGGAAGTTTCCCACCTGCTATTTCTGAAAAGATAGCAACTAAAGTAAAGAAACAACTTCATGAGGCTGTAAAATAAATAGGATCAGAAGTAATATCTCAGGTAAAAGAACAAATGACAAACATAATGAAAGGAATACTGAGCATATCTAAAGAAGACACAGATTAAAAAAAAAAGAGGGACATAGGAAAATGATGGAAACCTTGAATAAACAATATGGGAAAGAACTACAACGCATGAAACAGATTCAGAGAGCTATCCAGGAAATTAAAAACTCCATTGAAAGCTGGCAAAACTTCTTGAAAGAAATTGAAGACAGACTTTCAGACCTTCAAGACAGGATTGAAGCTATAAATCAAGAAAATAAAGATCTCTTAAAAATAACATAGAACCAGAGTGCTTCAAGATAACTCAAAGAAAAAAATTAAGAGTGATAGGTGTCAGCGAAAAGCCAGTGGTCAACACAAATGACATAAAAAGACTATTTGCTGAAGTAATAGCAGAAAACTTTCCAAACATGGAGAAAAGGACCTGACATACTGATACGTGATGCATATACAACTTCAACTAGCCATAACCAAAATAAATCTACACCCAGACATATAAGAATCAAGACTCCAGAAATTCAGCAAAAGCAGAATATTAAAGGCTTTTAGAGAGGAATAAAAGATCAGTTATAAAGAAAAATCCATGAGAATCATGGCAAACTTCTCAACACAAACCTTTAAGTAAAGGATATCTTAGAGTGAAGTGTTTCAAGTCCCAAGAGAAAACCACTTACCACTCAGATTGATGTACCCTGCAAAACTATCCTTCAAAATTAATGGAGAAATAGCATACTTCCATGATAAAAGAATAACTGAAGGAATCCATGATCACCAAACCAACCCTACAAAGAGTGCTGGAGGATATTTTAGAGAGAGATAAAGATAATCATGGCTCCAGGAATAGTGGCAAGCAGGGCAGGCAGTTGAATGGAGGGGAAAATTTGGGAACCAGTGGCAGGAAGTAGCATGGCAAAGATAAGTCACAGCATGGTGGTCATAACCATTAATGTAGATGACCTCAATTCACCAATAAGTGAAACAGGCAGAGTGGATTGGGAGGCAGTATCCTTCAATATACTGTATACAAGAAACATATCTGACTCAAAAAGAAATTCATGGACTGAAGGTTAGAGGAGAGAAGACAATGCTCCATGTGATAGGGACCCAGGCAAAAGCAGGGGTAACTTGCCCACCTACACCAGACAAGGGGTAACTTCCTCATCTACACCACAGAATGGATAATAAATGGTATATTTATACAATAGAAAACTACTCAGTTATACAAAAGGATAATCTTGAGAATCTTGTAGATAAATGGATACAACTTGAGATCATGTTATGGGTAAAATGATTTGGACCCACATGGATGAACATTGTGCTATCTCCCAAATATAAAAAACTGAAGGATTTAGTGGAACCCAAAATGTACAATAGATATTGCAAAGGTGAAAGGGGAAGAAACATCTAAAAAGGGAAGGTGGTTAATTTTCTATTATCTTGCTTTTGCAGTCCTGTATCATTTTCATTATTTTGTTTGGTTTGGTTTTATTCTGCTTTGTTTTGTTTGATTCTATTATGCCTGATGGTATGGACAGTTATTTTGAAGAGAACAAGCTATATTATGGTAGCCATTGTTCATTTCCTATTATCTTATTTTGAAGTTCTATATTGCGATCATTGTTCTGTTTTGATTGGCTTTGTTCTGTTTCATTTTGTTTGGTTTGATTCTCTTTAAAATAAATTTGCAAAAAGATATTTAGGTTTAGAAGTCATGTTTGGGTACTATTTGAAGTAAGTAAATTATAAGTCTATCACAAAAAGCATAAATTCATATAATTAGGTAATATAAAAAAGGTAAAATAATAGAGCAGACCCAGTAATAAAGACTGACTTCTGTACAAAAAAAAAAAAAAACTATTCAGTAAGAAGCTGGCTACATTTCTATCATAACTTTGAGAAAAATAGACTTTCTGATACACACACAAGACAAAGGGTTAAGGAATAACCCATGATCCTGCTTAGGAACTGAGACTAAAGCAATTGCTACCACCTTCCTATGTAGATGAAACCCTAAGATCATACAAGTCAAGGAACTCTGTGTTATAGTGCGACCAGTCAAATTACAATCCTTAGAAGCATCAATAATATATCAACCAAGAATACAATGAGGATATCTTGCTTTTAATTAAAGTAAACAGTATGTTGAAACAAAAGATTAGTACAAGTTGTTCTCTCCACAGAACACAATAAATCCCCTTCCTGCCTTTTTAAATCAATCCATATAAATGAGAGAGAGAAAACTGAATAAATTAAGATCTTTTCTAGAACTCTTAAATCTTAACTTAAAAGACTGAACAAGGCAAGACTTTTGAAACATTACTTACATGTATCCTATATGGTAGGTATAATATAAAAAGACTACCTTAAATTCTTTTTAATCTTATTTAAAGAGAAAAAGATCAGAAAAAGGGTAGAAATATTACAGAATCTCAAAAAAAGATAAACAGTAAGAAATCACCAGTTGATAAATTACACATTGTCCTTCTAGAAATAATTGTTCAAGTTGCAACATTAAAGCATATGAAGTGGACATTCAGGCAGCTAGACTGCAAACCAATCTGTTCAACAATCCAACAAGAACTTAGAAATATAGGTATCAATCCTACACACTTAAATATACATGCACTTTTATAGCACTTCCTATTTCCTCTCTTTTTTACAATAGCAATTACACATTTTAAAAATTTTATTTACAGAAAAAAAAGCAAAGCAGAAAAAAGAGTAGCAACAATACAGAATTCTAAAAGAAAAAAAGAGAAAAGAAACACTGAGAAATCACTAGTTGATAAATTACATATTGTCATCTTGGATGTAGTTGTTCAAGTTACAAAATTAAAGGACATTCAAACAGTGAGACTGAAAACAGTTCTGCTCAACGATATAACAAAGATTCAGCAATATAATCATCTATTTTACACATTCAAACATACATGCAGTTATATCCCTTAGAGCACTTTCTTTTCCTCTCTTTTTTACAATAGCAATTACACATTTGGGGTTTTATTACTCTTATAGTACTTATTACTTTTTACACTAGACACATAGATTCATAAATATGATTCTTATTTATTTCACTAATGAGGATAGTCTCTAGTTGTTTCCATTTACCTATGAAGGCCTCAAGATCATCCTTTTTATAGCTGAGTAATATTCCATTGTATGAAAATACATCTTTTTCATCCACTCTGGTTGATGGGCATCTTGGTTGTTTCCAAGATTTAGCTATTACAAATTGTGCTGCTATAAACATGGGTGCACATATATCACTTTGATAAGAACTTGTTAGTCCTTCTGGGAAAATACCCAGGAGGGGAATAGCTGGATTGAATGGAACTTCCAATCCTAGTCTTCTGAGAATTCTCTATATGGATTTCCATAGTGGTTGCACCAGTCTACACTGCCACCAACAGTGGAGAAGTGTTTCTTTTTTCCCACAGCCTTGCCAACATTTGAAATCAATTGATTTCTTGATGGCAGCTATTCTTTCCAGAGTAAGGTGAAATCTCAATGTTGTTTTAATTTGCATTTCTCAAATGACCAGTAATGGTGAGCATTTCTTCATGTATTTATTTGCCATTTGTATATCTTCCTCTGAGAACTGTGTGCGTATCTCAGATGCCCATTTTTGCAGAAGGTCTTTGAATTTGGGGAGCTTGATGTTTTTCAATTCTTTATGTATTCTGGAAATAAGTCCTTTGTCTGAGGGGTTGCTGGATAAACTTCTTTCCCATTCTGTGGGTTTACTTTTCATTCTGTTGGTGATTTCTTTTGAAGTGCAGAAACTTTTCAATAATATGAGATCCCAGTTGTTGATTCTTTGAAGTATTTTCCGTGCTGTTTGTACTGTGTTCATGAATTTTCTGCCTACCCCTATGTCTCCAAGACTTCTGTCTAACTTGTGTTCCAGTAAATTTATTGTTTCTGTTTTAATATTGAGGTCTTTGATCCATTTAGACTTTAGTTTTGTGCATGGTGATAGGCTTGGATCTAGTTTCAGTCTTCGGCATGTGGAGAGCCAATTTTTCCAACACCATTTATTGAAGAGGCTATCCTTCTTCCAGTGAACATGTTTAGTGCCTTTGTCAAATAGGTGGCTGAGTGTCTTTGTAGTTGTGCTTGCATCTTCTTATCTCTTCCATTGATCCTCAGCTCTATTTCTTTTCTAGTACCAGGCTGATTTTATCACTGTGGCTTTATAGAACTGTTTCAAGTCAGGAATTGAGATACCTCCTGCCTTGCCTTTGTTGCCCAGAATTGCCTTTGCTATTCTAGGTTTCTTCTGTTTCCAAATGAATTTTAGGAGTGTTTTCTCTAGATCTGTGAGGTATGTCAATGGTATTTTGATTGGGGTTGTGTTAAATCTGTGTAACTACTTTGGAAGTATGGCCATTTTCACAATATTGGTTCTTCCTAGCCAAGAGCAAGGAATATCCTTCCATTTCCTAATAACCTCTTCAATCTCCTTTTTTAGTGTAGTATAAATTTAAGCATATAGGTCTTTTACATTTTTAGTTAGGTTGATTCCTAAGTATTTCATTTTTTTAGATGTTACTGTAAAGGGTGATATTGCCATAATTTCTCTCTTGGTGAGTTGTTTGTGTACAGGAATGCTATTGATTTTTGAGTATTGAGTTTGTATCCAGCTACACTGCTGAACTTGTTTATTACCTCTAGTAGTCTTTTAATGGAGTTTTTTTGAATCTTCTATATACAGTATCATATCATCTGCAAATAGTGATAGTTTAACTTCTTCCTTTCTTATCTCTAATCCTTTTATTTCTCTCTCTTGTCTGATTGCCCTGGCTAGTGTTTCCAGAACTATATTGAAAAGGAGTGTTGATAGTGGACATTCTTGTCTTGTTACTGATTTTAAAGTGAAAGCTTTCAGTTTTTGTCCATTTAGTATAACGTTGGCTGTTGGTTTGTCATAAGTGGCCTTTATAAGGTGGAGGTAGACACCATGTATTCCGAGTTTCTGAAGGGTTTTTTTTTTTTTATTGGAACCAGGGATCAAACTCATGACCATGCGCTTGCAAGGCAGGCACTTATGCCACTGAGTTAAATCCCCAGTCCCTTCTGAAGGGTTTTTATCATGAACATGTGTTGGATTTTATCAAAAGATTTTTCTGCATCTATTGAGATGACCATGTGGTTTTTGTTTTTGGCTCTGCTGATGTAGTGTATAAATAACTTGATTTGCTTATGTTAAACCATCCCTGCATTCCTGGAAAGATCCTCACTTGGTCATAATGAATAATCTTCTTGATGATTTGCTGCATTCTATTTGCCAGTATTTTGTTGAGAATCTTTGCATCAATGTTCATTAGTGAGACTGGCCTATAGTTCTCCTTTTTGGTTGGGTCTTTCTCTGATTTTGCTATCAGAGTAATACTTGCCTCCAGGAATGATTTAGAGAAGATTGCTTTCTTCTCAATTTCATTGAAGAGTGTAAGGAGTATTGGCATTACATCTTCTCTAAATTTCTTGTAGAATTCAGCTGTGAATCCATCAGGACCTAGGCTTTTCTTTGTTAGTAAGTTTTTAATTACATTTTCAATTTCAATATCTGATATTGGGTTGTTCAAAATTGCTATATGTTCTTGGTTGAGCTTTGGTGGTTCATGTTTCCAGAAATCTGTCCATTTCCTCTGTGTTTTACACTCTATGTGAGGAGATTTTCAAACTAGTTATCATGATCTTTTGAATTTCCATGGGATCTGTAGTAATTTTCCCCTTTTCAGTCCTTATTGCATGAATTTGGGTTTTTTTTTTCTTTCTCTTGTTAAGGTTAGCTAGGGGTTTGTCAATTTTGTCTATTCTTTAAAAAAAACAGCTTTTTGATTCACTAATTCTTTGTATTTTTTTTTAGTTTCAATTGCATTGATTTCTTTACAATTTCCTCTCTTCTATGAGCTTTGGGTTTAGCTTGTTCTTTTTCTAGAAGCTTGAGATGGAGCATTAGGTTGTTTATTTGTGCTTGTTCTGCTTTCTTGATAAGACAATTTATTGCTACATATTTCCCTCATAAGACCACTTTCATTGCATGCCACAGATTACAGTATGTTGTTTCTGTATTTTCACTGAATTGTAGGTATTGCTTTATTTCTTCTTTAATTTCATCTGTAGCCCACTGGTTGTTCAAAAGGTTGTTATTTAATTTCCATGCATTTATGCAGGTTTTGCAGTTTCTTTTGCCATTGGTTTCCTATTTCAGTGCACTGTGGTCATATATTATGCATGGGATGATTTCAATACTTTTGCATTTACTTAAGAATATTTTATGGGATAATGTATGGTCTATTTTGGAGACTGTCCCATGTGCAGCTGAGAAAAATGTGTATTCTGATGTGGTTGGGTGGAACACTCTGTAAACATCTACTAAGTCCAAGTGCTCACAGGTATGATTCAGTTCTATCATTTCCTTGCTGACTTTTTGTCTAGTTGATCTGTCTCTTTATGACAATGGGATGTTAAGATCTGTTATAATTGTGTTCTTGTGTATTTGGTTTTTCATGACCATTAGTATCTGTCTTATATAGTAGGGTGCTCCTGTGTTTGGTGTACATATATTTATAATTGTTAGTTCTTCCTCTTGAATTTTTCCACTAACAAGTATGTAGTAACCTTCTTCATCTTTTTTAATCATTTTAGGTTTGAAGAGCATGTTGTCTACAATGAGAATTGCTACACTTGCTTTTTTCTGGATTCCTGTGGCATGGAATATTGTTTTCCATCCTTTGACTTTTAATCTATGAGTTTTCTTTTGGGTTAGATGTGTTTCTTGTATACAGTATATTGTGGGGTCGTGTTTCTTGACCCATTCTGTCAATCTATTTCTTTTGATAGGTGAATTGAGGCCATTTATATTTATGTATATCTCTGATATGTACTGGCTCGACTTTGCCATGTTATTTTGCAGTTGTTTCCTTCCTGCTTTTCCCCCTGCTTTTATTTAATTGCTTGTCCTGCCTGGTGGTTTCTTTCTGTTATTGTTCTGGGGATTGTGGTCATTTTTATCTCTGTCTATTATGTCTTTCAGTACTCTTTCTAGGGTTGGTTTGGTAGATGTGAATTTCTTCAGCTGTTCTTTGTCATGGAAGTATCTTGTTTCTCCATTAAATTTGAATGAAAGTTTTGCTGGGTACATCAGTCTGGGTTGAAGGTTGTTTTCCTTCAGGGCTTGAAATACCTCACTCCAAGCTCATCTTGCCTTAAGGGTTTGTGTTGAAATGTCTGCTGTGAATCTAATGGGCTTTTCTTGGTAGGTGAGTTGTGTCCTTTCTCTAACAGCTTTTAGTATTCTGGTTTTATGCCGCATGTCTGAGATCTTAATTATTACATGTCTGGGTGTGGATTTATGTTGATTGTGACTGTTTGGTGTTCTAAATGCCTCACTTATCTGCATATCAGATTTTTCCCCATTTTTGGGAAATTTTCTGTTATTATTTCTGTGAATATTTTACTTACGTCATTTGGGTTGACTCCTGCATCTTCACTAGTGCCCATTAATCTTATATTGTTGCTCTTGGCATCATTTTGAAGCTTCTAGAGTGTCATTTTATGCTGTATTGTCATTTTTAAAAGTTCTATCCTTTCATGATCACTAACTGTGATACTGTCCTCAAGATCCGAAATCCTACCCTCAGCTTCATTTAAGTGGTTTTTCATGCTTTCAATAGAATTTTTGTTTCTTGGATGTTTCTTTGAGTTTGTTTCATAAATTCTGCATGTTTTCTATATTGTTCAAAGTTTCAATCTGTTTCCCATGCTCCTGTACTTTTTCTCTATTTCTTCTTTAGCTGCACTCAGCAACTCCTTTACTAAGGTTGTTATTTCTGTTTTTACATGGGAGAGTACTTTTAATTTGATTTGCTCTATTGCCTTATGGAGTTGGTTTTTTATTTCACTTGTTATCTTTTCAGAGATTTCCAGTGTGTTAATTTTGAAGTCTTCTATTTCAGTGTCTCCTGTATTTGCTTCTGTTGGACTCCATGTTTGAGATTGCATTTTGCTTTTCTGTTTTGCCATTTTCACACTGCCTGATATGTTCTGTGGGTAGGAGGGGGTCACCCACACTCTTGTCAGACTCCCCAAGGCCTTACAGTTAGTTGGAGGGGGCTTTACTACTGGCCCTATTTACCCACTGTACACCTCTCTTCTGTTTGGGTGAGGAAGTTACTGAATCTCCCTTCAATTAGTACAGTTACCCCACAGTACTCCACGGTTCCCCCCGGAGGGAATTTCCTAGTTTGCTTGAATGCTGAGGTGCTGTCCTTCCTAACTGAGGTTGGATTCCCAGCCACTCCCTGCCTGGAGTTTGCTGGGTGTGGCCCAGTTAGGGCCTCCTTCCCCTCTCCTGCTTCTTAGGCTGGCCCCAGACACAGAGCGTAGTCTTACCACCAGAGAGCAGAGTTGGGAGTCCTGCCCCCCACATCATGCACTGTGATGACACCATGGTGCATGAAGTCATGGCCCACAGTTGGATTCTCAGCCTCAGTCCGGGCTTGCTGGCTGCCTGGAGTTCGCTGTGCAGCCCAGTTAGGGCTTCCCACCCCTCTCCTGCTTCTTAGGCTGGCCCCAGATGCAAAGCATGGTCTTACCACCCAGGAGCAGAGTTGGGAGTTCGCCCCATGTGCCAGCATGTCCTTGTTGACTACAAAGTATTGAGCTTCATTTGGATTCCCTCTGTATATCACACACACACACACACACACACACACACCATATTCCAACATATGTGCCATATATTAATACTATTTATTATGGGCAAATTCTCCAAGGGAGTAACTTCCCATATGTCCACAAACAATATCCCACATAAACACTTACATATGGACTATTTTGAGCTGACATCAACTGATAAGAAGTGACACAAGAAAAATTCTTTCTCTCCCCATCCTCTCTGAGTCTCTTTCTCTTTGCTGAGACACTACCCAACACCCACAAAAAAATTATTCTGGCTCACGTTTAGGAAGTTTCAAACCATATTCATCAGGCTTAAACATAATAGTGACATGGTGGAAAGGCCTGGGCAGAGAAAAGTTGTTCATATCATGGTTGTCAGGAAGCAGATAGAGAAGTGCAAAGCCAGGAAGATAAATACACACTTTCAGGCTGTAGCTCACCGGACCAACCCCTTCCCGTGGGACCCCATTTCCTAACAGTATGTCAGCTATATTGCCCACATACTCAACTGCCTTGCAAAAGCCCTGCCTATGAGTTCATGTGCCCTTTTGGGACATTCTTGGTCTGAACAATAACACAACCCCCTACCAGGAAGTGAAACAGATTCTTAATTATTGGAGAAAATTCCAGACTCTGTCCACACCAAAAAAGATACAGATGAATCCACATAATAAAACTTGCTAAAACAACCACATCTTCCAGCAGTTTCAGGAGATGGCTCTCCTGAGATATCAATCAACCAGAACACAATTTAGTCAGGATTACCTATGCTGCCAGCTATGCAGACTCCTCAGCTACACAAAGCCCCAAACTTGGCTTTTGTTTCCCCTTTCTAAAAATCCCAAATTTTCTGTCAGCATTCTGAAGACATACCTTGAATCTGTTTATCTGTGCTTCCCAGCTATGCTGAATAAAGCTCGTTTTCTGCCCTTCACTACTTCTCATCTCCTTGATTGGTGTTACTAGATGAATGGCCTATTCTAATCTGTTGGGACCCAATGAACCAGGGCATTTGCCTTAAAACTCTGGTAGCAGTCACCCTGTGAAAAATTAGATGCTATATATGCATCAATAGATTGGACATTGCAATATTATGTGCTGAATGCTTTTCCAGAGAAAAATAAGAAAAATGAAGCATTAAGCAATGAAAAATAAACTAGAAGAGAGGACACAGAAATATTAATAATAACTAAAATATATCAATCTTGTAGAAGTCTAGAGTAATAGAATTTTTCAGTAAATCTCCATTCATATCTAGCCATCTTAGTTTTAAATTTAAAACCCTATGTTTATGTCAACAGAACTGAAAGATTCTGCCAAGATTAAAAGAAAAAACTATTTGCTTGTAAAGACCTCCTTTATCTTGGCTAAAGAAACAAAAATATTAAAGATAAGCTACTAAAAGTTATAGTCAAAGAAACATTTACTGAACAACACTGACAGCATAAAAGTAAAAAATTTGCAATCTTCTAAATCTTCAAACACAAAAATTTAGAAATATTTCTACTCACATTTGAAATTAAGAAAGTATCATAAGATTGACAGTCTGATGTCCTTGCTTCAGAATTAGAAGCATAAAATAATAACAATAGCTCCATACAATAAAATGGTTGTAACTGGACATGGTGGCACATGCTTGTAATCCCTGCACCTAGGAGGCTGAGACAGGAGGATTGCTGTGAGTTCAAGGCCAGCCTGGACTACATAGTAGGTTCAAAGTTACCTTGAGCTACACAGTAAGACCCTATCTTGCTGTAAGCATTTAGCATGTGTTGCCTTTCTACAATGAACCAGGCTCAATATATATCCTTGATGAATCAGAGATAAATACAAGATGGCTGCTGCCTTGTAGAAGCAAACTATCTAGAAGACAGAAAAGCTCACAGCACAGACATATTAAAGGAATAGTGCAAAAGATGCTACCACAGCTGTTGCTACCACATTGCTAACAAAATAATGATAATGATATTAAAACATGATCATTAAAATATCTATTACATATTTTCATTGTGCAAGGCATTATGCTAAAGTTATTAACAAATATTAATTCACTGACAACTTATCTACAAAATAAGTGTTATGATTATTATAAATATCCTATTTTGCTATAAAAGGAAGCATTTTAGGGAGGTAACAGTTATCCAGACATTAAAGGAAAGAGTAAGACTAAATCCACTCTTGAGGTCAAGGTCATCAACCATGCTGTTATCTTGATAATAGGATACTCAGAGTTCTGTGAAAGCACAGAGTAAGGTTACTTAGCCTAAATGAGATTCAGAAAAAAATTTCTGAGAAAAAAGTATTTCATGAAGTCAAAACAAGAATTAAGAGTGTGAAAACATAAAACAGTCCCAGAAATGTTTCATTAGTACAGCATGAAACATGAGGTGGCTGGTGAGTTCAATGAAGCTGAAAGCCCCGATGGATCAAGGAATAGGCAGTTAAGATGTTTGACCCCCCTCTCGTAGCCTACAGAGAGTCCATAAGGAATTTCTAATAAGGAAGTACATAACAGATTTGCATTAAGAGATACCTGCATATGAGCCATATCTTAGTAATTTGAGGAATGATTTCAAATAAACAAAAATGAAAGGGAGTTGGGCAGGGTGAGGAACAGAAGAATGTGTTATTAACTTTCATATTTATGGCATAAAACGTGATAAATGCTGAGGACATGTTAAACTCTTCACATCTTTCCTTAATAACCGTGCCCGTAATAAACAACCCATTAATCTAAATGTCAGGTAGTATTTCCTTTCCCTGTCCTAGTAAACATAACTTAAATCTATCATAGGGATTAGGGTGTTCAAATAAGCAAAAGAAATTATTGTGTTTTCCATCACATTTTAAAACCAAGGAGAAAAAAATTCTAAACGTCTAACGCCCTGTCTCATTATCTCAGTGATAGTACTGTTTCCTCTACAAGAAACAAAGCTTAAATCTGATATAGATGGGTATGCTGAATGAATGACTGTGTGGAAGGGAGTTGGAAAGTTAAAGTATAGGATCCACACAAATAATCATACAAAATTTTGCATTTATATTGGCCACCTCTGTTATGGCTTAAAAGATTAGCAGAAATATAGGAAAACTAATGTCATTCATTGGTATGTTGATGCCATACAGAGGCTTGGAAATGAAAAACACAAAAATGGGGCAACTGAAGAGTACTGTGTTCCTTAACTGTTGAAACCCTAAACCTCTTGGGCACTAACAGCATCCCAAAACTCAATAAAGTTAAAATAAAATTTATGAAAATAAATTATCTCTGATTACTGATATTTCTTTCCTTTCACTTATGACAGCAGAGTTTCCATTTGCAACATAAGAAAGCATTTAAAAGTGAATTCTCCCTGAATATTTTTGTTTTAAAAGCATCAATCTTGGCTAAAATAACTGATATAATTTTTACATCTATTTTAGTTTTTTTTTTAGTTCTTTCGTTTGACTTAATAATTTTACATAATTTATGGAATAAAAGGTGATATTTTTATTTTTCTTATATGTTAAGATAAAAATAATTCATTTTTCAAAATATAGTCCTACCATAAATATGGACTGGCTTCTCATGATTTTAAAAATATATGGTGGTAGAAAAATGTAATCACCACCAAGAATTTATTTTAGATAATGCTATAATCTGATTGTTAGTGTCCTTCCAAAATTCACTTATGTGATCCTAATACCAAAGACAATAGTATTAAGAAATAAACCTTTAGAAGTTAGTCATGAGGACTCTACTTTTAAGAATGGAATTAGTGTGGGAAGCATCAGGGAGCTCCCCTACTTCTTCTGCTATGTAAGGTGACAGCTTGAGGATGTCACTTTATGGATGTGCAAAGCAAGCCATCACCAGACATGGAATCTACTGTCAGCTTGATTTGTACCTCCAAGCCTATGAAATTAAGGGCAATAACTTTCTGTCATTTATAAATAACTGGAACTAAAATAATGTTATATAGCAATCCAAGCAAACACGAAAGGTATTTTAATGTCTAACTTTATTATCTTAAATTATTATTCTGCTTTCTATATATATGTTCTTTCAATATTTTATGTCACAGAATAATAACCAAAGCAATTAAATATCAACTGGTTTAATGAGTTTAATGTCTCTACATAGTTAGTAATATAAATTATGTCTAATGCTTGCTACCAAAGCATCTATATTTGAAGCTCCCTAGATATCTGATATCTAAGACAAAACATCTAGATGATGGACTGTTTTGTCAATGTCTAGTTAAAATTTAACTCCATATCATACACAACAAATTCTCTGACACCAACCATAGGCATTGCCTCAGTGAATAGTTACCAATGAACAACCAGACCTAACAAAGCAGGTAAAATTTTGTGCTTTTTGTGTGTAGTTAGTACTAGTTACATCCCAAATGTAAGACAGGCAGTATGAAATAGGAAGAAACTGTCCAAAAGGAAAAGGAAACTAAGGAGAGGTAAAAGTGGAAAATGGAAAGGAAAACAAAAAAGTGAAAAAAGAAGGATAAAATGGAAACAAAGCTTTGTGAGTCGGGAGGGGAATAGGGGTAGAAAGGAAGACAGGGAAATGGGAAGAAAAGAGGAATCAAGATATGGCATGTACAGGCATAAATTCCCCATAATGAATATGATCATTATGTATATCTAAATCGTACCAATAAGCTTAATGAACTAACAAAAAAATCCTACAAGTAGAAAGACAATTAAAATCAGGATGTGAATAGTCCAAAAATCAAAATCTACAGTTTATCGAACACTCACCTTGGAAAGCACCCTGCCAAGATCACAAAACTCATGGAAATTGGACATAGGAGAAAATCAGGTTTTATAGCATAAACCACAAAATATGACTTCCTAGTGAATTTTAATCAATCATAAAGCAAGAAAATCCCCAGAAAATGTACTAGATGAGAGTCAGAAGAACTGCATTATTAACAAGAAGAGCAGAAATTAAGTCAGAGCAAGTGACAAAATGTCTGAAAAAGTCCTCATGAATCAGGTCTATAGTAAAGTCAGGTAAATGAGGTGAAAAGCATGTCAGCCGTACTCAAAAGGCAATACATGCTCACAGAAAATAAATAAATAAGCACCTGGCACAGAACATCCTGAGACCTTGGACTTTGGATTTGATTTATCTTGTATATAACTTGTACATAATTATCTTAGGTAAATTCATACTAAACTTGACATTTTACTGACATATAAAAGCTACTAAAAATTAATTCAATAGACAACATATTTAAAGTTACCTTAGCTAAATAATATAGAATGAACAGTAATACCAACTAAGTTAGCCAAAATGCTCATTAGAAGTCTGAAAAATATCCTGAAAAATCTATTTAAGGTTTGCATATATACTATTATTTATTTTCTGCAACTCTTTGTAAAGCTTTCTTTAGTTACTTGTATAAAATCCTCATAAGCAATGGTAAAAGAAAAATCAACTTTATTTTGCCCCTGCTAAATGCTAGAAACTGTTCATGGTGTTTTATATGTTATTCCTTTTAATTACTGTTACACTATAACCATGAAGGGACTATGTATCTCACTCCACTGAAGCTAGAAGATATTTTGCAACAGTTCATGATGCAAAATAAACTTGAAGTCATCATTACTGTAGACACTTTTACTTGAGAATAGTCAGTTTGTACTTATTTGTTTGCCTTGGCTTATTGTCTTGTTACATTTAACTGTTACTCCCTTTGTTTTGGTAGGGTTACATTAAATTAAATTAAATAATAAAATTAATCACAGTCCATGACTAGTTACATCAACCTAAACTAATTTTGTATATTCCTACTTTACATTTGGCTGATGAAAAATAATAGTCCCATACACTTCCAAAACAAGAGTAGAAAAACAATGATATTCTGGCTGATCGTTAAATATACAGATTATACTGGACTAAATCCTACCCTAGAATCTCAGACTGTGAGTTCATTTTTGGAAATATGGGCTTTGCAGATATAACTAGTTAAGATGTGATCATACAGGATTAGACTGGGGTCTACTCCAACATTGCTGTTTTTATAAAATGAGAAAACACAGAAATTTGGACCTGGAGAAACAACATAAAAAGGACACTGTCATGTGAAGATGAAAGTAGAGATTGAAATAATACATCTAGGAGGTTAAGGATGGCCAGTATTTTTGGAAATCACCAGAGGTTAAGAGGCATGAAACACGTTCTTTTTCAAGGTCTAAAGAAGGAACCAACTAGCTGACTTCTGACTTTCAGTTTTGAGTTCTCTAAGATGACAAATTGCTGTTGTTTGTGGTTCTATGTTACAAGAGACCTAGGAAACTAATATAGTGATCACCATCATTCCATCTGATACCTAAGGACATTTAACAAGGATACATTTTATTATTTTATTTGATTAACTGTGAATTTTGAATAAATTATCTTTTTGAATATATTTTGCAGTTCTATGTTTTCTTTCATTTAAAACAGATTTTTCTATTATTCATGTTAGTAAAGCTCTATTAATATTTTAGGTTATCAGAGATATGATCTTTGCTGTTTCAGCTCCTTGTTCTTAACTTTCAAATGAATTCCCAGTTAACAAAGATCTAGAAATGCTATCAGGATGCTATGGAGGCTATTAGTTACTTATCTAAGACTTTCATTTCTGGCTTAATCACCATGCAAGTCACCTAGTAAATCTCTGCTTCAGTAACCAAATGAGTCCCCTGGCATAATAAGTTTTTCAAAGTGTGTGTGTGTGTGTGTGTGTGTGTGTTCAGGTTGTCTACCTGTTACATCTAAGTCAGTGGCACAGAAATGAAGGGATTTATTCTTAATGGTGTTTAGTTACTTGGGTTTTTTTGTGACGGTGAATTTCAAAAGTGCTAAGAAACTATTTTTGAGTAAACTTTTAGGGAAAAGAAGAAAAATGGCTCATTGAGTAGTTTTTAGCTTAGAATTTTCCTAGAAGCTGTCAGTATGAAAGGGTCAGTAACACAGTTACACAATACCTAAGGCCTGAAGTTAAAGTGAGTAACATTAGTCCTATTTAGTTAGTACTTTCTACTATCCTTAGGTCATAGGACACATGGAAAAAAAAATAACCTTCATATTTCACAATGGGGTAACAGACAAGTCTGTAAATGACCAGTTCATAGCATAGCAGTAACAGAAGATCACCACACGAAAGAGACGTTCTGACAAGGCCATTCTATTAAAACTATTGGGAATACATTGATTTTTGTATCTCCTATTACCGTAAATTTATTTAAATCTCTTTTAAAAATAAACTAAAAAATGATTACCTCCTTAGTTTCAGCATTTGCTATTTAATGGCATTATTTTAATATCTACAAAGAATATATATGAAACACAAATATCTTGGGTTTTTTTTACTTTTAGTTTACTGTTTCCATCATACTCAATAAAGGAAAAAATACACATATTCTAAAGGACCATAATGCATAAGATTTTTCCCCACATTTATGGTGGAGTCAAGTGACAAATCCACTGCAGAACTACAAATCTTGCAGAATAGTCACATAAACCCTAAATCAATCTTGCCTTATAAACATAAATCCTAACAAAGAGGCAACCAATATAGGAATGACCAAAAATTGGTATAAATTTCTCATCTTGAAGCACTTACCATCTACACTGTATATTTATGTCAAAGTTGTATAAGACTCACTTTGTCAGACTTACAAACAAATTCAACTTATGAGAGTATCAGGAAAAATTGATAAACATGAACACTATGTGAACACTAGATTAAAGAATAAAATTAAACACAAAATGTGATTTTTTAAATATCCATGACAATTAAATATTTATAATCCTAAAATATACTCAAAAAAATATTATCTAAGTAGTAAATTTTGTTTTTAAATATAAATTTTAATTAACATATACATGAAGATTATATTCATAAAGAATGTATTCATGAAGAGTCTATCAATAAATATTCTTTACAATCCAAAACAGGCCTTTGCAATTTGTCTTTCTGTCACTCTCATGCTCTATAGCTACAGTAGAAACCCAAAGAATATTATTAGGTAAATTGGAAAAGAAAAAATAAATTGATTATTACTTTAAAAGACAAAAATAAAACTGGTTAGCTAAAATTAATATAGTTAAAAGAAAGAGATTATTTAGGAAAATGGTCTTGGTAAAGTGGCTTTGTTTAATTAACCTACATCCTATTTATATATAAACCTGGATCTTCTAAAGTGATGTTAGCCTAAAATTTAATAGCAGCGGGCTAGAGCCAAGTTTTGATTTGTTTAGATAGACAACATTCGTCTCATCAGTTCCCATTACTGTATGTTCACTATAATCCTCATTTGGGATAAGCTTAATTTTTACATCTTTCTCTTGCGACTCACTGATTATCATCTAAATTTTCACTGCTGATTGAGGGCAATCTTAAGGCAAGAATCACTTGTTCAACTCTCCATCCAAATAACCAGATATCTAGAGTCCCCAGGAAAATTGTATTAGACTTTTTTTACTTTCTTTGAAAGTGACAGGCCTCATCCATAAGCATGTAGATTTTTGTTGACAGAAATGATTTGTGAGCTTTTGCATTTCAAAATTTCCTCATAATGTTTTCTCATAATAGCTAACTAAAACAATTGTTTCTTAATGTCCCAATAATTGTTGTGCAAAAATTCTGTCATTGTAAACTTCTGTAGTTACTTAAACTTTTGTTTCATTCATCTTCATTCTTTCATATCTACTATTCTGATAGAAATAACAATTCCAATCAGAATCCTTCTTAGCACAATCCCCAAAGCAGGTCTTACATACTTGAATAAAGTAGAACAATGATAACATTCCTGGATTCTCCAGTTAATTCTCTTTTTTATTTCAATGCAATACAACTAGATATGAATAAAGAAAATATTTTTAAAATTTCTTACTTCTATGAAAAAAGTAAAACAAAATTTCACAATAAAATATTTAAAAAGTAGCTGTAGTTAATACACTACATATGATAACCTTAAAAAGAAAGGCCGAAATTCTAATTAGACCGCAAATATAAAAATCTCTTTCACAAAGCTTTCTTTAATGAACTCTTAAGAGAAAATAGTAGTAAAATTTTCGAAGTCACATTTCAAAACCAGATTCAAAGGTTATTGTAATCATTCACCATCATTTTTTGAATTATGTACTACAATTTGTCATATCACCTCTCAATTTTAAAATAAAGATGGTAACACTACAAAACATAACTTTTACAGTAATAGATAAAGTGGGATAGCTTTCTATTTTAAGCAATGAATTTTGCATATGAGTTTAAAATACATAAGTGGCATAAATAGAATGGGCAAAGTAATTTGCTACTAAATACATCTAATATTAAAGTAGATGAAAGTTCAGATTATAATTTGACATGTACAACCTCTAACAGAATCATGAGTTATTTACACAGCTTTTATTGTAGTCTTTTTTGATTTGAAATACAATGTTCTTATTTATTTATATTTTAACTTATATACATAAGAAAAGATACTGCTTTTTTAACATTAGACTTTCTTCCACTACTTTATCTGATACATTGCCAGCTCATTTTAGAATAGATAGAACAAGAATAATACTAGAATTGAAAGACAAAAAATATGAAGAGATATAGTTAATTGAAATACCTTAATATTGAATTGTTCCTTGGTATAGAATAAAAATACTTAATTCCAACTATGAAATTATTTATCTACTAAAAATACTAGATGTATTGATAAGAAAGACTCTCCTGTTTATAATAGCAGAAAGTGGGGCTGGGGATTTAGCACAGCAGTATAAGCGCTTGCCTTGCAAGCGTGTGGTTGTGAGTTTGATCCCCGGTACTGATTAAAAAAAAAAAATAGCAGAAAGAGAAAATCAGTGAAGTAAATTAGGAAAAATAGAGTTATAAAATTTTTTATGGAAAATGAGATAATATAGTAGCCATTGTTTATCTTTGGTTATTTGGTTCAGAATGCCTTGTAATACTTTCATTTTCTTGAATGGTTTTATCCTATTTTGTTATGTTTGATATTATTGTATATGAAGCTATGCTCAACTATTTCAAAGAAAGTGACATTATGGTAGCTACTGTTGATATCCAATTGTCTTGTTGTGAAGTGCTGTGTTGCTTGCATTGTTCTGTTCTGATCTGCTTTATTCTGTCCTCTTTTGTTTTATTCTCAGTAAAATAAAATTAAAGTTTAAAATCCAAAAAAAGGAAGAAAAAAAAAAGAAAAATAGAGTTATAATAAGGTATTTGTTGAACACAGGTCTGGACCTAGAGTTGTGAGACTTTGGATGGGATATCCTTTTTATATGTATTCTTCAAAATATATCAGTTTGTATTAAAGGAAAGTTTTAGTATTGTTACAGCTGATTGTTATAATGGAAAAAAAGATGAAGGAAAAGACATTTGCTATGATCTCAGTCTTTGTCAAATTCACTTATGTTCAGTTCTAGAAATAAAAAACAAAATCATTTCCCCACTGTTCTCTTATCCACCAGCTATGAGCAGTAAAAAGCCCAGATCATCATACTTCATCTCAAATTCAGCAAACTAATCTTCAGCAATGTATTTGGCAGTGCCTTTTCTAATACTATCTACACACACACACATACAAACACACACACACACAAAAACATATGCTATTTTTGGAGACAATCATGAGGAGTGTTAAATGTTCAGACTCAAAGGTACTGAATAATGTTATATGTGTGTGGGAGTTTCCCCAAAACATACCATATGACTCAGTTTCCAATCTTTTCTCTTAGACATTTTAATCCATAATGTGAATGATGATACAAATTTTATCACTTTTTCTTAATGACACGTCATTGCATTGGATAATGGAATCAAATCGTCATAAAATTTCAGAATATTAAAACAATATACTAGATATTTTCAAAATGAGATTTCTCATTTTGAAAAATGTAAAGTCCTACACTTGGATAAATGACAGTTCATTTTTCAAGGTGGACATTATGGTTTAATGACGGACCTTATTCCGAAACATAAAGGCTTTTCCTTAAGCATTTTTCTCTGATACATGTTTTCAGTTTGTTTTGCTCACTGTGTTATTTTCTTAGAAAAGACTATCATACACCTCCACCATTTAATATATATTGTTTTGAATGAAAGAATTAGAGTAAGAATCAGAATTCCAACTACTACAAAAAGCTATTAAAGCCTTAAAATATATTATTAAAGGCCACAGAATATAGAAGAGATGCTCCTGTTTTATTCCTTATAGTCAAACCAAAACTATAGCAGAATTGTATCCAGTTATGAACATATTTTGAAGCGCATATGTAAAGCCATATTATTCAGAAAGAAATTGTTAAAGTGACAATGACATTGAAAATGTAACAGGAATCCCAGAAGACATGACTGAAGATGAGACAGCAGAGTCACTGTTTTTAATTTTCCAATGTGCTTAAAGTTGTAGAGAAGTTAGATTCATCCATAGTGGATCCAATGGAGAAAACAAAACAAATGATAAGAAAAAAAATACTTCAGGTCAACCTAGAAAGAAAACTTATTCTAGAAATAAGATTCATTCAATGATGCAAAAGATGCATTAAGAACTAGGAATATCCTGCCTTTTGAGTCACAAAGTAAATAGACCATGATTTGTTAAAAACATAGAAAAGGGAATAAAGCCATAGTAAGTGAGCCTAGAAAACACTGAGAATAACCCAAATCTCTATACTTTTAGTGAATTCAAAATAAGAAACATCAAAGTGAAAAAATGTTCTTACAACTCACAAAATCTACAAAAAGTAGAACAGAAATATAATAAATTAACTTATCAATAAATCATATGTATTTCAAGCATGTGGGCCTGAGGAAATGTAATGAACTAGGACAATATATAAATATATGTATTTTTAACCTGTTATTTTCTAGAAAAACACTTATAGATAGACAAAGAATAAAATAATTTTCTTCTAATTGTATAACAGACAATAATAGAAATGATAGATAATAATGACAAATTTATAAAGAGAAGGCATTTTGGCAATTAAGAGAGAATCTAAATTATATCTTTACAGAAGTTCCTAAAAGCATCTGCCTGAACTTCTACTGTTTTGAGAAATTTATGACCCTAATCCATTAGGAGGTCTGGTCTAATTGTTAGAAATTAAATCTAATGTTCCTCTGTTATATTTTTACCATTCCACACCAGCTCTGGCCTCTAGGATTTCACAACCCTTAGTCAAAACTTTACTACAAATCACTTTCCTGCAAATAATCAAAGACAGCTATTATATTCATAATTTGTTCATTCTCCAAGTAAAATATCTTCAGTTATATTATGTCTGTGCCCAAATAGCACCTAAAATCTTGTTTATTACCAGGCCATATGCATCTAAATTTCACTAAGGGACATTTTAAAGTAAGCATTGCAGGAAGAACATAGTAACCCTATGAGCTCTTTTTATTACAAAATGAAGAAGCTCTGCCCCAGCCCTCATCATGGGTATTCAATCCTGTTTATGTAAGCTCACTGCAAACTTTGACTTGTACTGTATTTATTTTAACTCAAACCCCTATCATTACTATTATAAATCATCTTATTTCATAGTATGGTATATTTTTATTGTATGAGGTACATATATATTGTATGATTTGGTGTAATGAATGGGGAGCAAATAATGTGTGGGAGGCAAATGTTATTTCATTTATAGGCAAGAATCATAATAGAAATGATTCATTCAGGGTCACATAGTCAAAAAGAAACAGAAATGAGTCTAGGATTATACAAATCCAGTGTGTTACACATTTCACTGCACTATGCATGCATAATTTATAACAAATACATGTAGCCATATAATATCATAGAATTAGAGTACAAAATAAGTTTGAGCATATACTCCATTGCTTGTTTTCTTTATAATCTTGTGCACAAATTTAAAATATCTTAACATAATTTTGGAACTTAGCATTTTTTTAAGAACAAGATTTTCCTTATGTTTTTAAAAGAATCTACTTTTAATTCAAACAGCAGCTAATTTTTCTTAAGTAGCTACAATGATGACATTAGCATTTTATGTTAAAACACTTGTGACTATAAACAAAATAAAAGACATTATATAGCTGAACTAAAAATTATGAAATATGAATGCAAAATTTATTAGTACAGACCTAAAAGCCATTTAAAAGATTGAAAGTGATACAGATCTCACCAGCTTTTCAGTTCTTTTCCAACAAGGAATTGGCAAGTCCATTAGAGACACAAACCTCGGCCTGCAGAGAGTTCAGGTGGGATCCTGCCAGGCGCAGAGTGAGTCTGATGCCCAGGAAGCCAGAGAAAGTTTGCTGAAAGAGAGAACCTAAACAATTTCGTATGGGTAATTTATATACCACTCAATGGCCCTAAAAAATCCCATTTTCTTATGAGCTCAGGCACATCAGTGCACCTACAATGATTTATTTTTAAAAATTAATGTGATAGCTTATGAAAAGAGAGCTTATGAAAAATTTGGTTTGATAATGAACCATATCCCCTCTAAATTCACTGACATCTCTGCATTTTCTTCTGGTGGAGCTTTGGGTAGGTGGGGGTTACAGATCTGCCATCTCTTCAGGCTAAGTTTCTGACATTGGGGAATATCAGGGTGACCATCACACTTGGAAAGAGATACTTGTTTTGTAAAATAATCAGCAGCATGACTCAGACTCACTTTTTACTCCTCTTAGTCATCTAAAGGTCTGGCATTTTATCTCGTCGTGTTTTACCACATTCTCTTACATTCTGTTCTCAGAAGTCTCATTTGGCTCCATTTGGCCTTGACTTACACTCTACAACCCAAAACAATTTTTCTCCTATGAAACATTCATTAGGTTGTAGAAAAAAACTTTCCTTAAAATTTTATTCTTTTAAAATGAAGAAAGGCGCTCTCTTCTCGGCCAGAACATTCAATCGCCTTTCCTTTAAACATGGATAGTTTCAACAACCAAAGTTTCTTCTTTCCTTATGTTTATTGTGGTACTTTTTTAAATCATTGAAGAAACACAGGTTTTAAAATCAGAACATGTGACCTGGAATCCATTCTCTGCAACTAACTTGCTGTAATAATCATCTTTCTCAGTCTGCACTGGATTTTGTTCACCTTTATGTACAAAACAATATACAGTCAATTGTCATGAGGATAAAATTAGAAAAATCATGTAAAAGGAAGCAGAAATCCAAAATGTGTGTATTTTTTATTTAGATACATAATTTTCCTGAATATGGCTACTGACTTTTTAATTTCACATTTTGTCCAATATTGTGGAAAAGGAGTTACCACAATATTGGAGATATTTATTAACAAAAATTAATATCTAGAAAAGTAAGAACTTACGTGGTAACATCTCACTGTGGTAAAAGACATATTGAGCTTATTAAATATGTGCTATTCATAGTACTTTACATATTGAAAATATTAGAAAGTGTCAGAGGTACACTATTCCTTTTGAGACTTTCCAAAAAAGCCAGGAAGGTTTTCTTTCGGATATCAATATGTTATATTTTATCACTTAGAGATACAGATTCAAAACCTTTAGTAATCAAACACAACACAAATGGTTGTATTTGTAATTTACAGGAAACTGAAATTTAATTAAGAAAGAAGTATTTCTTAGCTCTTCCTCACTTCCCCAGGGTTCATCATTTACTTAACACTTGACCCTCATAATTAACTCTAGATGACTTTACATTGGTCTGAATTATATCTGCCTTTTAATAATGAAATGGTTATATATTTTAAATACAGATATAGAATGTTCTTGATGTCAAGAAGTGTCTGTCATATCTTTTCTTTAAAGGACATATACTTTCCTACAATTATGCCACTAAAGAGAACTGGCGGAGAAGGACTTGAGTGTCTGTAATTTATTTACTAAAATGACAAAGGTCTATTGCCACAAGATGGTTACTTTTCATGAGATACAGAGCCATAGGTTATTATTACATATATAAATATTTGTAGTAAAATTTCTGTAAAATTTTAATTTAATTTTAATTTAATTCCTGAATCCATTTCAACAGGTCCTCAGGGAAACTGGCTCATACGAATGGCCTGATTCATGGAGCTAAGAAGGGCTTAACACTTTTGTCATTAGTGTCAATAAATAGAAAACTAGAAATCTTTTATGTACTAATGTACTTATAAAACAAATATATTAGCAGTAGAAAAATAGATATTTTCTCATTATTAGTACAAACTGCTTTTCTCCTGAAGAATAAATAATAAAGCTACTAAATAGTTTGGGAACTCAGAAAATGCAGATAGCGACTTGAATGTTTATTTTGGTGCAGATTCAAAAGAGACCAGCTGAAATTTGCAAATGTAAATACTTTTTTGATATTCATGAGAAGCCAAAAGACTGAAATCCTAAGGTAATTTGGAGTTAAAATATACATCCAGTACAGATTTTGTTACATTATCATCCTCTTCATTTCAGACATCAGGTTCTCTGTTGAGGACCCCATTATATTAAACACGAAGAAAAAAGCACATTTATCACTAATGTATCTGAACTGAATGAAGTTTTCCTTCAAATCTGAAGGCAATCGCCTGCTTTTCTTTCTAAAAACTGTACTACTTTTTTTCACTGCTAGTGGTAGAGTAGTATCACTCACCTAGCAAGGAGTACAAAAAAGGCTTGTAAGCTGTTAACATTTCATTTTGATAGCTGCTCTCAATGGATGTGCACATTATTTTGCTGGCTACTGACCTTTTTCCCAGAAACTCCACAGGATGATAAAGAGGCAGGCACAGGTGAATGCTGCACACGTAGAGGGTCTGTGGCACAGCTGAAGAATCCTGAGCTCAGAAAATATTCACCCTGCCATCCTGGCTTTTCTAAGGTCTTCAGGTATTTAAGAAAATATGACTTGAGGCTTCAGATCTACCCTGGCAATAAAATGAAATAAAAGACATGCAAATTGGAAAGGAAGAAGTGAAATTGTCTCCCTTGATGACATGATCTTATATCTACAAAATACTAATTATTTCACCAGAACCTTAAAACTAATGAATTTAATAAAGTTACAGAATGTAAAATCAAAATATGAAAATCAGTTTGATTTATGTACACTAATACTAAACTATCTAAAAAGGAAATTGGGGAAATAATCTCACAATAGTAATCAAAAAGATTGAAATACTTAGAACTAAATTGAGAAATTGAAAGATTTGTATGTCAAGAATTACCAAATATTGAAGAAAGAAAGACACACATAAACTAAAAGAATTTAATGTTCATGGGTAAAGAGATTTAATATGTTAAAAAGTCTGTACTTTCCAAACAATCTATAAATAATAAGATCCCTATTAAATTTCCAATGAACTATTTTAGAATGATGTTAAAAACATTCTAAAATTTATAAGGTACTGCAAAAGACCTGAGTAGTCAAAAACAATCTTCAGAAAAAGTAAAAATTCTAATGCCATCACATTTTCTGCTATTGAAATATAGACAAAGTAGACTAATTGAAACAATATGATACCAACAGAAGGCAGACATACAAAAAAGAAAACAGAGTAGGCAACTCAGTACAATCTTATATTTGTAGCTAAGTGATCTTTGACATGAGTGCCAAGAATACAACATTGAGAGAGGATACTGTCTTCATAAATGTAATTAGGAACACGTGTTGTCCACCTGCAAAATATTAAATATAAGAAACTCCTACAATTGAATGGTAAATAAGAATAGCCTAATTAAAATGGAGAAAATCCTTAAATTAAGACATATCTCTAAAGCAGATTACAGTAGACAACATGCATATGAAAAGATGCTGGACCCCTTTTACAATCAAGAAAATATAAAACTGCAATGAGATCACTTCACACCTGTTAAAATTGGATATATAAAGTATTAGTAAGGATATATAGAAATCAGAGTTATTGTACACTATTAGAGGGAAAGCAAAAATGATGCAATCATTACAATAAGCAATACGAAGCTGATTCAAAAGATTAAAAGTACAGCCATTATAAGATCCAGAAATTCCACTTTTGGTTATTAATTAAAAGGACTAACATCAAGATATTGAAGAGGTACTAGGACACTATGTTCTTTGTGGCATTATTCACAACAGCCAATACATAAAAATATCCTAAATATCCATCAGTAGATGAATGTGTAAAGAAAATATGGTACATATGTACAAAGTGATCCTATTTTGCCTTAAAATAGAATGAAATAAAGCAGTGTATAACAATATGGATGAACTTTGAGAACACTATGCTAAGTGAAATAAGCCACATACAGAAGAATGAATATTGCATGGTTCCATGTACATGAGGTATTTGAAACAGCCAAACTCAATAGAAGCAAAGAATAGAATGATAGTAATTTGAGACTAAGAATGGAGGAAATAAGGAGTTACTCATTAATGGGCATAAAATTTCAGTTATATAAGATAAATGAGTTCTAGAGATCTGATGTTCAACATTGTGGCTGTATAACACTACTGTTAGTGCACTCAAGAACATTTTAAGAAAGTAAATATTATAACCTTATCAAATGCTGCAGTCCTGTACTAAGGAAGAAAAAAACTCTTACACGCAAAAATAGTATTGTTTCAAAACAAAAATCAAGCAATATACATAGGAAGTAACTATGACTGGCTCTACCATAATTAAACTTGAATAAACACAGATAAATTTTTGAAGCTCCCAAAGAGGATCAAGTTACATAATGATTAGAATGTTTAGAAATTTTCATCAGAACCATGGAAACAAGATGACAGTAAAACAAGTTTAATATGCTGTTGTATAGAAAAATATCATGAAAATAGAATTCTAGATGAAACAGAAATATCCTTTAATAATAAAGGCAAAATGGGTCTTAAAATGACAGCATGAAATCGGCACCATTTCACAGCCTCTTGGGGACCTGGAATCCAGACCCCTGGTAAACAACAACTTAGTGAAGATAAACAAGAGTCATGTATATAAAGAAAGAGCTCACAGGAATACTAGAAACCACAGAGAACCTGGGGAAACTGAAGACAATGCAAAGAATAGAATGAAGTAGTTTAAAACCCTAACTCTGGTTTACAGGGAGCTCTTTTCTCTGAAACCATAAGGTTAGCCTAGAGAGGGTCGCAGTCTTCTGGAAAAACAACAGACTGGGCCAGCAACACTAGCCTGAAGAAAACCCCAAAACAAGTTGAGATTTTACTATGAAAATGATTGTGTCACATGCCAGGATAGTGTTGCAAAAGAAATCCACTGCAGAACCACCATATTTACATGTAAAATAATAAGGAGCACTTTGGAAAGAGTAAAATGACTAAGTTACTTGGGAATCAGAAGTCACAGAAAAACTATATTTCAGAGTTTCTGAGACCACCCTTCCACAGTGACTAGGTGGGAAGTAGCCACAAGAGACAGCTGCAAAGAGGGAATAGGATCATCATACAACCCTTGGGAACTGTCGGTATTATCAGGCTCAGGCCTGGAAAGACACAGTGGTCTCATCCTTCTGGGTGAGAAACCATTCCAGTCGAATGTGGATTTCTGAGGTAGGCCAAGTCTGAAAGTGCTGGCATTAAGTCCAGTGAACTACTTCACCCATACACAAATATACACACACACACACACACACACACACACACTGCCTACTTCTAGCACAGAGTTCACTGGTCTTTTGCTTTCTGCATCTGCCAAGGTGATAAGAGATACCCTTAATTTTAGATGGTTACCATACCACAGGGTGTATAGACAGATGGGCTTCTGGAACAAAGGGGTACCCCATAAGCCCACAAGCTGAGGGAGTAAACACTAAGAGTGAATATAGCTATATGGAGAAAAGAAAATAAACCATGAGGTTTATCCTACCTAACAAGAAAATGAGGAAAGAATTAACACACACACAGTGGGTATGAAACTAAAATCCAAACTACTTATGATTCACTATCCTTCCCCCATTCCTGGAGAATTCCACTAGTGCAAGCCATAGAA
Organism: Hydrochoerus hydrochaeris; assembly: GCA_004027455.1. NCBI lineage: Eukaryota > Metazoa > Chordata > Mammalia > Rodentia > Hydrochaeridae > Hydrochoerus > Hydrochoerus hydrochaeris. The sequence continues at coordinate 298,384 of PVLA01000703.1, forward strand.
TAAAACTGCTCACCAAACAAATGAATAAATTTTCTAGTCTCATTTTGTTTTCTTTCTTTTTTTCCTTTATTCTGCTCTTTGTGTTATTTTTTCTTCTTTTTCTTTTTCTTTCTTTATTTTTAATTAATTCTATTAACTTTTATTGTTCAGTTGGATCTTTACCTCATATTTTTCTCTTCCTTCTCATTTTTTCTTTCCTTTACAAATTTTACTTCAGTATAAAGACTTTGTCATTTCATCAGCTGTCTTGATTTCTCTTCTTATTGAGACAAAATACCTGACACCTTAAATTAGAGAAAGAAAGGTTTATTTAGTTTACAACTGTGGAGGTTTCAGTCCATACTCAGTTTGCTCCAAGGCCGGATGGTGTGGCTAAGGGGCAGCTGTCATGATGTCACAAGTTGACAAGAGCAAAAGGAGAAAGCACACCTCCTTCCCCCTCCCTTATATTGTATGCCAGCTACCGGCCATTTGGGTATTCACACTATCAATCCCATTCACACTATCAGTCCCAGAACAATGAACCAATCACAAATATTATATTCAGCTGCCTCCATGACAGCATGAGGCTTTGGGGAGCCATCCAAGTGCAAACCATAACATCAGCCTTTACTCAAAGGTATGCAAAAAACTTTGTTCTCTCCTAGCTTGAGAAAGATGTCTCTAGATGTTTTGTTGAGAGTAGACAACAGGCTAAAATGAAAGCCGGACTGGCTATAAGGATATTGTATGTATTATTGTATGTATTATAATGGGTCAGGTGATTTGTGATAAAAATTGGATCAAAGTAGTAATAGCAAAGTGAAGGAAATACAGCTGTATTCTGTATATATTCCACAATAACATGTTAGTGAAATAAGGAAGTGTCATTACCTAGCAAACAAATTGGTAATGTGATGCAAGACAAGGCCCATAGATCTTGTTGCTCTAGTAGCCTTCAATCTTGACAGCTAAAATTACTCAACCACTTTTCTCAGAGCCCTTGTCTAAATAAACAATCTCTTTACCCTTATTCAACTACCCCCAGACTGTATATGACCAAATATATGTTTATATATGATTAAATTCGTTACTATTGCTTTATCTATTTGGAGATCACTTCAGTTTTTTTGTGAAGCTCTATGTAAGTAATTTTAAAGTATATATAATTTTCAGCAGGACTTACCTACCAAAATGAACTCTGCATGCATTATTCATAGCAGGAATAGAGTAGAAACCCTGAGATGTTCCTCATGTGGCAATGAAAAACTTTATGTGAAAGAATCTTTGATCAAGGATGTGAAGGTGAGATAACACAGAAAGGAAGCAAAGTCTTTCTAGGAGAAATCAACATGGAGACTAAAACATCAAAGGCATGAAACACAGTGCATTACCACCAGATATTAATAGTCTTAGCCGAAATTTAGATTTTAATATATTTAAATGAATGATTTTAAATAACATTGGACTGTAAGAGACTTAGTGGGCATTCTTCTTGCAAAAACATCTCATTTCATCAATTTCAGTAAAAGAAATCAATTTCAATTAAAAGACTTATCTGGTCATTCAATGTAGTAAACTACAGTATGATAACATATAATTTCCATAATCTAGATGAGGAGTTTCAAATGTGGACCAAGAGTGATACTATCTAAGCCATGAAAGGGGAATATCATGTACAATTTTTCAAGAAACTACTTTTTACACATTCTTTTAGGCTTTGAATACTATTTCATTAACTTTGGATTAAAACATGAATCTGTCTGGTTACCAGACCATTTTTTTATTTTAAAGAGAAAAAGATAAAAATAAAAATGAAACAAAATTTCCAAACAGGTCAGTAGGACAGTTACAATAATTAATACATTGTTTATTGCTGTCTTCAGAGTAGTTGTTCAGAGGATAAAATATTGGCATGATATCTTGTCCAAATAATTATAGCACAAATCTTTATTTTCAATGATCTAAGAGAATCTAGCTGCATAATTATCTTAATAATCTTGTGTATACATATATATTTTTTCTTTTCTCTCTTTTTTCCCCTTTTCCCAGTCACTGTCTTTTCTTTTAAACAGTTTCTTTTCAGGTTACAATATCAATTGTACATTTTGGATCTTATTCATTCATTCAGTTTCTCACATGTGTGAGACAAAACAGTATTAACATATATAGACCTGGTTTATTTCACTTATGAGTATAGTCTCGAGTTACACCCATTCATCTATAAAAGTTTCTAGTTTATCCTTCTTTATAGCTAAGTAGTACTCATACCTTGTTTATTCATTCCACAACTGATGGACATTTGGGTTGTTTGCAAGATTTAGCTATTACAAATTGTGCTGCTATAAACATTGGTGCACATATATCATTGTGGTATGATATTTTCAGTTCTTCTGGGAAGATACCCAGCAGGGGAAAAACTGGGTAAAATGAGACCTCTATCCAAGTTTTTTAAGGAATCTCCACACTGATTTCCACAGTAGCTGCACCAGACTGCACTCTCATCAACAGTGGAGAAGGGTTGCTTTTTCCCCACAGTCCCATCAGCACTTGTTATTGGTTGATTTCTTGATAGCCATTTTTTCTGAAGTGAGATGGAATAATAGTGCTGTTTTCATTTCTATCTCATGAATGATCAATTATGGTGAATTTTGTTATGTGTTTATTTCGCATTTGTGTTTCTTCACTCTAAGAAGATGAATCCACATTCATCTCAGATGCCTGTTTTTGGATTGGGTCTTTGAATTTCAGGGGGATCTGATTTTTTTCAATTCTTTATAGTTTCTAGATACTAGTCCTTTGTGAGACAATTGGCTAGCTACAGTTATTTCCCATACTGTGGGTTGTCTTTTCACTTTGTTGGTGATTTTTTTTGTTTTGCAAAAGCTTTGTCATTAGGTATTAACCCATTTGTTGATTCTTTTTAATATTTCTTTGTAGTCTGGGTTTTGTTCATGAAGTCTCTGCCTACACCTATGTTTTCAAGATTTCTACCTATTTTTGCTTCCAGTAAATTTACTGTTTCTATTTTAATATTTAGAACTTTGATCTATTGCCTTCAATTTAGTGCATGGTGATAGACATGGGTCTAGTTTTAGTCTTTGGCATGTGGAAAGCCAGTTTTTCAATCATTGTTAAAGAGACTATCTTCCTTCCAGTGTATATGTTTGGCTCCTTTGTCAAAGATAAGGGGACTGAATGAGTTTGGGGTTGTGTCTGTATCTTTTATTCTGTTCCACTGATCTTCAAGCCTGTTTTTGTTTGTTTGTTTGTTGTATTTTGTTTGTTTGTTTGTTTTTGTTTTGGGGGTTTTGTTTTGTTTTGTTTTGTTGGCCAATGCAATGCTGATTTTTCACAATAGCATTGTAGTATAATTTCAAGTTTAGGATTCTGATGCTTCCTAACTTGCTTTTGTTTCCCAGAATTGCTTTTGCTGTTGTAGGTCTTTTCTGGTTCCAAATGAATTTTAGAAATTTTTTCTCTAGTTCCATGATGTAAACTAATTGAATTTTGATTGGAATGCATTAAATGCATATAGAAGTTTTAGAAGCATGGCCATTTTCACTATGTTTATTCTTCCTATGCAAGAGCAAAGGATATCTTTCCATTTTCAGATATCCTCTTAGATCTCTTTTTTAGAGCACTATAATTTTCACTCTACAGGACTTTTGCATTCTTTGTTACATTGATTCCTAAGTATTTCATTTTTTTAGATGCTATTGTGAAAGATGTGCTTTCCCTGATTTCGCTCTGTGTGAATTTGCTGCTTTTTACAAGAATGCTATTGATTTTTGAGTGCTAACTTTATATCCTGTTACACTGCTGAATGTGGATATTAAATCTACAAATTTTGGGGTAGAGTTCTTTGAGGTCTTCTTTGTAGAGTATCATATCTTCTGCAAATAATGATAATTTACTCCTTCCTTTCCTATCTTTATTTGTTTTATTTTTTCTCTTGCCTAATTGCTATGGCTAATGTTTCCAGAACAACATTGAAAATGACTGGTGATAATGGACATCCTTGTCTTATTTCTGATTTTAGAGTAAAAGCTTTCAGTTTTTGACCATTTAACATGGTGTTAATTATTGGTTTGTCATAGATGGCTTTTATAAGATTGAGGTAAAGTCCATCTATTCCATTTTTCTGTAGAGTTTTTATCATGAATGGGCATTGGACTTTGCCCAGTGCTTTTTCTGCATATATTGAGATGATTATACAATTTTTGTCTTTGGTTCTGTTAATATGGTGTATTACATGTTTTGATTTGCATATGTTGACTCATCACTGTATCACTGGGTTGAATCCTACTTGGTCATGATGTATAGTCTTCTTGATGATTTGTCACATTCTGTTTGCCAGTATCTTATTAAGGACTTTTGTACCAATGCTCATTCAGGAGATTGTCCTACAGTTTTCTTTCTTGGTTGGCTTCTTCTCTAGTTTTGAAATCAGGGTGATACTTGTTTCCAGGAATGACTTTGGAAGTACTGTTTCCCTTTTAAACTGTTTTAAGAGTTTCAGCATTAGTGGCATTAGTTCTCTAAATTTCTTGTAGAATTCAACAGTGAATCTTTCAAGGCCTAAGTTTTTCATCATTGGTAAATTTTTAATAACATTTGCCATTTGATTGGCTAATATCGGTTATTTAGTATTTTTGTTTTCTTGATTTAGTTTTGGCAATTCAGTTGTGTCTAAGAATCTGTTGATTTCTTCTGTGTTTTCTATTTTATTGGAATATAGGTTCTCATAGTAGGTATAAATGATCTCCTGAATTTCTGTGGAATCCATTGTACTTCCTCCTTTCATTCCTATTGCTTGAATTTTTGTTTTTTCTTTTCTCTCTTTGATAAGGTTGACTAATAGTTTATTAATTTTATTTATTCTTTTAGAGAACCAACTTTTAAATTCATTTGTACTGTTTCCTAGTCTCTATCACCTTAATTTCTGCTCTTATCTTTATAACTTTTCCCCTGTATGAGCTTTGGGTTTGATTGGTTCTTCTAGCAGTTTGATTTGTTGTTCTTTTTCTGGCAGTTAATTTGAGCTTATTCTATTTTCCTGATATGTGAGTTCATTACTATAAATTCTCTCATAACACTACATTCATTACATCCCATATGTTTCAGTATGTTGTATTGGCTTTATTGTTTAATTGTATATAGAGTTTAATTTCATCTTAATTTCTTTTGTGACCCATTTGTTGTTCAGAAGGATGTTGCTTAATTTTTATGTGTTAATGTAGATTTTGTGGTTTCCTTTGTCATTGATTTCTAATTTCATTGTGCTATGCTCAGTTTGCATGGAATGATGTCAGTTTCTCTACATTTACTTAAACATGTTTTGTCAGCTAATATATGATCTGTTTTGAAGAATGTCCCATGTAAGCTGAGAAGAACATATATTCTGATGTTTTAGTGTGGAATACTCTGTAGTTATCTACCAAGGCCATTTGTTCACAAGTTTGATTTAATTCCAATATTCCTTTGTTGATCCTTTGTCTAGTTAATCTATTTGTGAGATGAGATATTAAGGTCCCCCATTAAAACTGTGTTAGTGCTTATTTGGTTTTTCATGCCTGTTAATATTTGTTTATGTGGTTGGGTAAACGTGTTTGGTGTATAAATATTTATTATTGTTATCTCTTCTTCATGGAGTTTTCCCTTAACAAGTATGTAGTGACCTTCTTTGTCTCTTTTGATCAGTTTTGGCTTAAAGTTTGCATTGCTTAAAGTTTGCATTGCCATCTTTGCTTGTTTCTGTTTTACTATGGCATGAAGAATTGTTTTCCATCCTTTGACTTTTAGTCTATGAATCTCCTTTTGTGTTAAATGTGTCTCTTGAATGCAGCACATTGTTAGATCTTGCTTCCTGTTCCATTCTGCAAGTTTGTGTCTTTTTGTTGGTGAGATCAGACCATTTATATTGATGATTATAACTGATATGTATTGGCTTTTCCTTTTCATCTTGTTTTCAATTGTTCTGTGTCTTTCTCCTCTGTTTAATTTCTTGTCCTGTCTGGTGGTGTCTTTCTCTTGGTGTTAATGTATCTTTTTCATTATCTCTTTCTAATACATCCTTCAGAGCATTCTATAAAGTTGGCTTGGTGATAATGTTTTCAGTTGTTGCTTTGTCATGGAAGTATGTTATTTCTCCACCATTTTTGAAACATAGTTTTAGGGAATACATCAATCTGAGTTGAAAGATTGTTTACCTTTATGGTTTGAAATACTTCATTCCAAGCTCTCCTTGATCTGAGTGTTTGTGTTAAGAAATCTCCTATAGCTGGGGATTTAGCTCAACAGTGTAAGCACCTGCTTAGCAGGTGTGTAGTCGTGAGTTCAATCCCGAGTACAAAAAAAAAAAAATCTAAAAAAAACTCCCATGATTCTGATGAGTTTGCCTTCATAGGTGAGATATTTCTTTTCTCTAGCTGCTTTTAATATTTTGTCCTTGTGCTGAATTTATGGAATCTGGATTATTATATGCCTTTGTGCAGAATTTTTTTGGTTGGCTACTTGAAGTTCTATATTCTGTATTTATTTGTATGTCAAATTCTTTATGCATGTTTGGGAAGTTTACTGCCATTATTTCTGTGAAGAGGTTTTTAATGGCTTTTTTACCATCTCCAGCTTTCTCATTGATTCCAATCAGTCTTATGTTGCTCTTTGCTTCATCCTGCAGCTGTTGGATTGATTTTTTTCATGGTCTCTTGTGATTTTTAAGATATCTCTCCTCTCCTGGTCACTAGTGTGTTCTTGTCTTTGAGATGATCTGATACTCTACCCTCTCCTTTCTTCAGTCTGCTGCATATACTTGCAAGAGATTACAAACTCCATTTAATTTCTGTTTGGATCTGTTTCATTGATTCCATTTCTTGCCTGTGTTTCCATCATTTTCCTGAGCTCCTCTATTTGTTTATCTGTGCCTGCTTTAATGTCTTTTATTTTGATAGTCATTTCTTTTTGCAGTTTAGGGATTATTTTTTCTATGGCCTCTACCATTTGTTTTTTCACTTCTGTTGCTATCATTTCAGAGGGTTCCATTTGGTAACGTCCAATTTGCTCTCTCTTTGTGCTCTGGACTTGTCCTGGGCATTTGGGATTGCATTTTGTTCTGTGTCTTATTCTCTTTTTTCTATTTTATTTTGTTTTCTGTGTTGATGCTTGTAGGTTTCTTATGTTTCATAGACCTATCGTTGTTTTGAGACTTTCCTACAAGGTGTGTTCCTCTGGATTCCTTCTAGATGTATGTGGTTCTTGATCTTTGTGTCTATTCCTACAACATACCTTCCCAATGTATCAAGACTGAGGAGTTGTTATCTATTTCATTTAGGGCTCATTTCTTTGGTAATAAACTATTGTGATGATTAAGACCCTTAAAATTTCAGTATTGTCACTCCTCTTCCCAGATGTACCTTTCTGCATTGATGGAGGAAGTGAGGAATGCAAACTCAGAATCCTCTCACCAGCCTTGTGCTTCTCACCAGCTGTGCTGTGCCAGGGAAATGGATGCAGGGGATACTGCAAACTCAGACTCCTCTCACAAGCTTCTCTCTCCTGGGGCAATGGAGGAAAGGAGGAGTGTGAACTCAGACTCCCCTCACCAGCTATGAAGTCCAGAGAGACAGTGGAGGAAGGAGTGCAAACTCACACTCCTGTAGTTGGCCTTGCCTTCCTGGACCTGCCATCCCAGAGCCACACAGGAAGGAAGGAGCACGAGCTCCCAGTGCTTTAGCTGGCACCACTGTCCAGGGCAATGGGAGGAGCAGGAGCACGGACTCACACCCAGCTCTTTTTTTTCTAAAATTTTTTAAATCTCTGTTTCTCCTTTCTTCTTTGATGATATGAAACTATAAATACATAAGTTTTTATAATAGAATTTTATTTATATAGATACAGTAATAAAATATGGACATATACATATAGATTAGTGAATAGAAATTAGTTTTCCATTCATATTTTAAAGTTAAATGATCTGTAACTTAAGCTACAAAACATTGGATATAATTACTTCTAGCCCCAATGTCTAATAAAACATATTTTACTTAAGGAACTGTTTCTGGAGTTTACAAACTGCTTAGTCTCATAACAGCTATAATACATATTTATGAATATAATTGTCTGCATTATCGAATATTTTTATATTATTACATATCATACATGACTTCTTTGATAATGCTAATTATACTATGATTCCTTAAAGGAAAATGATATCTCTGCTTCTTATGATGGCTTCTAAAATTATATCAGATAAAAAGAACAAGGACTGAACACAGTTTAATTTCATAAAACATCTGGGGGTTAATGTGATATCCTGCATTGAATTTCTTGAAAACAGTTCCTTCCAAAAGCAGTGTAACTTTATTTTTGCATGTACAGCTGTCACTATCCTTGAAGCATATATATATTTGTACTTAGGTCAATGTGCAGAAATGATACTCCTGAAACACCCACATCTGCCATGTGCACATTTTTCTTTTTTAACACCTAGTTGTCCTTTCTTTCTACCTTTGTCATATATACTTTCTCATTTGCTTCTGTTTCTATAGATTCTTTATGCTTGTTTCTCAAAGTCTTTTACATCAACTACACATATGTGTTCTACTTGGTTTATTAATTAATTCTGTTTGAATTTCCATTCCTTTCTCTGACCCACATTAATGCATGTTCAGCCTTAAGACAAGTAGGAAATTATGTGCCCCTTATTCCCACATATTTTATGAATAACAGCATTTTTGTTGATGCCTTCAGTGACCTAGATTTCCACATCCAAGGGCCATGGCTAGTGCTTAGGTGGTGTCATATTTTAAATGTGTGTAGCACATTTAAATGCAATGATCTCTTACTTTCCTTGTAAAATTTTGCATTAAATACCTTACTCTATTTTTTCATAGATATATATCTACTGTAATCTAGCCAATCCATATTTAGGCATCTTTCCAGATGCCATATAATTTTACATTACTGTAGTAGCCATATTATTATGTTCCTCTGACTGTTTCATTTCAGAACAAAGTATAACCCTGGCTAGCTTCACAAAATTGCAGTTCAATTCACCAAACATTGTTTTCCTTGTTTCAGGCAAACTATTTCTAATATAATACAGGAGTCAACTTCCAATAATGATTTGCAAATATTTTCACAATATGATTTGCAAATATTTCTCCTAATGTATGGATTATCTTTTCATTCTTTTAATTGATCTGTCCAGAGTAAATATTTTTAGTTTGTATATGCACATGATTTTACAAATATAATTATTTATAATTACCTAAATCTGAAAAAACACACCTAAGTGAGTTAATAGATAAACTACAATACAATAATACAAAGGGATTTTAATTAATAAAAAATTAGCCCTTGTTATATATACATTGAAGCTTAAAGTAGTTGTGCTAAATAGTCAAAAGATTACCCAAAAAAATGATTCACTTAATATGATATTCTGGAAGAAAACAAAAAATTTGAAATGTAAAATACATTATTATTTGCAGGAGTTATGGATAAGACAAAGTTTCTGATTAAAAAGGTCCATATGAGGAAATTCTCTGACATTTTACTATTGTTTTTCAGTGAGATGGCATGGTATAAAAAAAATCTAAGTATGTATCATAGTAAGTTTCTTATCTCTGGAACAAAATACTCCACACCAATTAATGGAGGAAAAGTTTATTTTGGTTCTCATTTTAGTCCACATTTTCAAGCCATGGTCAACAGACTCCAGGCAGAAAGATCATGGTGGAAATGTCTGGCAGAGGAAAGGCCCTCACATCTCAACAGCCAAGAAGCAGGGTAAGAAAAAAGAAACTGAGAATTGAGATAAGCCCTTTGGGTCACATCACTAGCAATCCACCAAATCTACCACATGAGAGTGTAAACAGCTATTGAACTAATTGCCTCTAATCCAATCAATTTCCAAAACCCCTGAATGAAAGTTTTGGGAGACATCCCAGATCTAAACAATAAAAATATGCATCAAAACTCAGGGAGCCTTGTGTCCCAATCATTAAATACCTATATTTATAATTTTACCTTAAAAAGTAAGACATTAAAAACTGGAAGAAAATCAACTTTCACTCTTCTAACAAGCATCGAACAACCTTCATTGTCTCTTCTACATGAGATAAATCCTGAGTTAATGCAATGGCCTCTCTACCAACTAAACAATTTTTGCAACTCCTACTCAAATATCATACCACTATAATCATTCATAAATTGATTACCAAAAATCATTCTAATTAAAATATAAATGCTCATAATCATTATGATCACCATACAAAATTCAGATTAGAAACAATGTCACTATTTATTTAGAATGGTATCTTCACAAATTATCTATTTCCCTAAGGTCTTTTACCTTGCATCTATCTTCCAGTGCTGTTTATCTTTTACTAACTTCTCTAATTCATGTGCACTATTATTTCCCACATGCATATTCCAAAATTCAACAATTTTTATTTCATCATTCCTTTTGACCAAATTATACAATGATACACTAATACAAGGGCACAATAATGTATGATATTTGGTCATGGATTATGTATTTCCTCAGTCATTGGATGATGCAATTTACTTTGGATTTTGTCCCAGACTAGATCCTGGTTATGCTCTAAATGTGTGTCAGAGGGTTTTTTATATTTTAGTTTTATTTTTGTTTTGCATAACCTCATTACACAAATTTAAATTGATATCAAGTAAATCTCAAACCCTAATGATTTTAATTTTTTATTATATGATAGTAGTGCATCGAATTAATAAATAAAAAGGTAGGCAGCCCTCATATATAGTGACTTTGGTCAAGTGTTTACTAAAACATTTAGTATACAGCAATTTAAAAATTCCTAACAATAATTAATAAGTTAATAGATTAGTTTTATTAATTATCCAGTTTCTTCTTCTTCTTCTTCTTTTTATTTTTATACCAGGGATGGAACTCATGACCTTGCACTTGCCAGGCAGGTGTTTGTGTCACTGAGCTAAATCCCTATCCCCAATTGCCCAGTTTCTAACTCAGGTAATGTCATAATAGGATGATATTGGAATTATCCACTTCCTAACTTAGAAAATGGCATAATAAGAGAATATTGGTGCATAAAAGTACTTGCTATCAAACAAAAGTATCTTAGAAAAGACCAGAACCTATGCCCAATAATTTCAAATGAAGTTTATACCACAGTAAAAGTAGCATTTCTAGCTAAGAACATAAAAGTCTAGATTGTGTTATTTACAATTTAAAAGTTATGACTCTATAAATTTAGTTAAAATTTAAATATAATTTTAAAATTCAGTTGCATTTTACACTATCTACATATCAACCATTCAGGAGGCATGTGCAGCTAAGTGATAACTTATTGAAAAGCAACATATTGAATGCATGCATCATAGCAGAGAGTTCTATTGGAGTACTTGTAGATGGTGAACATGAAAATGTATAAAAGAGATGTTCTTTGGAGCAATTATAGTCTTCAACTTAATTATGAATTTGCCAAAGTTTAAAATTTTTCTTGTAAACATCAGAGAGCCCAGTAAAATGATTCAAACAATTGTGAGTTTGGCAAAAAGGAATCTCCGGTAAAGCTGTGGGCTGCAAAGAAGGAATAGAGGAGAAATTAGTCACTGAAAAGACCAGCATTAAAAAGTCAAATATTTCAAAAGAAGACAACAAAAAGGAAGACTCAAAACATCATAGGAACCAAGAGGACTCTAGGATTTGCAGTATCAGAGTTACAAAGGTTAAACATTTTGTTTTGAGAAGAGTCCCAGAGCATCATGCTCCAGAATGGCAGTGGCATAGAGAAGCTAATTCTTCACATTTGGTTCATAGGCACTTGACTTCTGCAACCAAGAGAGAAAGAATACTGGTTACTGTTCCAGATGGTGGAAGACCTTAGCATCATCTACCTGGTACTGGTTTTAGGTGCATACAGAATTCAAGAGTTATGGAGAGAAACATTCTCACTCAGATTTCAGAAGGCCTGGAAGGCCAGACAGTATGCCGGAGAGAAGACACTGTGTGAAGCTGTGAATATGAAGCCCAACGTTCTGGAAAAGGGGCTTCAAAAGGTTTTGAAAAGCCAGGAATGTGGACCATCTGAGAAAAACTACAAGGAGGGAGCAAAGCTGGTTCCAGAGAGAAGCCATGGGAGCTACAACCATCAGCAGTGTGGTAGAGGTGGACACACTCAAACCCTTTGTAGTTCACAACTCACCACAGATTGCCAAGTATGCTGGAAGTGTACCTGTAGTATTTAATGTTTGCCCTGCTGGATTTTGAGCTTGCTTCAGTCCCATTTCTTTGTATTTCCTTAATTGTAACTTTTGGAATGGAAATGCCTATTTTGTGCCATTGAATGTTGAAGGAGTTTAACTTCCCTTTCATTTGTACAGGGGCTTGCCGCTAAGAGTTTGTCTTAAATCTCAAAGGTGACTTTCGACTTGGACTTTTCAACAGTACAGAAACTGTTAGGACTTTGATAACTCTTAGAGATAGACTAAATGCCTTTTGCATAAAGGGATGAGCATGAATCTTTGGTGGGGACAGGAGAAGAATGTTATTACCTATGTTTAGATGTCCCTTCAAAGCCTCATATGGTTATAGTGGGGCTCTTTCAGAGGTGGCTAGATCTAGTGTGTGTGATTGTTTCACAGTACAATGCTGGGATAATAGTGTATCATTACTAAATCAGTCCACTGATTGGTTTGGCACTACTCTAATCCCAATAACCTAGATACAATACAAAAGGGGCAAAGAGATGCTGTCATGGTCTCTCCTTCATTTCTTTTGCTACCTTCTGCTCACCATGACCTGTTCTCTGCAAAGCCACTCTGTCTTGGAGCCAGCTCATTATGAAAACTCTACAGATTGTGAGATAAGTAAATGTTCCTCCCTTAACTGTGGGTGTTGGGTATTCTGTCTCAGCAATGAAAGAAAAGTGACTGACACAGACCCATCATACTCACGAAGGGCCTCCTACAGATGTTGTTCCGCAGGATTCATTTCACTGGGCTCAGACATCTGGAGAGTCAGAGGATATTGAAGCCATGATCCAAGGGAGTCTGCTTACTGCTCAAATTGGCAGCAGAATTTGATGTTTTTCATGGGACACTGGTTATTTTGGCATATAAAGTAGAAGAGCTAGAGCTATGGAAGCATGAAGACACCCACACTGATTTCAAGACAAGGAATTCCACAGAAGACAGTGCATGATGCTGTGGGAAATAAAGCAAAAGCAAACCCCAGGAAGATAGAGATGCCATGAACAAGGAATGTCTATTGAGGAAAGCTGCAGGCCACAAATGGAGTCAGCTCAAGAGGAAGGCCAGGTAGATTATAATTGGCAAAATCATAGGGTCAGACTTCCCAATCCCTTGGAACTCACATTTTACCACCATGCTCCCAGGATAGCAAATATAAAGCTATAAGACATAATGTTTCCCTTGTATGTTGTAGTCTTGATTGCTCTGATTCTTTTTCATCCTTTCATTTCTCCTTTCTGGAGTGGGAATATTAACCTTGAGCCATTTTATCTTGAGATTAAGTAGCTTGCTTTTCATTTTTACAGAGAATCTCAGCCAAGATATTGCCTTGAATTTCCTAAGAGGCTTTAATATGATTTTTGAAAGATTCCAGAATTGGTGAGACTCTCCAGATGGAATTAGTCTTTCTGGTTGTGCCCAGGATAGTTAAGCAGAATTATGCAACTGCTATTTATTGTCTTTATTTAGAGGCTAAATAAAGTTTAAAAAGATAAGTTTGTATATGCAAATTATGGGGTGCATTGGGATTGCTAATCCTGTTGTGTAAAGTTGACTGGATTAAGAAATAGCCAAAGAGCTGGGGGTTTAGCTCAGTGGCACAAACCCCTGCTTGGCAAGCATGAGGTCATGAGTTTGATCCCTGGTAACAAAAAAATATATATATATATATTGGGCCAGGGATTTAGCTCAGCAACACAAGTGCCTGCCTGGCAAGCACAAGGTTATGAGTTCAATACCTGGTATCAAAAAAAAAAAAAAAAGCTTTAAGAAATATCCAGCATATTAGTAAAGCAAAACTATATGTGTATCTGAATGGACCATAGAGGCCTCAGGTTGACTACTTATACAGTCCCCTCTACATCTCTGGCACTATTCCTTTGCTCTGCTTCCTAGCTGTCATGAAATAAGCAGTTTTGCTCAACTACAACTTCTCATATGATGTACCTGCTTTAGAGTCAAATAATTATGAATGTCATCCCTGAAGCTTTGTGCCAAAATAAATCTGTTTTCCTCTAATTTGGGTATATGTTTGGTATTTTGCCTGAGCAACGAAAAGCTCACTAATACAAAAAATTTCTAGTCACACACCAAAATAATGCCTCCTGTTGAACATAATAAAGGTAGCCAATGTGAATAAATTTTACGATATGATTTGGAAAATGAGTTCTAAATGGCCATACTTCCAAAACTGTTATCAGATTTAATGTAATCCCAATCAAAATACCATTAAATATCTCACAGATCTAGAGAAAACACTCCTAAAATTCATTTGGAAACAGAAGAAACCTAGAATAGTAAAAGAAATTCTGGGCAACAAAGGCAAGGCAGGAGGTATCAGAATTCCTGACTTGAAACTATGTTACAAAGCCACAGTGATAAAATCAGCATGGTACTGGCGAAGAAATAGACCTGAGGATCAATGGAACAGTTTAGAAGATACAAACACAACTACAAAGACACTCAGCCACCTGATTTTTTTTTTTTTTGGTACCAGGGATTGAACTTGTGACCTTGTGATTGCCTGGCAGGTGCTTACGCCACTGGGCCAAACCCCCAGCCACCACCTGATATTTGACAAAGGTGCTAAACATGTTCACTGAAAGAAGGATAGCCTCTTTAATAAATGGTGCTGGAAAAATTGGCTCTCCACATGCCACAGAGTGAAACTAGACCCATGCCTATCACCATGCACAAAACTAAATTCTAAAGGGATTAAAGACGTAAACATTAAAACAGATACACTAAATATACTGGAAGACAAGGTAGACAGAAGTCTTGGAGACATAAGAGTAGGCAGAGAATTCATGAACAAAACACAAACTGCATGGGAAACATTTCAAAGAATCAACAACTGTGATCTCATAGTATTGAAAAGTTTCTGCACTTCAAAAGAAAGCACCAACAAAGTGGTGAAAACCCACAGAATGGAAAAGAATTTTAGCCAGCAACCCCTCAGACAAAGGACTTTTATCCAGAACATATAAAGAATTGAAAAACATCAAGACTCCCAAATTCAAAGACCCTCTCCAAAAATGGGCATCTGAGATGAACACACAGTTCTCAGATGAAAATATACAATTGGCAAAAAAAATACATGAAGAAATGTTCACCATCACTGGTCATTCGAGAAATGCAAATTAAAACAGCATTGAGATTTCATCTCACTCCAGAAAAATAGCTGCCATCAAGACAACAACTGATAACAAATATTAGCAAGGCTGCAGGGAAAAAGGAACACTGCTCCTCTGTTGGTGGGGTGTGGACTGGTGCAACCACTATGGAAATCATTATAGAGATTTCTCAGAAGACTAGGATTGGATGTTCCATTCAATCCAGCTATTCCCCTCCTGGGTATTTTCCTAGAAAAACTGAAAAGTTCATATCACAGTGATACATTTACACCCATGTTCAGAGCAGCACAATTTGTACTAACTAAATCTTGGACACAACCAAAATGCTCATCAACCACAGAGTGTATGAAAAAGATGTGGTATCTTTATACAATGGAATATTACTCGGCTATAAAAAAGGATGATCCTGAAACCTTCATAGGTAAATGGAGGCAACTTGAGACTATCCTCATTAGTGAAATAAATAAGACTCATATTTATAAATAGCACATTGTGTCTCTAGTGTAAAAAGTAATAAGAACTGTAGGAGTACTAAAACCCAAAATGTGTAATTGCTATTGTAAAAAAGAGAGGAAAAGAAAGTGCTCTTAAGGATATAACTGCATGTGTGTAAGATATATGATCATATTACTAAGTTTTTGTTGGATCATTGAACAGAAGTGTTTGCAGTTTCACTGTTTGAATGTCTACTTTGTATGCTTTAATTCTGTAACTTGAGCAACTATTTCTAAGATGACAATACGTAATTTATCAACTAGTGATTTCTTACTTTTTTTGAAATTCTGTATTATTTGTACCCTTTTCTGTTTTGCTTTTTTTCTCTTTAAATAAAAAAGGAAAATGCATTCTAGATGTTGATATTACAAACTTTAGAACAAAAAATGGATGCAAACTCAGTGTGGTTGTATACACCTGTAGTGCTACCTAATCAGGAGACTCAAAAAGATCTCAAGTTTGAGGTCATCCTAGTCAAATTAACAAGATATGACTTCAAAGTAAACTTTTAAATGGCTAGCAATATAACTCAGCATTCCCTGGGTTCAATTTTCAGACACACACACACACAAACACACACACACACAAACACAAACAAAAAAAAATAGATGTGATTAAAAAGTCAAGAAAAGGATGCTGATAATTATTATGTATAATAGTTTACCTTTTCTAATTTATATTATCTCAAGTTGTAGAAGTTGCCAAAGATATACTGCCTATGTCATTCATTTGTGATTCATTATTTCTTTCAATGTAAAAATCATTTTATAACATAATTTACAGTATATATTATGCATAGTTACAGTGGGGCATTTTTAGTTTATTTCCTTCAGATTATTTCTTAATAATTACTCTATAATTCTTTCTAATAATTACTCTATAGTCTCTCAAATCATAATAATATACTTTTATATTTACTGTTGTCTCATTTTATTCACTACAAGTTGGAGTCAGAAATCTGAAATAGGAAGGTTTGAATCTTGCACAGCACTGAGCTCTATATATCACCAATGTTTATATTTCTTGTTAAAGACCCTGATGTTTCTCTGTAGTTCAACTGGTTGGAATAAAAGATTTTGTAAATATAGCTCCACTGGAAATATTTTGCATCTTCAAATTTCCTTGGGCACATTGTTCTTCAGTTATCACAGAGGTCAGGCAACTTTATTTGAGAATTAACATGCATACCTTATATTTTGCCTCTGAGGAATGCTATGAGATTTAACTTTCATATATTGAGAGATCTGTATAATCAAATTAATAGTGAAGAATGAATAAAATGAGTAAATATGATGATGAGAGTTCAATTAAGACTGACATAATTTAAAATCCTAGAAAGCTTTATATGCAAGGTAAACTATCCGTTGTCATTACCTTAAAGTAATAAGGGGAGTAGGTCTGTCTTAAAGTCATACAACAGTCCTTAAAATATAGTCACAAATTCTCATTCATTTAAAATATAGTAGTCATTTTGGCATGCCCCTGTTTCAAAACTCAAAGTCAACCTTCTTTAGTATTTAGATACCTGAGACATAAAGCAAGTTTTAGATCTGAAAAAAAGGCTAGAAATATTGCACACTCAAAGGCTTTCACCATCTCATCTCAACATATGCCATAATTTTTTCCACTACTTCCCAGCTACTCTGCAGTAAATGAGAACTGTTCTCTCCATCCAAAGTGATCTGCATAATTTTCTGCAGTGCTTGTCTAAACCTCAGTCTCTTCATCTGTAAAATAATAGTAACTACCTCAAGAGATTTATCTGATGATTACATAAAGTAATATATATAATAATAAGCTTAGTTTTGGAATTTTAAAGGTGCTTTATAAAGGATGTAATGGTCGCTACCCATATTAGTTCTTTTTATCACCTTGATTATTCATGAAGCCTTCCCTAATCCCAGGCAGGCTTTATAAATCTTTTCTTTTGCCATTAATTTTCAATTTCAATGTACTGTGTATGGGGTAAGTTTAATTCCTTTGCATTTACTTAAGTATGTCCTATGAGAGAGTATATAGTCTAATTTGGAGAATGTCATCTTTGCAACTAAGAAGAATTTGTATTCTGATGTTGAGTGGAACACTCTCTAAAAATCTAGTGAGTCCATTTATTCAAAAATTTGGTTCAGTTTTAATATACCATTGTTGATTTTCTTTGTAGTTGATCTATTTTTAACAGTGGGATATTGGTGTCCCCCATTACAACTGTAATAACACTTATTTGATTTTTCATGTCCATTAATATTTGCCTTATATAGTTGGGTGCACTGGTATTTGGTATATATATATATATATATATATATATATATATGACTGTTATTCTTCTTGAATTGTTCCCTTTAAACAGTGTAATGAATTTTTTATCTCTCTTAATCAGTCTTGGCTTCAAATCCACTTAATCTGAAAATACAATAGCTATTCTGGATTTTTTTTCTGGATTCCCATAGCATAGAGTATTGTTTTCCATCCCATGACTTTTGGTGTATGAATTTATTTTTGAATTAAATGTGTTTCTTGTATACAGCATATTTTTGTATCTTGCTTCTTGATCCATTCTGCCAGTCTTTCTTTTGATTCTTGAAATGAGATCATTAACTTTGGTGGTTATAATTGATATGAATTGGCTTATTCTTATCATGTTATTTTCCTGTAGTTGGCTCCATTTTTCCCTTCTTTTTAATTATTTGGCTTGCCCAGTGGACTAATTTTGTTGAGTTTCATGGAGTTGTAGTCCTTATTATCTCTTTCTAGAATATTTTTAGAATATTTTATAGTGCTGTCTTGGTGTTCATGAATTTCCTCAGGTGTTCTTTCTCATAGAGGTACTTTATTTCTCCATTAATTCTGAAAGGTATCTATCTGGGTTGGAGGCTATTTTCTTTTATGGATTGAAATACATCCTTTTAAGTAGTTATTGATAATTTTTACTAATATTAGTACAAATCTTCATTTTCAATGAACTAAAAGACAATAGTAGTACAATTAATTTGCATTAACCTCTCCTTGACTGCATGGTTTGTGTTGAAAAGTCTGGTGTGATTCCAAAGGGCTTTTCCTTATAATTTGTTTATTTTCTTTACCAGCCTTTAATATTCTGTTCTTGTGTTGGAATCTTGACTATTATATGCCTTGATATATATTTTTTGGATAATTGGAGTTCTATAGTTCTCCTTTATCTGTATGTCAAATTCTTTTTTGCTACTCTAGAAGTTCTCTGCCATGTCGTCTATGAATAGGTTTTTAATGTCATTTGTACTATCTCCTGTTTTTTCATCAACTCCAATAATTATGTTATTCTTTGAATCATCTAGCAGCTGCTGAATTTATTTCTTATGGTCCTTTGCTAATTTTAACAAATATTTCTCTTCATGATTGCTAAACACAACCTTTCTTCTGTATCTGAAAGTCTGTCCTCACATTAGCTCATTCTGTTGCATATACTTTCAGCGGAATTTTTTTTATTATTTATTTTAGGGCTCTATGAGGATAAAAACCCTCTGCAGAGTTCCAGATTCTGGTGGCTCAGACAAAGAATGTCTCTGGGCAGCCCATATTAGTTTAATTTTTCAAACAATGCAGAAAACTGAGCAGGATCTTAGGAGTGCTTCAAGAACTTTTCCAAATAACAGATTACATTTATTTTATGAGAAATATCTTATGTTAATTTCAGTATTGTAGGGAAAGATCTCCATGTTGCATTTCACTAAGGAGTGAAATGCCTGTAGCTACAATCTTTATTTAGTTAACTGGAGCTGGAGCCAAGTGTCCTCATCTGTGACCATATCTTACCCTTTGAGGTGTCTCTTTGTTCATGGGTCAGCCATGTCCCAGCCATGCCACTGCCCCATACACATGTTCAATTTCCAGTTCCCAACATGGTTTCTCCCTTTTATTTAGTTTCTTCCTGGGATGAAGGTTCAAGTGAGTCTGCAGAAGCTGTGTTGAGAGACTTCTGACAATTTAAACCCTGTACAGGCCATCAATCCATAACAATAATCAGTTACCAGTGTACCAGCAATTGTCAGAAGGTATTAGTGATTTGAGCTTCTTGTATAGCTAGCATTTTACTACAGCATTGCATTATACCATTTGAAGTTATACTTTTCTGTAGGAGGTTCAAGACCAAATTAAGATGAAGCTTGTATGCCGAAGACTGAAACTAGATCCATGCCTATCACCATACACAAAACTGAAGTCTAAATGGATCAAAGACCTAAATATTAAAACAGAAACAGTAAATCTACTGGAAGACAAGATAGACAGAAGTCTTGGAGACATAAGAGTAGGCAGAGAATTCATGAACAAAACGCAAACTGCATGGGAAACACTTCAAAGAATCAACAACTGGGATCTCATATTATTGAAAAGTTTCTGCACTTCAAAAGAAATCACCAACAGAGAGAAAAGAAAACCCACAGAATGGGAAAGAATTTTAGCCAGCAACCCCCAGACAAAGGACTTATATCCAGAACATATAAAGAATTGAAAAACATCAAGACCCCCAAATTCAAAGACCCTCTGCAAAAATGAGTATCTGAGATAAACACACAGTTCTCAGATGAAGATACACAAATGGCAAATAAATACATGAAGAAATGTATTTCGAATACATAACCATCACTGGTTATTCAAGAAATGCAAATTAAAACAATACTGAGATTTCGCCTCACTCTAGAAAGAATAGCTGCCATCAAAAAAATCAACTGATAACAAATGTTGGAGAGGCTACAGGGGAAAAAGGAACACTGCTCCACTGTTGGTGGGAATGTAGACTGTTGCAATCACTATGGAAATCCATATGGAGAAGTCTCAGAAGACTAGGATTGGAAGCTTTATTCAATCCAGCTATTCCCCTACTGGGTATTTTCCCCAAAGAACTGAAAAGTTCATATCACAGTGATATATGTGCACCCATGTTTATAGCAGCATAATTTGTAATAGCTAAATCTTGGAAACAACCAAGATGCCCATCAACTGCAGAGTGGATGAAAAAGATATGGTATTTTTATACAATGGAACATTACTCATCTATAAAAAGGATGATCTTGAAGTCTTCATAGGTAGATGGGGACAACTTGAGACTATCCTCATAAGTGAAATAAATAAGAATATTACTTATAAATATTATTGTGTCTCTAGTGTAAAAAGTGATAAGAACTATAAGAGTAATAAAACTCAAAATGTGTAATTGCTATTGTAAAAAAGAGGGAAAAAAGGGGCTCTAAGGGATATCGCTGCATGTATATTTGAGTGTGTAAAATAGATGACCATATTGCTGAATCTTTGTTGGATCTTTGAGCAGAACTGTTTGCAGTCTCACTGTTTGAATGTCTACTATGTATCCTTTAATTTTGTAACTTGAACAACTACATCCAAGATGACAATATGCAACTTATCAACTAGTGATTTCTTAGTTTTTTTCTCATTCTCTTTTTTCTTTTAGAATTCTGTATTGTTGCTACCCTTTTTTTCTTTTGCTTTTCTTCTCTTTAAATAATTTTTTAAATGTGTAATTACTATTGTAAAAAAGAGAGGAAATAGGAAATGCTATAAAAGATATAACTGCATGAATATTTAAGTGTGTAGGATTGATAACCATACTTCTAAGTTCTTGTTGGATTGTTGAACAGATCTGTTTATAGTCTTACTGCTTGAATGTCTACTTTGTATGCTTTAATTTTGTAAATGTAACAACTATTTCTAAAAGGACAATATGTAATTTATCAACTAGTGATCTCTTACTGTTGATCTTTTTTTGAAATTTTGTTATATTTCTACCCTTTTTCTTTTTTTTTCTCTGTAAATAAAAAAAAGAAAAGTGAATTTCAACAAAAAAAAAGATGAAACTTGTATTAAATAAAATCAGTTTCTTGCTATCTATCAAGGTCACTTAGGTCTCCTCAGGAATTGCCTTGGAACCATGTATAGCACCTCTTGACTCTACAGTCAGCCTCAACCATCAGGATAAGTCATGGCCATTTTGTGTCATGGCCATTTCATGAAAGCTTGGAGATTATTTCTCCTCGTAACTCCCCTTATGCATACCATATATCAAAGATCACTTTCCTCTGTGGTCTGTCTCATAATCTTCTCAGCCTCAGTGATACCAGGGACTTACTGAGTATCTCTGATGACACAAGCAGAGGTTTTTTTATGTCCTGGGTCTTCATTGACCTTGAAGGGCTGGGGCCAAAATATTGGCTATCTGCTTAGCCCATCTGTCTCTCTAATTTTGGGTATCTAAATCTCAGTTATTGAATGTCTAAAAGAAAAGACTGATAACAATACAATATATTCAAGGCACTAAGCTTATTGTTATTATCTAAGCTAAATATGAAACACTTTAGAACATTAAGTGAAACTTATTTTCTACTATCTATAGATATTTTAACATTTGAATACCTATAGAATGTTAAGTTACATATTTTACTTAGAAAATCAGAAATAAAAACCATACATATTATCGTGTCAGGACAATTATGACATTTTTGTAACAATCTGAACTTTTATTTTGACATAAAATTCCCCTTTCAGTCAATCATCCTTATCTAATTCATAAAAAGCTTTTATCTAATTTATTGACCTTTAGTTAGAATGTGAATCTCATAATTTTTTGGTACCAGCAGAGGTCTGAATACAAAACAAAATTGTGTCTCCATAAACAATCAGTTTTACATTTTTGAAGACCTGTACATCTGGAGTCATGAATACATGAATACACCATGAAGTTAATAACAACCTATTATAGCCATATGAAACCTTTGTATGAGCACTTTTAAGTCAAAAACCTTATCATATTATTTCTTTTGATGATGACCAATATGAACATATTACAATAATATTTTATATAACTTTAGTTATATAAAATAACTAAATGGAGTATCCCTCATAAGGCTATAGAGATCATTGGGGCCTCCAATCAACAAACAAGAATTGGTTAAAAATGTTACAGGCATGCCCTGAGATATAGCTCAGTGGCACAACCATCTGTCTGGCAAGTGTGAGGTCATGAGTTCAATCCCCAGTACTAAAAAAAGAAAAAAAAATTTACTAGGAAACTGCTTTCTTACTTATCAATTGGAGTCCTGTCCAACAATTCCAACCCCAAGGGATTTTGTTTATTCATCATAATAAAATACTCTCTTTTTTATGACTGATGAAAAGCCCAATAACAACATTTACCCCATTAATTTTTTAAAACAATGAGACTCTCACATCCATTATAAACAACAATATATATTACATTTACATAACCAGTCTTTGTATCATTTGGGCCAGTTGACAACCAAGGTGGCATTTGTACCAGATGGAAGCATGGTTTGTAATTTTGTAACACAAATAAACCTTTGATCAAATGATCTATAAATGCAAAAAAAAAAAGAGGAAAAGAGAAAAGTTGTTTAGCTCAAAAATAAAAAGAACAAACAGCTCTTTACAGAACAGACAAATGAACAAACATGGACAGGTGAACTGTATAGATTGAGACAGACATACAAACAAGCACACAGCTTGTTGATATCCATGAAAACTCTCTTAAGTTTCCAGAAGGGTATTTTTTATATTCTTTTGCTGAACTAGCTCCCTTCATATTCCCTGTGTTCTTGGGACTGGAATACCTGTTCACCTCCAGCACCCCATGCTCTCAGAGCATTTCCTAGGTGCTCCATGCCACTTGGGCACTCCTATATGGCACTTGTTCTTGTGACTTATATGTGTGAATGATCACTAGCTCATTTGACTGCCAATAATTGCTTACAAACAGACTGAACAAACAGATCACAGATACACAGACAGACTGACAAACAGCTTACACATTAATTGAATTACAATATTTTTTACAATTTTAGAATTTATAACTATAAATTGACTAGTCAAATTTGTTATGGGTCAATTAGCAGAGATCTCATATAAAAAGATTTAGTAAAGTATAATTAACACATATTTTTACATTTTATCTTAAGAATACTAGTAACTTTATGTCCCTTTCTTTCATTAAACTTTCAGTTTGCTTATCTCTATATATGTATCACCTATTTAGACCTTTTACCATCTCCTGGGCATCCTGGGTAAATTAAGGTTTGTTTTATGGCTGGTTATTTAACTCAGTGGCATAAGTGCCTGCCTGGCAAGTGCAAGGTCATGAGTTTGATCCCTGGTACCGCAAAAAAAAAAAAAAATTAAGATTGGTTTTAGATTTATCCTTTTCTGTCAATTGTGTAATTTCTGAGACATTGCTGCCATAGGGCTGAGTGTCTACTTCTGGAGAGGTGGAATCAACTCTATCTCTGGATTTGGGTCCATGATACAGCCAGACAGCATACTCTGGCACCCAGATATGCCATTCATCAGTTTCTGGGGGGGAAAAAGCACATCTTTGACCCCACATTAGCACCGGACTGGGTGCTTTTATTGTCCAGTGTGAAGATTTTTCCAAAAGACTCTTTTTAGCTCTTATTTGATTGCATTATCTTTCTGCTGTGGTAGTTACATCTTTATTAGAATTTAAAACTGTGAAATGCTATATACTGCCAAGTGAAATCTATTATTAGGTGAACTCTCCCTTTTGTTTTTTGAAATTTAATTTGTGAACATGTTTAACTATTTTTAGACCTGAAGATTATAAGGAATTTTTGTAGTAAGGTATAGAAAAGAAAACCCTGCATTTTATATTTAGGCACCTTGGGCTCTCTTTTGCCATTGCAACACACAGATTGTGCTCCTGCTCTGGTCTGGATGCCCCTCTGTTGTTAGGGATACAAGTACCAGTGCAGTGTAAACTTTTGATGCATAAAGCATGTGTGAAGGTGATGGGAAACACCAGGATGGCTTGGGCAAGGCCAGAGCCATGTCCCACCTCTCCAGAACCTCGTTCTGCCTTCCTGGTCCCAGGCTCAGTGCTGCAGCTGCCCGTGGACCAGCCATTGAAAGGCTTGGCAGGCCCTGGAGTTCCCTCCTCAGCACATGGGAGGCAGGGCTACAAACCCCAACTCTGTGGCATAGATCCCACCTCACAAACCAGGTGAGGCCCAGGGAAAGTTCTCTGTGCCTTATGCCATTTACATGTATTTTTAAAGGCAAAATTCTGGAATGGTTTTAGATGCTGATGGCTAGATATCAAATCTAGGGATGATTAGATCACCCATTGAAGGAATTTTACTCCACACTCTTGTGGCTACTATTCTAAATTGGTCATAAATTTGTAACTCAAAAGCAAGTCAATTGAATGTATCAGCAAACGCATTCTTTGTATCCCTCCAGGTTAAATCAATCTGGTATTTTTACTAGGGTGAGAAACACTACTCATACTTGTAGAGCTGTAGTTGTCACATCCAGAGGCTATGCCATAGGCTGATGGCATTGGGAAGTAACTGAATTATTTGTTCCTATGTCTAAAATCCTTTTTTTTATTATCAACTTTATCTTGGGGTGGTCCTTCTTAATCTGTTGAACCCAGTAAGTATCAGAAGGTCCAAGATCGTTAGGTACCCTTTCTTTAATTATAGATTATCCAATTTTTGTCAAGGGAAGAGTAAACAATTGAACAGTGCAGGAATCGGAAGATTTGAACAGTGTTTTTGAGTAGATTGAACTGTAACCTTGATTTCCCCTTGCAGCTAAAACAAGCAACATTGTTTCTTTACCTCCCTTGTCTGGGACAAGCTCCAGGCTCAGTGGAGCTCTTTGCTTCCTTCTTTTGCTTGGGACTTGATTTTAAAATACTGCTCCAAGCCAGTTTTCTTGTGGCCATCCCAATCAGCCCACAATCATCAAGACACTTCTTAATCAAAATTCACAAAATAAGAGTAAATACTGAAATCAAGAATACAAAAAGTTCCACATACTTTTGTGATTCTTTAGAATGTATTTGTCCCACATCTAACAACCGGTAAAACTGATACCTTTTTTTTTCCTTTTGGTTTCTTGTAAGCCAATTTTCCCTTTGAATTCTCTTAAACTTGTTTGTCTCTTTGGTTTCTCTCAAGCCTACCTGTATTTAGGTTTTTTTTTTCCCTAATGGACTCATTTTTTATCCCCAAGTTTTATACCTGATGATGTCAATATCAATCCACTCCAGGTGATGAATATTGACCACTACCTATTCACTTCTTTCCCCTGTTGCATGAAAATGAGAAGTGTCCCCCCATTCACTGTTTCTTTTTAGCCAGGTCCATGTCCAAATCAGAAGCTATTGACTGCGAGCTCTGTAACAGACTCAAAACTGAAGGAACCAGATTCCAAGTTGAGAACATCTCAAGAGAAATGATTTTTCCTGTGCTGTGTACCTTTTAAAGATTTTTTTCCAACTCTTTCCCAATTATCAATATCTATAGTGCCTGTCTGAGGAAGCCATGGATTATATTTGGTTACCTCTTTTAACGTTTTTGCTAGGTCTTTTTTTTTTTTTTTGCAAGGTCTTTCTTTGGCATATAAACCCCTGAGCATTTAAAAAGGCTTTGGAGCAGCGATGATTACCTCTGCTTCTCAGCTGAAATCCTTTGCCCTGTTTTGCCTCTGGTGAGCTGCAAGTTTGGGATTGCATCTTATTTAAGTGTCTTCACATTTTCTATTTTTTTTCTATTTAGTTAAATTCCTAGGTCAATGCTTATAAATTGTTTATGCTCTGTAGTTTTATTTCTAGTATTTAGAACACTTAGGAAATGATTACTTCTCAGAAGTGTCTTCCAGGGGTAACTAACTCTCAGGTTCTGAGCCAATTGCAAGGTCCTACCTCTTCACTTGATTGGGGATGAGAAGTTGCTGCCTACTTGGCCCAGTCTCTAGTTTTTTGGCACTGCTATATATGTTTTAATGATCCTTAGGCAAGTTCAATCTTAGTATATCAGGAAGAACAACTGGTTAGAACAATTATGTCATCTTGGCTAAAGTGGTACAAACAACAATAACAAAACCATCAAAAACAGCCTATAAAATGGCAAACTGAGGCAACTATTGATCTGCCATCTTTAACCATAAAGCTACATTTTTGGTTATATAAGAAAATTTAAACTGAACCAGCAAATTATATGCAATAAACAAGCCCTCTATATGGCAATTTTATCCTCTGGGAAAAAAAAAATTGAAAGGGATTAAAGAGAAAAAATAGAGAAACAGAAGAAGGAGAAGAGACTAAAAGAAGACTGGAGAACAAAGGAAGATTATGCAAACTTTGGGAAGATGGTGAAGAAGACAGGAGGGAAACAGAAAAGGGAGAAATAAAAATAAGAACAGAACAGAACAACAAATAACTAGAACCTGTGTTCACATTCATATAAAAAACAAGAAGAATCAAGGAAAAGAAAAGAGGAAAAAATAAAGAAGAAAAAAGTGTCTACTTCAAGATGTGTCTTTCTTGTCACTGGTAGATAATGTAGGTAGACAGAGTCCAGATGACTTGATTAACCCCAGAAAGCAAGCTATAGCTTTATAGCACTATATGGATAATCCCAGGAAGCCTGCACCTTTAGTTCCACTGAAGTTCCGACTAGTTTCTGGCTCTGATGCTGGATCCAGATTTGTTTATCCTGCAGCTATCCCACCATCTTGAACTTGACTCCCTGACCTCCTGCCAAATTGAACTTAGTTCTCTAACCTCAACTCTGGGAGCTACTAGATGGGGTCAGCAGTTGCTCTGAGTTCCAAACTCAGCTGGCCCCTCTCCTGGGGGACAACCTAACCCAAATAACTCATCAACCACTGCAGTCTTCCATGTCTAGTGTTCTGTTTCACTGTTGCATTCCTCTGTGGAGGCTCTAAGGTCACCAGTAATCTCCATGAATCTGTGGATTTGAGCTACCCCTCCAACACATTGAGTCCAAGCTTAGGGAGCTTGCCACCTGCCACCTCCTCCTTCTTCCTTGAAATCTCTCTTCACTCTCCCCATTGGTTTCAATTCTCCCTTCAGATCTTTGCTTGGTCCCAGGGATCAGCTTGCCTCCTTCTCTTCCTCACATTGCTATATTCCAGCATCTGGACACCAAATCCCAGAGAGGCTCTTTCTCTGCTGTTAACCACTCTTCCATCTTCCCAGAAGTCCCTAATATTAAATATAGCTTCATCCAATACTTAATTGAATAAAATCATAATGCATTTCAATACAACCATTTTAATCATTAATAACTTGTGATTAATAATAATCCATACATTAAAAATTGTTAACACACTCAAATATTATTAAGCACTAAGTTCACATTATTATTTCATTCAACAGTGTGTAACATTGCTATAGGGGAGCTTGTGGTCTAACAATATATGTCAATTAGTTATTTTAACAGTCCAGGAAAAAGAAATATATCTTCACTTCTAAAATACTGTTAGTGCAGCTCACTACATTAATTTTTAACTTGAAAAAGTAATATGTAGATAAAAACAAAATACAAAAGATACTGAGCCAAAGCTCTCACATACAAAAAAAAAAAGAATACACAACCTTAGGCGGCACTTAGGTTTCAGCTTGTTCATTTTAATAGAAAACCTTAGTGATGACTCTACAATTTTTTATCTTGTCTATGTCTCTGCCTCTGCACACTCTGTTAACACATTATTTAAATGTTTTGGGTCCAATGGATAATTATGTGGAAGTCATTTAAATAAAACAACAATGGTGAGATTTCAATTTTAGTCTATCTCCAAGGAAATGGTCTTGTATTAACTAGGTTTCCTGTTACTGAGACACAATACTTGACACCCACAAAGGAGAAGAGTAGGTTTTTAGTACATGGTTTCAGTAGATAGAATATAGGATCAACAAGCTCCAGGAAGAAATATTATTTTGGAAATATGTGGAGGAAAAAAATCTGCTTAGTTTATAGTGGCTAGGAAGCAGAGCAGAGGAACAGTGCCAGAAACAAATTGAGAAAAAAACATATATATTATCCAAGGACATGTCTCCATGACACACTCAGACACATTCAGGAGTATGGTCTACTAATCTGCTAAACATTTCTTAAATGAAGGTGACATATAATGATTAATTACCACAATACACCCTTTGTGGACTGCACACCCAAATACATCTACTTATGCTATATTTAATCTCTAATTAATGACAACAAATTTCTAATTTTATCTACCATAATATGACTATCCCACAAACAACTAAGAACAGACTTATACCTTCTTCAAAGTTTCAACAGTTCCAATAACTTTTGAAAGCCCAAGTTCAATTCTCTTCTGAGACTCAAGGCAAACTTTTAGCTGTAAGCCTCCATGAAAATAAAAATCTACTTATAGAATTCAAAGGGACAATGGTAACATATAAAAGTCCCATACAACTGTAAATGAATAGGAATAGAGAAAATACCAAATAGGGATAGAAAAAATACCAAAATGAACCAAAACCTATCAGGGAATCATTAAATCCTATAGCTCCAAATCTGGCACTCTTGGAATATTGTGGTAAAATGTGAATGCCCAAGGGGTATAAGAAACTCCATAATTATGACTTTTCCAGTTGCAACACACATAGCTTTCTCTTGGGCTGGCTCCATCTATAGCCTGCAACTTTTCTCAGTAGACATTCCATATTTCTGGCATCTCTGAATTCCTGGTGGTCTCCATAGTACCTCTGCCTTCATTCCTACAACTTCATGTACTGTCCCCTAATGGGTTCCTTGCTGAGCTATCAGGACATTTTTAAAATCTAAGTGGAAGCCATCATGATCTCATAGCTCTTGCATTCTGTATGTGAGTAAAACTAGCACCATATAGATGATGCCAAGGTTTGCTTTCAGAGGAAGGAGGAGTCAGGCCCTCTTTGACCATTGCTGTATTATCTTCTGAGTGCTCAGAGTATCCTCTGAGCATAATGAAATGAATCCCACAAATCAATTCCCTAGCAAAGTCTTCTTGAGTAGAGGTCTCACTGCCTCTCTCCACAAAAGAAAAGTTGATATTTTGGGGCCCATGAGTATGTAATTGGTGGGATCTTGCTGATTTTTGAGTTCTTCTCACGGCATCTTTTTTATGTTCCTATAAAATTACATGGGTTGTTTAACTGTGTGCAGTTTTCTCAATGGTATTATCCTCTTTAGCACCCATAATGCCTTTGGTCATTACTTGTGTTTGATTCTGGACCAAAAATTCACTTTTTTTTAATTTTTCTGCTCTTCTTTTGCTCCTGATTTTCACTATAAACCTGGGGAAAAACTCAACCAGCATACACATGACAAAACCCAAATTTTAGATTTTCTTAAAACTTCCTCTTCAGATAAATTAGTTCACTGCATTTAACCTAAAACTCCAGAAAACTCTCAGGACATGGAAAAATTGGAGACAAGTGTTCTCTGCCAGATTGTATTGCATCTAAATCAATTACTGTACTTTTTCTTCCCAACTAAAATTCCCTGATCTTCTCTTTATTGTTCACATTCTTTTTTTATTTGGAAAAGAATAAAACCAAACAAGAAAAAAATTAAAACAAAACAGAATAAGGTCATTCAAAACAAAAGGATGGACATAGTACATAATTTAAAACCACAATACAAGGTGATCTACAGTGGTTACCATGATGTCTCTTGTTTGCCTATATCATCAGGTACAATCAAATTGAACATAGCAGTACAAAACAAAATCAATAAAAACAAAACATTGGAGACATTTTAGGACTTCAAAAGAGGGTAATAGTCAAACAGGAATAGGTATCATAGTGACTCTTATTGTCTTCACAGTAGTTGCCTATACTCTCAGATTTGATACTATCAAACATAACATATTTAAATAAAATCAGACAAGACAAGACAGCAATCAAACAAGACAGATTCAAATAAAATCAGTCAAAACAAGACAGTGAATGCAATACAGATTAATAGGAAATTAAAAATGGTTACCATAGTATATCCTGCTCTCTTTGGAATAGCTGTCAATACCCTCAAATCTAGTACAAATAAACAAACTGGAATAGGATGTAACTAAACTAAACAGAGGGATGAAAGCAATATGGATGGGTTTCATATTATGATACAAGATAAACAATGTCTTCTGCCTTTGCTATTTAGAGAATTCTTCCCCCTTCACTTTCCCAGGGTACATTGTACATTTTGTATACCACTAATTCCTTTTGTTTTTAGATTAGGGAGGAAACCTGTTATTTACCTAAGTGGTTCTGAAGCTTTTTACCCCTCAGCTTGATCTCAAATTGTATCCATTTACCTATAAGAGCCTCAAGGTTTTCCTTCCTTATAGCTGAGTAGTTCTCCATTGTATAAAAGTGTTACATCTTTCCAATCAATCTGTAGCTGATGGGCAAGCTACCCCCACTTTTCTCTGGTTCCCTGTCACACAGAGCATTATTTTCTTATCTTTGACTTTCAGTCCATAAACCTTCTTTCAGGTTAGATATCTTTCTTATATAGAGCATCTAGATGGACCCTATCTCCTGATCAGCTCTGTATGTGTTTCTTTTTATTAGTATATTGAGGCCATCCATTTTAGCAATTGTGGCCAATTTTCTCTGCCTCATCTCTGCTATGCTATTTTTCTGCCATTGGTTGTCTGTTTTTCCCCTTCACTCTACTGTCTGCTCCATTCAGTGAGCCTCCTCTGTCGCTGGTTTTGAAACCATTGTCTTTTTATTCTCTCTCTCTCTAGAATGTCCTTCAGTATTTTTTGTAGGGGAAACTCCCCCAGTTCCTCTTGGTCTTGGAAGCATCTTGTTTCTCCATTAATTTTGAGAGATAGTTTTGCAAGGTACATCAATCTGGGTTGGAGGTTATTTTCTTTCAGGGCTTGGAATACTTCACTCCAAGCTCTTCTTGATTTGATAGTTTGTGTCAAAAAGTCTGTGGTGATTCAGATGGGTTTTCCTTTATAGGTGCTATGCTTCTTTTCTCTGACAGCTTTTAATATTCTCTTCTTGTGTTGAATTTCTGGGATCTTGATTATTATATGTCTGGGTGTAGATCTATTTTGGTTATAGCTGGCTGGAGTTCTGTATGCCTCATATGTCGGGATAACATTTCCTTTTCCTATGCTTGGGAAGTTTTCTATTTCTATAAATAGCTTTTGTATTTCATTTGTGTTTACCCTTGCTTCTTCACTCACATTTTTTTTTTATTCTTAAGTTATAGATCCTCATGTCATCTTCTAGCCTTTATATTGTTACTTGTGGGTTGCTTGTTATTTTTAAGAGATCTTTCCTTTCATGATCACATGTTGCAAACCTGTCTTCAAGGTGTGGTAGTCTATCTCTAGTTTCTTTCAAGCAGTTTTTCCAGCTTTCAATGGAGTTTTTAATTTCCTGGTAGTCTCTTTGAATCTGTTTCATGTGTGCTAGATTTTTTTATATTCTTCATTGAAGGTTTCTCTCCTTTTTCTATGTCCCTCCATTCTTCCATCTGTGTTTTCTTGAGAGGTACTGTGCATTTCTTTTATTATTTTTTTATATCTTGTTTTACTTATATTAGAATTTCTGTTTTTAGTTCTTTTTTAATGTCTTGAAAATAATTCTTTATGTCAGAGACTGCTTTTTCAGACACCGCAGGTGTGCAACCCCCAATCTCTTCTGTGTTTACCTCCCCTAGGTCAGTAGTGTTTGTGTTAGGGGCTGGAGATTTCCTCTTGTTTCTTCCTCTTGTCATGTTTCTGGTTTCCTCCAGACAAGTGGACAATGGGGGGGGGGGATCCCCTGGCACTTCTTGTATTGGTTACAACTATTCTGAAGCACATAGACTAGGGATTGCTGCCCTCCCCAGTCTGCTGATGAGCACTGAAGTACAAGCAGGGGTGAGACAGGCTGGCCCCTCCCTTCTGAGCTGGTCAAGCTCTGGGAGTCTTCATCACATTAGTGTGTGCCAAGTGGATGGAGCAGGTTATGTATAGCTTCAGGGAGGCCTCATCTTTTGCTTTTGGACCATGCACAGAGGCAGGACTCAGTCCAAGCATTCTTACCAATCTGCTCTGCACTAGGCGTGGCTGACTGAAGCTGCTGCAGTTCTGGTTCCAGGTTTATCCTGCCCTACTCCAAAATGCTGCCCAGCCCCCTCAACCACTCCCCTGGGAGTACTGATTTCTCCACACTCACTGCAAGCCAGTACAGATCTCAGAGCGAAATCTCTGAGCTGAGTGCTGCTCTCCATTCTGTTCTGTTCCACCCACTCCCCTCCACAACTGCTCCCTCCAGCTGAGGCCCTCAGGCTCACCAGCCCCTGATTTCACCACAACCGTGCGTCTCCAGATCCAGCAGCAGTTTCGTACACAATGGGACTGGCTCCAGTGACAGAGAGTCTGGCTACAACGTTCCATCCACAATTTTCATTTCAGTGTTTTTTCTTTAGTTTCTTCCTGGGTCAAGAGGATCCATCTCTCTCTGTCTGGTCTTCTCCAGGATGTTCTATTCCAGCATCTGAGCTGATTCTCTCAGAGAGGCTCCCTATTTTGTTGCTTACTCATCTGCCATCTTCTGGAACCCCTTATTGTTCACATTCTTATCAGCATTCCCATCTTTGGAGCTCCAATAAGAACCTTCCAACAGATTCACAAGACCACATCTCCAAATCTTTCCAAACTCCTACCACAAACTAGCTGCAGAGGTTTCTAAACCAGTGGTCAAGTGCAGTCACACCAAAGACCACACTTTTCCAATTACCAGTTTTCTATATTAGCTAGATTTTGTCCTTGCTGATACAGAATAACCAACATCTAACTTAAAGGAGCAAAGGTTTAATTTAGCTCATGGTTTCAGGAGATTGAGTACATGGTCATAAAGCAGAAAGGCAGAACTATTGTGGCAGAAGAGTGTGAAGCAACAAAGCTGTTTAGTTTATGGTTGCTGTGAAGCAGATTAAAGAAACAATGCCAGAAAAAAATAGATAAAGACCAATATAGTACCCAAGGCCATGCCCTCATAACCCATCCAGACATACCCACAAGAATGCTCTACTAATCTGTAGGCATTTCTGAATCCAGTGAAGTTGACATATCAGGATTAATGGTTACAGGTCTTAAATACAAATTTGGCTGATTCACAAAAATAAAAGCAACAAGTTTCTTTAAAAGCTGCCTATGAAAACTAGAAATAGGTGCTGTGTTTGGTGTGCTGGCCATTATTCTCAAGTGTTTATCTTGTCAAATCATTTCCCTGCATGATCTATTTCTTGAGTTAAAAATGCCATTATTTCCTATAACTTGCCAGATGATTCTTAGTATAAACTTGACAGTTAACAAATGATAGAATTTGCTTGTTTTAAAGAAAATATAAAATATATAAGATCAAATTATTGAAAACAATAAGATATTTTGGCATAAGAAATTCAGAGATATTTGCACATCAGGCCTTCTGTTAACAGGTGCTAGACTAGGATGAGGTAAAAGCTCTGATTTCATTCACAGTGGATTTTTAGCTCTTAGCAGTATTTCTGGCTGGGAAAACTTTATAAGGGATGACCCAAAAATTTAATTTCAAAAGGATCTTTCTATTTTTCCTTTTTTTTTTGAGCTGAAAAAGGAAGAATGATTATGGTCAAGCTTTTAATTTAAAAAAGGAAATAGGATAGTGACTGGTAAGTAGCACAGAAGATAAATGATAATTATTTACCTTTATTGAGCAACATCAACAAAACATTCTAATGATGAATTACTATATATTTACTTCTTAAGTGCAACATTGAAGAATGGATATCATGTCTTTTTACGATTGTAATTTGTAACTGTAATATTGGAGAAAAAAGATGATTTATCAGGCCAATACATAAGGTGGTCACTCTTATGATTAGGCAAGGTCCCTGTTCTAAGACACAGTCAATGTATGAAGAAATAGCTTCAGATATTTGTTTACTTAGAAATATTTTTCATTATCCTTTGGTGAGTTACTAGTGCATTTTGAGTTAAAAAAAATAGAGTGTAAACAATAGAATATCCTAAGCAAAATAATTCTTATGCTTTACTTATTGCTACCTGTACAGGTAAATTGTATTTAAGGAATGAATGTTGTTTAACTTTATTCCATGCCCCAAATACTTGTTAATTATAATTTTGGTTGTTTACTTGATAAAGTTTACTTATACACTTTTAGATAAAAACTTTCCCATTGTGTATAAATTTGCTCTAGTTTTAAAATTCTCTCAGTGAACTAATTAATTTCTTAATAATAAAATGTTTTAGATAAAGAAGCATGAAGAAAGTATACTGATATTTCATTGAAAAACAAGTAGAAAAGTATCTAGAAATGTTAGTCTTATTTTCCACTAAAATAATCTACATTTTACCAAGGAGTTTAGATGGTGCTAGTGTATGGTAGATATAAATGTTAAAACTAAAACATTTTTATATTGATAAAAAGTTTAATTTATGATGTACAATAGGTTGAGGAGGAAATCAATTTTATAATAGGGAAGATTTAACAAAAATTATAAAATACTAATTTTCAAAATATATAAAGAGAAGAAAGTTTTTATACCATGGAATTCTTCCAGACTTAGAATTTTACTTTAAAATATGTTTCCTTCTCTTCTTATTTATATTCTAAAATAACCTATGTAGATTACTGTAGCAGCTCCTTAGCAGTTGTTGCTTAATTTCTCTTTCTATGCTCCACAATGCTAACAAAAAGATTTAATTAATATTCAAACTAATCTAGTTCTTTTATCTCGTTCAACTTCCACTTCATTTCAGCTTTAATTTTAATTCCATTTTAATTTTAACTTTTCAATGATTTCTCTGTTATGCTGTTCAGCCAACTGAACTCCTTGGCTTGGCAGCTGTCGCCTTCTGTACTCTGGCTCTATCAAGCTCTCCAGTATCATCTTCCATAACACCCCACTGTTTTCATTCTGATAGTTCCCACTGTGAAACCTATATAGCTCAGAGACACAGAGACACTGATAAGTGCACCTTAAGTTTCTGAGTTCTATTCCAGCATGGAATGTCCTGGTTTCTCAAGACTTCTTCACACAATGGTCTTATTCGACCCAATCTCATCCTTTGAGGTACTGGTTTAAATTAAACTACTTGACTGAAATTAAAGTACAAATACTACTCAATATAGTATCTTTTGTAGCAAATTGAATTAATGTATTATCTTCTACATGAATTCATTTTAACATAAACTTACAAATATTTGAGACAATAGGCTTCCTCTGTGCCTCTATGTACTTACCTCATTACATAGTAATTAGCTGCTCATGTGCCTATTTCCTCCACAAAGCTATAAAAGAAATTTTCACATCCTTCACAGACTGTTTGTGTCATTTTACCAGTTAGACAACACCTATTTATACTTTCCAGAATTTTGTATGTATCCTTACTTTCTTGCTTCAGTATCCTTCAGGTCAAACATCAAGGATTTGCTTTTCATCTTAATTTCCAATATAAAGAACTACATTTTACCAAACTTTGATAATTTTCTTAGAAAACAGTATGGAATTTTACTTTCCAAAATATACTATAATTCTCTATAATTGCCAAGATAAATTAATTTAATCTTATAAAGTATGGAACAGTGTTTTATTCTGAGTATTAACTTAAAGTTAAATGTCAAACATTTAGGATTGTTCAGGCAAAACCAGATTACACACACACACACACACACACATATTCCTGGTTAGTGCACTATTTCAAAAAGTTAGGTAGGAAGAGAACTAATGGGCAACAAGAAGGACATACTAATTTGTTGATTCCTCACTGCCTCAGTACCTTTATTACCAGCTGGTGTCCTAGTGGTTTCAGCTACTCTGGTTTTCTTCCTCTGTCTAAAAATGGCAAGTGAAGTTACCTAACAGCTTGTTTATAGACATTCATAAAATTTCTGATTCATCATTCTTTGTGAAAGTCACAAAGAGATGGGTGCTTAATACTCTATGTTCACAGGCAGGATGGTTGGCCAAACTTCAGTTTTGAAACAGTATAGAATCAGAGTTTACAGAAACCAGGAATATTAATATAGATTTTTATTGGTCTTTCTATCAGATTTCTTAAAAACAATACAAACATGTTTACTTCCAAATATATAATAGAATACAGCTAATAAATCTGTAGAGAAAAAAACCACAATAATACAAGATGAGTATTT
The DNA here is from genome assembly GCA_004027455.1 of Hydrochoerus hydrochaeris. NCBI lineage: Eukaryota > Metazoa > Chordata > Mammalia > Rodentia > Hydrochaeridae > Hydrochoerus > Hydrochoerus hydrochaeris. The sequence goes on from PVLA01000703.1 coordinate 335,248, forward strand.
ATCACCCAAAAGAAAGACAACAAAGAAGGAAAGGAAAGAAAAGCAGATTGGGCAAATAAAAAATAAATCATGAGATTATAGACTTAAACAATGTAGTTATTCCATTAAATGTATATGAATTATATACTATAATTATAAGAAAAATAAAATTAATAAAAACAAACTATAAATATACCAATAAGGGTTTAAAGTTTTTAAATATAACAATATGAATATATATATATATAAGGATTTAAAGTTTTTAAAATCTATATCACAAAAAAAGTATCAGAAACAATGTAGGCTACAAAATTTTAAACAATAGAAGAAAAGGCAAAATTTGTTACTGTAATTGTGAAGAAACTGGAAACTCTATAAAGATAAAAGGTCATTCTAAAAGTAAGATGTAACAATGTTAAATTAACACTAAACAATAACAGAGATACAAAATACATAAAGCAAAAGCTAAAAAAAACCACTTAAAATCATATAAATATTTAATACCATTTTTCAACAACTAATTTCTGAGTAAGACAAAAAATGCAAAGAAAATCTTGAAGAGCAAGAAGTTTGAAAGACTTTAATAATCAGATGTCAAAGCTATTATGAAGCTAAGTATTTAAAACTGTATATTTGGTAGAATAGAAAATTAGGGAAGAGCTAAAGATGGCCAATCAGCGAGCAATAAAATACAAAGCCTCCCAGGAGAAACAACTCATATGCCTGAATAAAACATCCTGGAAAGATCCAGACAGAAGGAGATGTATCCTCTTGACATAGGAAGAAATTAAAATGTAAAAAACCTCATCAAACATGCAGTCTCAGGGCTACAATTGGAACAGCTAAAATTACTGGACACGGCATTTTCACTGTGACCCGCCAAGTTTGCGCTGGCCAGAATTCACAAATTCACACTGGCTGGCAGAACCACCCAAATTAGTTCTCACTGCCACTCACAGGAGCCACAGCTGTGCTGAAGTCCATGGTTGATGAGCCCAATGGAGAGTGGAGCTGGCAAAGGGACTTTCATTAATTCATGGTCAGTGCTGGGAATGAGACCCCCCTACAGGAAGGGCATGATCAAATGGGCAACATGTTGGAATCAAGCAGGAGGAGCCTGAACTGGGAGTGACAGTGACCTCAGTTGGTTGCTCCCTCTCCAGAGTGGATTCATGGGATTTGCTTGGACTGGGTCATGCCCCTGGCTGGGACCCAATAAGCTGTCCCAAATTGATTCCTTGTGCCTAGCACGCACTAACCTGGTGAAGGCCCCTGAAGTTTGGCTGGCCCAGGGGGGAGGGCAGGCATATGCAGCCCTGCTTACACCTCAGTGACAAGAGCAGGCAGGAGAGGGTGGAGGTCTCTCACTAGCATGCTTCAGAGGACCCATGACCAACAGGGAAGGGGGCTGGGACCTCCACTGTACACCTGTGTGGGGAAGGCAGGGGCTATGACAGGAAAGAAAGGCAAGAGGAGGCCCCCAGACCAGAACCCTGAGAGCACTGATCCAGGAGAGGGAAAAACAAGGGAGACAGGGTGGCAAACATGCAACATCAGACATGGCTTCAATAGTCATTAAGAGATATCTTTGGGACCTTGTAGATGAGCTCAAAACTGAAATATTAAATCAGGTAAAGCAAGATATGAGTTGAGTAATAAAAGAAATGCTAAGCATCTCTCAGGAAGACATAGATGGAAGAAGGGAGGAGCACACACAAAAAGGAGAAACATTCCATAAAGAATATTAAAAAAATGTAGAATACATGAAGCAGATTCAAAGAGATTACCAGGAAATTAAAAACTCCATTGAAAGCTGGCAAAACTCCTCAAAAGAAACTAAGGATAAACTATCAAAACTTGTAGACAAGTTTGAAATATGTGATCATGAAAGGAAAGATCTCTTAAAAATAACAAGGAAACAGGTAGTAACAATACAAAGGCTTGAAGACGACAAGAGAATCTACAATTTAAGAATAAGAATTAAGAATATGAACAAAGAAGCAGGAATACAAACAGGTGAATTACAAAGGCTATTCACGGAAATAATTAAGGAAAACTTCCCAAGCATGGGAAAAGAAAATGACATTCAGTTATGTGAGGCATACAGAACTCCAGCCACCTACAACCAAAACAGAGCTACACCCAGACACATAATAATCAAGATACCAGCAATTCAATATAAAAACAGAATATTAAAAGCCATCAGAGAAAAGAAACAGATTACCTATAAAGGTAAGCCCATCAGGATCACAGCTGACTTCTCGACACAGACCATCAGATCAAGAAGAGCTTGGAGTGAAATATTCCAAGCCCTGAAAGAAACTAACCTCCAGCCCAGATTGATGTACCCTGCAAAGCTGTCACTAGAAATTAATGGAGAAACAAGATGCTTCCATGACAAAGAGGAACTGGGGGAATTTGTGACCACCAATCCAACCCTACAGAGAATACTAAAGGACATTCTAGAGAAAGAGAAAAAAAATACCAGGATTTTAGGAACAGTGGCAGAAAGGCCTTAATGAACAGCCAGGCAGTAGAATAAAGGAGAAAAGTAGACAAAGGCAGAAAAATAGCATAGCAGAAATGAGGTAGAGGATGGTTAAAATTTCTAATATAGAATACCTTGATACACTATATTGTTAATAGTGTATCAGTATTTAAAACCCACATTTACTCACACTACTCTGCTTAGATGTATTATATTCTTACTGACTAGATTTGAGGGCACAGACAGTTATCCCAAAAATAACTGTATATAGTACAGTAATCATCTTTAATTTCCTATTAATCTAAAGCTCTTTAAAACCTACACTGTTTTACCATGACTAATCATAATTGAATCTGGTCTATTAGTTTACTGTTTTGTATTGATAGATTTTATTCAAAGCTGTTATGATTGATAGTATCAAGTCTGAGAGTATAGGCAACTGCACTGAAGATGATAAGATTCACTAGAATATCCACTCTAGTTTGATTATTACATGCCTTTGAAGTTTTATACTGTCTACAATGTTTTATTTTTACTAATATTGTTATGTACTGCTATATTAAATTATACTGCTATATTCAATTATGCCTGATGATATAGACAATTCTATTGAAGATAATAAAAAACAACACAGTAATCATTGTATATCACCTTGTACTGTGGTTTTATACAACTTTTTGGTTTCATGTCTTTATAGGAATTTGTTTTGTTTTGTCTTGCTAGGTTTTGTTTTTCTCTATAATACAGAAAGGAAAGAAATACATGTAGAGACTCATGCATGTGTAGCTGTTTACACTCTCACTATTTGAATATCTACTTTGTATGCTTTAATTTTGTAACTTGAACAACTATTTCTAAGAAGACAATATGTAATTTATCAACTAGTGATTTCTTACTGTTTATCTGGTTTTTTTTTTAAATTCTGTATTATCTCTACCCTTTACATGTTTTTTCTCTTTAAATAAAAAAGTTTAAAGAAAATTAGATCAAAGGAACAAGAAAAGAGGAAAAAAGCACCACAGGTAAACCTTATTGTCATATATGTACTGAAACAAGTAAATTTTGAGTCATACACTCTACACAAAAGGCAATTTTAGGTGCACTACAGATGTAAAAGTGGATAGTAAAACCATGAGATTTCCATATACATAATGGAAGCATAATGTTGATTAAAAGAAAATAAATATGATTACTTATTGATTAACTACATTTATATATATTTCAAAAACAGGTAAACCTAACCACAGTGACAGAAATGGAACCTTCAGTGGATTCACAACTAGAGAAAAGAATAAAAGAAATTATCTAGAATCAGTGAAAATATGGAAAGTATTGATTTTAATAAGTGAGTATATGACTACATTGATGTTAGAAAAATTCTTTTAGCAATATTCATAGGTTTATATGTTATAATTTAGTACCAAAGTAAGAAAAAACTAATAGAAAATCAATTCAATGAAAGATACTCATTTTTATTTTCTCAGTCTAAATTTCTACAAACCTGGAAAAATGTGTAAAAGAGTCAGAATACAAGATTAATGAACCAGGTTGGGCTCAATAAGATAAAATATGATAGAATTAAATGTAATTTTTCTATTTATAATATAAACAATACTTTCACAAATTCAGAGTGAAGGAATCCTGACTTGGCAAATTTATGTAGAAAATTTTCATGTAGAAACATTCATATAGAGTCAAGTGTAGTGATGTGGGGGCATAGGCCAGAAGTATGTATGAGATGGATATGAAGATGTAATAGACTTTTAGAGTCACATGCCACAAACCTCCTGGAATGCATGGTTTGAGATTAAAGTATATTCTACAGGGTCACAATTCCAGGTAGAATCAAATGGATTGCCTTAAGGAATGAATCCTCTGGCCCTGTCCTCCCTATACTTGGACCTATGGCTTAGATCAGCCTACAGTCATCATGTAGCAGACCACTCTGACTTTCCCCTGTCCCCTAACTGAATTTATACATAAACATCCTTCTCTTGTTCTTTACTCTTGCTTCCTGGTTCTATCAATGAAAAGCCACAGAAGCTTCAGTTTAGGGTTGTCTTTATGAGATTCTCTCATGCTTAGGTCATCTCAGTTAAGGTCAGTCTCTCTGGGACTTCTTGGGAGTATGAATTGGACATTGGCTCCAAGTAATCTCCCATCCTCTGTGCCGTACCATGGTCATAAACTGTGACTTAGTGCCACATACCTCTGAGACACTGAGGCAGGAAGAGCACAAGTTCAAACTCTGTGACCTCCCTATGCAGTTTAGTAACTCAGCAAGACACTGTCTCAAAATAAAGAAAAATGAATGAACTAAAGCTATATTTCCATGTGAAAGCCATAGATTCAGTCCCCAATATCAAAAATAAATAAATATATAAATAAATATTCACATAGAATGAATCCAAAATTCTGACTTGAAGAGCCAGTAAGAGTAAGATAACAATATGGAAAAGTCTATTTTAAAATAATTAATAAAAGTTGAGAATCATCTCAAATTTGTAAAAGGCATCTACCAAAAATCTGTAGCCAAAAATCATGCTAAGTGGTAAAAGATTGAAAGTTTTCTCCCCACAATTAGGAACAAGAGAAGATGCTCACTCACATCATATCTATTTGACATTTATTAAAGATCCTAGCCATGGAAATAAAACAAGGGGGAAGATGACATTGAAAATAAAAAATGAAATCTACATTTATGGAGATGATTCAACTGTGCTGAGAGAAAAACCTCCACAATAAAGGTTACATGATAAAAATTTAACATAAAAATTATTTTTATGGTTATATTCTTATAGAAAACTACTCAAAAATAATTTTACCCATTTACACTGAAAGTAATAACCTTAGATACAAATATAACACATTTAATAAAAAGAACAATGAACTTCTAGAGACATTAATGAATGTCTAGGTAAACAGGTACATCATGTTCATATGTTAGAAGATTTTAATGCATCAGTTCTCCACAAATTGATCTATTATTTGAGTAAATCAAATCACAATTCAAGCAGATGTTTTGGACAAAACAAACAAGTTTAATTCATATGTACTTTTAAATGCAGAGGACCTACAAAAGTTAAAGCAATCTTGTGTAATGAAAACAAATTTGAGGGATTTATATCATCCAACTTCAAAACTTACTATAAAACTACATTAATGAAATTCAGTTCCTCAGAGGCATAAGTAAATGGAACAGAATGGAGAGTCCTGAAATACATCATAGTTTTAGTCAACTGATCTTCCATAAATGTTCTAACCAATGTATTTGAGACATGAAATTCATTTTAGATATCACTATGAAAATGAAATTTCTACCTCACATCATATGCAAAAAATACTTGAAAATGAATTTTAAGTTATATGCAAACAAAATACCATTAAGGTTTTAGACTAAAATGTGCAAAAATATTTTCATAATTTTAGGATGGGCAAAATTTTCTTCAGGAAGATTCAGAGAATAGTATCTTCAAGTTTTTAAAATTAAATACATAAACTTCTACTGTTCTTTGTACCTAGATGTGCCCCCTCAAGGCTCATTTTCTCAAAGGTGGGGCTTTTGAGAACTGATTGTCTCACTGGAGCATGATATTCATCAGTGGACTAATTCTCTGAGTTTATAGCTAAATATGATGCTGGGAAAAGAAGCCTAGTCAGAGGAGATGAGTTACTAGGAGTGCAGCCACCAAGATCACAGCTCCCTCTCCCACTCCTCTCTTCACCATTCTCTGCTTCCTGTCTACCATGAGCCACTCTCCTCTTCCATGACCCTCTGCTATGACCCTCTGCCATGCTGTCAGGACTTGGAGCCAGCCTACTTTGGACTATAACCTTGAGACAAAGAAACTTTTCCTCCTTTAAATTGTTTGTGTCTGGTATTAGGTTTCAGGTATAGGAAAGGTGACTAAGACATTATATACTTAGATGTTCAGATTCACCAAGAAGCAACCCTTCCCTGAGAACCAACAGCATGCACAGGCCACTGCTGGTTGGGACAGCCAGACCGCAGCCTTTCCCCAAGAGTCAGCACCATTTGCAGACTGGGGGGTGGGGGTGGGGGTCACGGGGTGGGACTGGAAGAACAACGATTCAACAAGAAGCAAGCCCTCTCTGAAAACCAGAACCACGTGCAGGCTGCCAGCAGGGGAACAATCAGACCCCAGCCTTTCCCCATGAGTGAGTGCCATTCACAGACTGCAGGGTGTGAAAACAAAGACTCACCAAGAAGCAAGCCCTCCCTGTGAACCAACACCATGCATGAGTAACTGGCAGCTAGGGGACAGCCAGACCCCAGCCCCTTCTGGCATGCAGGCTGGCAAACAAGAAAAACCACCCCTCCTCCATAAGCGACTGGCTGATCCAGAGAAATACAGGCTGCAATGATAGCTACTGAGAAATACAATTTGATGCTTGTGATGTTTTGGTGCTTCACTGACCTTGCAGGTTTGCGCTGGTGGGTTGATCATCTATTCAGAGGATAACAGTACACAGTGTGGCATCTAGGGGGAGATCTCCTTCTGAAGGTGGTAGCCATTGCTAATTCCCTATTATATTGTTTTGAAGTCCTATATCATTTTCATTGTTTTGCTACGTTGGGTTTTATTCTGTGTTGCTTTGTTTGTTTTTGTTATATCCAGTGGCAGGAGCAGCTATCTCAAAGATAACAAGACATATTATAGTAGCCATTTTGGATTTACTATTGTCTTGTTTTGAAGTCCTTTATTGTATTAATTGTTTTGTTTTTATCAGTTCTATTCTGTTCTGTTTTGTTTGATTTTTACTATCTCTAAGGCATCAGCAGCTATTCTGAAGACAACAAGCAGCGTTATGGTAACTATTGTTGATTTTGTATTGTTTTGAAGTCCTGTATCACTTACAATGGTTTGTTTTAATTGGTTTTATTTTCCTTGGTTTTATCCACTTTAAAATAAAATTTAAAAATTTAAAAATAAATAAATTTAGAAGTTCAGATCCTTAGAGATACTGTTAAGAAAATCAGTAAAATTGAAGGAATAAAGTATGGATTGAAGGAATGTATCTGCAAAACAGAAGTATGTCAAAAACTAATATATATGATATAGATATATAATTTTTATAACACACAACTTCATAACACAATAATAAAAGTTAATATAATACATTTAAAAAGCAAAAAGTGTTTGAACAGGCAGTTCACAATGAAAAATATATAAATGTTCAATAAGCACGTGAAAGGTAACCACTATCATTAATCAGCAAAGAAATAAAAATTAAATCTGAATTCAAAATTTAGTTAACTTATCTACCAGAAGGCTAAAATTGAAACACCAAATGATGATAAAAATGAGGGGCAATGATTCTCATATATTATTGGTGGGAGAATAAAGAGCTTTAAAAAAAAATCTAGCCATTACTTATTAAAACAAACAAACAAACAAACTTGAGGTTTGGGCCAAAGCAGAGGTGCCTATCTCCCTCGCTGTTGCAAGGTATCTTGTCTTTTGCACTGGTTCCTTCAAGAGCCTAACCCTATCTTACTGTCTATAATACTTTTATCTGACTTAGCTGCCTGTAGCTTTCCCTCCTCTGAAGAAGTGTTCCCTCCCAAACTGCCATGAGGGAGAAATGAGCGAAGATCAATCTTGTTTCTTCAGGCTGAAAGGGATCACACTTATTGATTGGCAGTCAGATATTCTACAGAGGGTCTGTCTAAAGGCACTCAATAAACATCAGGCATTTTTATATTGGGTAGGCATACAGCTTTTAAGTCTGGAGAAGACAAAGCCAAAGAAATAATTAAGTATGCATGGGCCAAATAATAGAATCAATGTAATAATTATAAATACAGTCAACAAAGATTTCCACCAAAAGTAGCTAGTAATAGCTTCCCATAAGGAGGATAAGAGTAAGATCCAGGGAATTTTAGAGTCTGGTATGTCATTGATTTGTCAAGATAAAAGATAAAACAAATGTACCCACATCCTAAGGATAAACATCAGGGATTGATATTCTAAATAGGTATCAATCACCTTGAGGAAGCCAGGAAGAGCTACTAAACTAATCCCCTATAGGAAAAGCCTTGGTCTGTATTCATGCCAGATTGCTACATGACTCACTTGCTCATTTGATCTTGATTTAATCAATTTTACCTGAGCAATTATACTTGTAATTTTATCGGTTGACCACAGTTTGCCCCATCTCATGATCACTTTGCAAGTTCCCATTTTTCCCCACCTTGAACCATCTCACCTTGTGGTTTTGCTCTATAAAATTTCCTAGAAAAAGCAAGGTCTTTGGCAACCCACTCAGGACCTCTTCTGTTTATCAGACAGAAGCTTTCTTTTCCCCAATAAATATATTCTACTCTTAAAAAAAAAAAAAAAAACTTGTATACATACCTTATGGCCAAAATTTTACTGCTTGGTATTTAAAGAAGAGAAATAAAAAGACTATCTACCTAAACAGAAATACTCAAAGTAGTTTATTCAACAAAACTAAAAACTAGAAATGACTCAGCTGTTAATAGAATAATAAAATGTGGTATGTGGCACAGTAGAATATTATTCAACCAAAAACAAGAAAAATACTATATGTAAAAGCCTGATGAATCTCAAAACACTATGCTAGCTGATGTTACCTTTATTCAAAAGAGTATATACTGTATATTCAATATATACATATTCTAGAAAAGACAAAAGTAATCTATGATAAATATCAAAATAATTTTAATAGGCATTTAGTAGAAAGTTACATTGAAATATGAATATGTGTTAATGCAATGCAAATTTTAAGAATCTAGGTAGGGTATGTATAAATTCTTTCAAATTTTCTTCATTTTTCAAACTTCATTTTTAAAATATTGAAATAAAAAAATACAGGAAACATCTTCAAAATGGTTTAAAAATTTTAATGTGACTCTAAAGAGCAGATTAAGATATAGCTTTATATTTGGAAAAATGAGTGGTAAGTGCCAATTTGAATACTTTTCAGCTGTGTGACCTACATAATCAGTCCTCTACTTCCTCCACTAATGTCATCTGCTCTAAAATGAAGATACAAAGAACTAGGCAACAGAGTACAAGAAGGTTTAGCTAGGAGAAGAAGATTAGTACCTTTGGATAACTTTAATTTCCTCATCATTCCTCACATTTGCTCATCAAGTGTCATTTTAGGGTATCCTGTGCCTTTGGAAAGAATCTTTGCAACAAGTAGGAATATTTGAGCTCAAGGATCAATAAAGGTCTCTTTCAACTTTAGGATTTAAATTATGAACAAATCAGTGATCTTTCACTGAATTTCTTATATTTTCTATGTAATATCTCTATGTATTTTTCATCATTTTGGACTTGAGCATTATACTGCATATAAATGTTGCCTAAAAATACAAATAATATTAAATTATAGTTAACATATGCATGTTTAAATATTTGGGTATATGAGGACAGCTTACCAAACCATTACTGAATTTAGTGTTATATACTCCTTAGCATAGTTGTTAATAATCCAAAGTGATACACACTAAAATTCAAAGCAAAGCCATGGCATCCCCTAAAAGACAAAGTATATTTACTAGTACAATACTTAATTTATAAATTGTATTCTCAAAACTATTTATTATGAATACTTTGAAGAAAAGGCCATTGACAGAATGGAGAAAGTTTAAGTTCTAGAAAATGAATCCATTTTGAATCCTATTAAACAAGGGGGGGAAACTGGGTCATATAGGCCAGCAAAACAATAATAAAATGACTACAGTTCAAAATTTTTTAAAAATTTTGTTCATTCATTATAAAAACTTAAAAGATGACACGAATGAGTGTTCAAAATCTCTTCAAGCTTATATGAGAAATACTCACTTGATGTTTCGTCATCATCACTGCATCGTCAATTATAGCTCATTACGCTGACTCTAAAGTGAAAGAGCCCAGCATGGAATTCCAACACAGCTGGGAAACATTGTGAAGACTTGGCATGCAGAACACAGATTTAATTTTTGCTGCTTTCTATTTGAAGAGATTTTATAGCAAAAAGTAATGTAATAGATGTACTTAACATAGTCATAAAGAAGCTTTAAATTTGACTTTGCTTATCTTTTTGAATGAAGCCTTTTGGGGAATAACTAAGCACTTTTATAGTATGTCTTTTAAGATTTCTCAGGAATGAATAGCTTTTATTAGCAAATTAAATATGTTGGAAATAAAGTTCATTGTCTTCCAAGGGAGGAAAATCTGTTTGAATACACCTTTTAAGATTCACTTTTTAAGGAAATTTGGAACCACTTCAAAATGCTGACATTTTGACTTTTACTACAATTGTCTCCTTTCTGTGTGCTGAAAAACTAAAATACTTTCTATTTTCTTATTTTTACACTAATTCATTTGAACTTCTGCACTCAGAGACACTAGAACAATAAATTTACATATAAATATTCACATAAATATATTCATGAATAAGCTACATTGTTTGTTTGTTTGTTGGTACCAGATATTGAACTCACAACCTTGTGCTTGCCAAGCAGGCAATTAAGCTACATTTGTAAATATTGCTGTTTAGTTTAAATGTTTCTCAAAATTCTCTCTGTAGAGTTAAGAGAAACTGCTATAATGCAAAATACCACTGCTATATATTTCCAATGCTAGATGAATCTTAATAGAGATATGACAAAAAACACAATACAAAATGTTTCATGTGTTCCAGTATGTGCAAATTAACAGTATATCCAAAATAACTAACTACGAGCTATCATGCAAACTTCTAGGATAATAGTTTTCAAACAGAAATAATTTGGTAGCACGATGGGACATTCGGTAATTATCATGTTTTATCATGGCTAGAGGATGAAGTTTCCTACTGGAATTTAGCAGGCAGAGCCAAGAATGGTGCAAGAAATCCTCCAAAAGGCAGGACAATCTTCCCAAATAATTACCCACATGAAATATCAATCATGTTGCAATGAATAAACTCTGTTCTAGATGAAAATCAAATTCCAAAGCCCGTTTAATGCACTAGACAGCAAAACAATTAATGCATGTGATAATATGCAGAATAGCCAACACATTAAATGTGTAGTGATATAGTCTGCAACTTTTGTTCTTTCCAGGTTGACCTAACAGGGAATCAAGTCATACTGTACGTAGAAAATGTTAGTACATTTGGGAGGAAAAACAGATCATGTTCTTATGAAAAAAGAATGCCACAAACAAGAAAAATAGACTGGCTACTGTTGCTCAGATCCATATTAGAAATTAGTTTTTCTCGCCAATGGAAGTAGAAAATAGCGCTGCTTTACGAATAGCAGTGTTTGGGCACAAAAATTAAGGGGATAAGTGGAGCCTTAAAATCCAACACAGGTTCTACTTGCAGAGCTGAAGGGAAATCAAGCAAAGACCACCCTATGGGGCTGTGTCTATCCAGATACAGAACCTTTCAACTTCATTTCAGACATGCCACATATGCCACCGATCTTCTGTCATCACGGCAGTTCATTCACTCCAAAACAGAAAATGAAAATCTTTCCCTATGTTCATAACTCTCTTTGGGATAAGTTAGGGATACAGGAGCTGGGGGAAAAGAAATAGGTGAAAATTATCTTAAAGGGTGTGTTCAAATGATCTTAAAGGGTGCGTTGATTACTTTTTTTCTTGTTGCTGAGACAAAATACTTGATGCCCAAAATGAAGGAAGGAAAGGTTTATTTAGCTTACAATTTTTAGAGGTTTCATTTCATAATCAGCTGGCTCCAAGACAGGGTGGCATGGCTGAGGGGCAACAAGGTTGCTGTGGCAGATACCAGAAGCAACAAGAGTAAATAGGCAAAAAGGGAAAGAACTTCTTTATCTCCCTTTTATTGTGTGCTGGCTACTTGCCCCTGGGCAGGTGCAGCACTCACACTGCCAATCCCAGAACTAGACAATGAACCAATCATAAATAGTGGACTAAGCTGCCTGTGAAAAGCCTGCCTTCATGACCACATGAGGCTTTGCAGGGGCATTTAAACACAAACCATAACAAAGAGGTCTGAGTTATGTTAAGTGCTGTTATGAGGCCTAGGTTAATTCATTTTATATTTTACACCTGAAATAGATCTAAAATTGGGCTACTACAAACAAATAAGTGAAACATGAAAAGGTCCAAAAATATGTGGGAAAAAATAATTAAGAGCCAGGGGTTAGAATCAGAAAACGTTGGACAAAGGCATGGGGTACAATGTGGGGAAAGAGATCCCCAGAACAAAGAAAAAGTGGCTTTAATAGCATTTTACATGGTATTTCAGTCAACGAAGGAGCTATTTCTTTAGGATTTTATGATATAAAATAAGCAAAAAAGTAAGGCAGATACTTAGAATTTTTCTCTGGCATACTAGGTAAACAAAATTTCATAGCAACCACTAGAGAAAGACTTTGCTTTATAAGCTCTTTGAGCTTTTACACATGGAGAAACTGAGAACAGAAATCTTAAATAATGACTCAAGAATTACTGTGAATTGAAGTAGAAAAAAGAGGAACCTAACCTGGACTAGAACAAAGATGATCCCATTATCCAAAGTGGATAAAACTTTTAATCACATTCTAATTAAAAATATGTAGGAGAGGAGTTTTAGTAATCATTGATAAGAAAGTTCAATCCACAGTCCAAGCATTCAACAATACAAGACTTATTTCAACATTTTATGTAAACACCCACCTTTGTAGAACTTTAAAGGTTCTGCTAATCATATTCAAACCATAATTATCTCTGAAGGTTTTCCTATGTGCAAACTAACATCTAGAATGTATTCCTCCTCAGGTGGCTTCCCACATCACATACAGACTGTTGGATCTGTGGTGTGCATGAGCATGCAGTAGCTTGCAACATCATAATTTTCATGTGTGTATGAAAGCAAACACACAGCAACTATGCATTTTGTAAAGTAATCCATGTAAATCACAGCTCAGTAGTCCTTTCTGAGCTCTGAGCTATTTTAAGGAAAGATGAAAATGCCAACATTAACAAACATTAGCGTTAGAAGCTTTAGTGTAGTTCAGGGGCAAACCTTTTATGGCCAACTTTTTCCTTAACTACCCAGTGAAATAAGCCCACAATTACTTTGAAATAGTTTAAAAAAAACATACAAATATATTTGATATGGAGGTTTTGATATTTTTCCTTTCAAAGCTAATGGATGCTATTTTGGAAATTTATGTTTCATTTGAAGGAAGCATAATAAACTGCTTGCTTTGTATTGATTGAAAAAAAGATATATTAAACATTCCATGTAAATTAGTTTAATTTTGGCCATGGACCCCAATTGATAATTCTTGGGGCTTCCCTCATCTCTCATAAGGCTGCATAAATGTTCGGGCAAATCCTTAATTACTGGCATTTAATTCATATAGATGATCATTCTTTTGGTCTGCCTGCTCTTGTCTGTCTTGATCTGCTTCCCTCTTGCATGCCATGCTTGGGACATGGGAACCTTCAGGAATGATTGAAATCTCGTTATAAAAAGCCTACTCTCTGGAATACCAATAGGAAAGAGAAGAGAAAAGAAAAGGAGAGAGAGAGAGAGAGAGAGAGAGAGAGAAAAGAGAAGAAGAAAAAAGAAAAGGAAAGAAAGAAAGAAAGAAAGAAAGAAAGAAAGAAAGAAAGAAAGAAAGAAAGAAAGGCATCAAGATATTTCCAGAACATACACATGCCCCCTTTCATTCCCCAGGAAGTTTTCACTTCTTAATGTGCTCAACAACCTTCACACATTACTATTTCTTCTTCAAAAGGTTTAGGTTTTGCTCTTTAATAAATGGTGCTGGAAAAACTGGTTTTCCATATGCCAACAACTAAAACTAAACCCATGCCTACCACCAAGCACTAAAGTCAAAATGGATCAAAGATCTAAATATTAAAACAGAAACACTAAATATAGTGGAAGAGAAAATAATTAGAAATCTTGAAAACAAAGGAGTAGGCAGAATTCATGAATAAAAACCAAACTGACAAAAAGTACTTCAAAGAATCAACAACTGGGATGCATCTTATTAAAAAGTTTTTACACATCAAAAGAAATCACTAACAGTGAAATTCCCACAGATTGGGAAAAAATTTGAGCCAACTGCCCCTCTGACAAACATTTCTATCTACAACATATAAAGAATTGAAAAAAATCAGCCCCCTAATATTCAAAGATCCAATCCAAACATGGGCATCTGAAATGAATACACAATTCTCAGATGAAGAAATACAAATGGAAAATAAACATATGAAAAAAAGGTTCAACATAATTGATCATTCAAGAAATCATATCAAAACAACACTGAGATTCCATCTCATCACAGAAAGAATGGCTTTGGAGAAAAAAGAATTCTCCACTGTTGGTGGAAGTGTAAACTGATACAACCATTGAGAAATCATTGTGGCGATTCCCCAAAAATCTAGGATTAGAGGTCACATTTGAACCAACTTTCCCTTTCTGGGTAGTTTCTCAGAATTAAAAACATGATATCACAGTGATATACACACACCCATGTTCATAGTAACATAATGTGTCAATAGCTAGGTCTTGGAAACAACTCATATGCCCATCAAGCATGGAATGGATAAAAAAAGACATGGTATTTCTACACAACAGAATACTACTTGCTATAAATAAGGTTAAACTCTAGGCTTTTATAAGTAAATGGATGCAATTTGAGACCACACTCATAAGTGAAATAAATCAGACTCACATGTGTAAATATAGTATTGTTTTCCTAGTCTAAGAAACTGAAAAAGTAAATAAGATCCAAAATCTACAATAGACATTGTGAAAGGGAAAGAAACTGCCCAAAAGGAAGAACACCTGAGATGGAGGAAAGGAGAAAAGAAGTTAGGGAAAAGAAAAAAAAATGTGTGTGTGTGTGTGTGTGTGTGTGTGTGTGTGTGTGTGGTATATATGTGTGTGTGTGTGTGTGCATACACAAGATAACTAAGATAATTATACTACTAATTTCTTTCAGTTCATTGAAGAGAATGGTTAGAAGACAGTGCTTGTATTGTCTGATAAATTTTTCATGCCTATATCTTGTAATCTGAGAAATTACATTGGAGATAAATATGCAATCTATTAATCATTATTAATTTCCTATTATACAGTAATGAAATTCTGTATCATTATTTTTACTGTTTGTTTGTTTGTTTATACAGGGGATCAAACTCACAACCTCATGCTTACCAGGCAGATGCTTGAGTCATTGCAGTAAATCCATCACATTGTTTTTTTTTCTTTAACATAAAAAACAAAATAATTTTTTAAAAATTTTTTAAAGCTTCAAGTTTATGTCAAACAAAAGAACAGTCTTTGAATTCAGGCCCTTTTTCTTTCCATTTTCTCCAATTTCTGAGGCAAGATATGACTAAGCCTACTTACTACAGGGAGAACCCATACACGATATTGTTACAAATTATCCTTTCACACATAGTTAATAAACATACAGAACTATGTGTTT
Organism: Hydrochoerus hydrochaeris; assembly: GCA_004027455.1. Taxonomy (NCBI): domain Eukaryota; kingdom Metazoa; phylum Chordata; class Mammalia; order Rodentia; family Hydrochaeridae; genus Hydrochoerus; species Hydrochoerus hydrochaeris. The sequence goes on from PVLA01000703.1 coordinate 351,153, forward strand.
CGTGTGTAAGATATAACTTCAGTATGTGAGCTCCCCCAAGTGGCAAATGTGGAGATAGTCACACCAATATTTAAATCAGTGATCGAAATATCCATCCACTAGGCTATGAAAGTACCATCTTTATTTCAGACCCCCCCAATCATAGTTGCCTGTGTTAACAAATCCGAGCTTTTCACTGTCCCATAAGAGTTGATTGCCAGAGGGCCAGTTAAAATCAGCAATTTTACCATAAATTGTCAATAATGCCATATGAAAGAAATTGTTCTTAAGTAAAGCTAAAAAATCCATTACATCAATGTTGACAAAGGCAGTGTTACCTTTCAGGGAACTAAGGCTGTAGCTAATAAGTACAAAAAATCTGCATATATATTTTGAAAATTAAGGAGACTAAGTCTTCTACATTACATCCTATGGAGATAGGAAAGGGATCCTATTGTTTGAAGTACAATTTATTCTGATGGTTACAGATATAGATCTTCCATTAGTCACCCCAGCCAATCAAGCTAGATTTCAAAGCTTGGTTTATAACAGCCCTGTTATAAACCAACTACTCCTGAGTAGCAAATTACTTTCTTTCATTCCAGCATCACTGACAACAATACAAAATTGTTTATACAAATATGCTACATAATAAAATTGGTTAGAATCAGTCATATAGTTGCAATGTTCACTTTCCATTTAAATCAGGTTACCTTGCTGGATTAGCAGATTCTTTTATCCCATTATCTCTGTAAGCTGTCATTTATTGGAGCTGTACCCTTAACTGTCAAATTATCTGAACCCTATTGATGCACAAAGGTCAAGACTTTTTTGTCTTCCTGGGCTTCGTTTTTGTACAGTAAGAAATGTAAATGGTTCTATCAGATGAAACCCACTTACCAGAAGCATCTAGTCTCCACTTTAAATCTGTACACTAATTTTCACCTCTCTAAGTAGTAAGTAGAGGCACGTTATAAGATACCAGGCCTATATGTAATACACTGAATAACTACTATGAAGATAATAATACACAGTATATTAATTATTGTAACTCTCCTACTAACCTGTTTTGAAACTCAGTTTTATTCTCATTTTTATTTTTTTCTCTTTAAAATTAAAAAATACTAAAGAAAGAAAAAATAAACATATAATTGGTAATTATAGTATAAAAAGTCATATAAGATATGTAAAGAATTTACCACCTTATTACTAAGATTAATAGGGAACATGAATAACAAAACCTCTCAAAATTTTCTACAATATAGAACATTAGCTAGTGCCAATAAAGCAGAACTTATCTTAGCACTAGATCATTTTGCATGAACAATCATTCCTACAGCTAATTTGTCTTGCTATATTACTTTTATTTGCAATATATATAGGACTAAAGATTTATTGGACAGTTTAAAACAGAAACAAGTTATTCTAACTTCAGCACTGTTGCCAAGCAAAAAGAATTTATGTGACCAGCATTTATTCTTTATTTGAAAAAATCTAAGCATATTTCCTTCATTTAAATTTTCTCATGAAATCATTTTCTACAGAGAAGTGAATATTTAGAATGTGCAACTTCATTCTTATCCAGTGCAGAGAAGATAAATATTTTCATAAATAAAAAGCAATAGGCCATATCTTTGCCCTCCTCTTTAACTGTTTCCACATGAGTGTGTATGCAATGGTAGAAGTCTGTTTCACACTGGGCAGTGCAATTGAATATTGATGGAATTTGCTATCAGTTTGGTTTATGTTAGCACAGAACATAAAGGCCATGTTTCCTCTAAATTCAACAGGCTTAATTTGATTTGACCAATTAATTATAGAGTGATTTCAAAAGTAAATCAACTTAAAAAACTATATTAAAGACAGTGCATATAACTATATATTTTTCAATGAAGTTCTCCTTAATAAGGAGTCAAAGTCAGCATACCAGAGGAGTAATACAGCTCCTTTTTATGAACTCCAATCTAAGATAACATAGCAGAACTTTCATTTAAATCTATATATAATTGCTAAAAGTTTCATAATTTAGAGATGGCATAAACAGAAGTAAAAGGAAAAAGTATGGAGGCACATAAAGTTTCACTTGTATTGCAACATAAGTCAAATTTATAGTAAGTTCTGAGAGTGCTCAAATAAGTTAGCATACAAGTACTTGTTCCCTTCAAATGATAATTATACATCCAAGGTCAATAAGGAAAACACTTTCTTCATTCCCTGCCCCAAATAGCTAAAAATATATTTCAAAAGTATCAGCCACGTCAAGTAGAAAATATAGCTAAGGTCTTCCCCATCTTTCTATTAATGCACTGTACTTACATATTTTTAAAGAACTATTAATGAAAGAGATTTGGTTAGAGTCAATACTTGAAGATAATAAAAGCAAAATATGAAATAATAGACATGCACTAAATATGCACTTCAAAATTAAATAAAACCATCTTATATATACAAAATTTAAGAATTTATTTTTATAGGTATAAAACCTAATTTAAGTCATTATTTTCTATCTATTATATAATCAGATTATATACTATAATGTTAGATACCCTAAGAAACACACAAAGCATTGCTACTCAAAAAGTTGTTCTTACAGAGATATAACACATTCTCATAAAAATTATTAAATACTTGACAGGATATGGCTATCATATGTTAGTATCCTGCTGTCAGATGATGCTGAGTTTAAGTTTTTAAAATATCAATTTATATCTTTGATTCTTAATAGCTCCTCTTTCCCAAAAACATACTTCCAAGAGTACCAGCACCTTTCCAGCACTGTTCATATCTCCTCAAGTCTGTCTTCCTGTTTTCTGGTGAAACTAAGCCTTCTTCACAGTGGTTCTATTTTTCTAAACTCTCAACTCAAATATCTTATCATAATATTTGGATCAGAGTAAAACTGTAACAATATAGATTCCAGGCTGGGGATTTAGCTCAGTGACATAAGCACCTAGCTGGCAAGCATGAGGTTGTGAGTCAATCCCCGGTACCAAAAAATTATATATATATATATATATATATATATATATATATATATATTCCTTCTCTGAACACTTTCAAAATGAAAATAAATTTTTCATCCAACATTTTTGTACCTTTTCTTCTATTTACATTTTCTTTACCTTATAAATGCTACATATGTATTACTAAAAATTTTTCATTTAGCATTATGTTAATGATAGCTTGAATTTATAAATTTAATTCATTTTTTAGATTTTATTTTTTAACAAAAAATTAAAGTCTCAGTTATAAAACAGCTCACACATATATTATTTAACTTAAATTAATTCCAACTACAGTTCATACTGTAGATGAAGTGGAGTTTCAGATTTGAACTTAAGCATAATTTCAAAACTTAAAAATGACAGCACACAAATTCCTATGTATTCCTTAAATAGAAAATCTAGAATTGTTTTTATCACTCGTTAAAGTGGTTATTCAGATACCCCACCAGGCTGGTGGCTGAAAGCAGAAAGCCTGCACAGATAGTCAAGGAAAGACCAGTAGGTGGCCTTCTTCGTGTCCTTTCCTACAGGCTTGTGCTGAAAAGAACCATGAAAAAAACACAACATAAAATATGAACACATTCAGAACCAGTATGGCCCAGCTGTTGTCAGGAAACAAGTCAACAGCTTTGTGTGAGTATGCAAGTTTATAGTCTTACAGCAGAGAAATAACATAGGAGATCTAGACTTCTTTTTAACTGGGGTAGAGGGGCACATTAACACAATAGATAGTGACTAACTGTGGTGATTCATCAGGCTTAAAATAGCCTCCACTTCAGTTTCAAATCCTGAAAAGGGGGTGGGGGTATTTGATGTCTGAGATTTATGAAAGAGTAGTCAAAACTCATAGAGTTAGAATTTCTAGTATTTCTAAATAATTTTTAATAAAAAAGTTATGTATCATCCATATATTTAATTCTACCATTCAGTTGTTCTGCACACCTCAATGGTATAAAATAAAACTGGAAAAATGTAATGTTTCACAGAAGTAGAAATTACTAGATTTTAGTAAAAATTTCTAGTATAGTTTTAAATAAAATTTTGTATATTATAGAAATTATATTCAAAAGGACATAAAACTGCATTATGAAATCTGAAGTTTATTTTAACATTTCTCCCCAAAAGAAAGCAAAATCTTCACTATTAAACTGTAGGAAAAAGTACTGTAGAAGTATAGAGTACCTTACATGTATATTATTTAATACAAATCAATTCTTACAACAGATTGTGTTATAGATGAAACTGAGTCTATCTCAATTATTCAATACTTATTAATATTTTATATACTATGATGAATATTATATGAATTAAAATTAAACTAATTTGAAAAAACTACATTTTCTGATGAATCACGAGCTTCATTTGTGAAACTCAGATGCCACCTGTTGTTTAGAAAAATAAATACAATATCCTTTTTGGAATCTCTAGGTCCAACTATTGTGCATACAGAACAGAGAATAACTCTCCAACTATTTATAATAGAGATTTAAAGACACAAAAATATGAAGTGAAGCTCTCTGAAATTTGTATTAGGTTTATATATAATTTCCTATATGCTGTCATACTTTTTCTGCCTAAAGACTTCTCTTAACATTTCATATATACTAGAGAGGAATGATTTCTGCCTTTTATTAGGTAAAATGAACTATTTTTCTTGTATAAGAAAGATTATTTCAACTTAAGGTTTGAAAGATATTTAGTAAGTATATAGTTTTACTTATTTGACATATTTATTACTTACTTGACTTTTTTCTTTCAGGATTCTTAAGATAATTCCCTCTGTTTTCTTTGGAACTGCAGTTTTCTATAGAAATCTGCTGTCATATTTTTGTTGCTATTCTTTAAGTAAAATTTATGAAGCTGCCTTCAGCTATAGTATATAAACCAAATTCAAAAAATATTTGTAATTTCTACATTTTCACAAGTCAAGTATATTTAATTATAAACATTCACAAATGGTTTTGATCTCCTTTCATTGGCAGTGCATAAGTACTTTTAAAATAAATTATTTACCAAAACAGATAAATATAATAATCATAAATATAGATTTTTTACATATCTGAAGAAAATGTGCCATTATCTTCAATATTTCTAATTAGCAGTTCTAGATGAGATCACTGTCCTTATTTTGAATATTGATTAAGTTAGTCTTTGAAATGACATTATTTCCTTTGGTGGTATTAAATTTGATTTTCTCATTGACAAGATATACTTCTAAAATTAAGGCAAGCATCTGATTTACCCCTTTGGCAAAGAGGTAAAGAGGATAAAACAAACTTTCAGTTGGCTGCCTTAATACTTTTTAGAAACCTTAGAAAATGCATGAGGGCGCTGTCAAGGATATCTAAAATGAAATTTTTCGAGCCAGCAGGACTCAGATTCCAGCATTGGACCCTCACCTCATGCTCTGGTGGAATCCCAGCGCATGGAGGGGGACTTGGAGCCTGCTCCCAGGTGGTAAGACCATGCACTACATCCCAGACCACCCCAGGCCATGCACAGGGACAGGGGCCCAACAGGGCCATGACCAGTGACCACCAAGCAGCCAGTAGGGCCCAGATTCCAGCCTCGGGCCCTGACCCTGTGCTTTGGTGTAATCCCAGTGCACAGAAAGGGATTTTGAGCCTGCTCCCAGGCGGTAAGACCACGTGCTGCTTCCCAGACCACCTGGGACCACACACAGGGGCACTGGCCCAACGAGGCCATGCCCAGTGAATGCCAAGAAGTGAGCTGGACCCAGATTCCAGCCTCAGGCCCTGACCGTGCACTCTGGTGGAATCCTAGCACACGGAAAAAACTTGGAAATTAGCTCCCAGAGGCAAACCTTTGGCTACAGTGGATTAACTGTACCAGTGTGGTGAGTATGCCCCTAAAATAGAGGTGTACAGTGAGTAAACAGGGTCCATAGTAAAGCCCCCTTCAACTAACTGTAAGACCTTGGTGAGTCTGAAAAGAGTGTGGGTGACCCCCTCCTACACACAGAAAACATCAGGTAGAGTGAAAATGGCAAAGCAAAAAAGCCAAATGCAGTCTAAAAGATGTAGTCCACCAGAAGCAACTGCAGGACATATTGAAATAGAGGACCCCAAAAGTAACACACTGGGAATCTCTGAAAAGATAGCAAGCAAAATAAAAAAACAACTCCATAAGGCTATAGAGGAAATCAAACTAGAAGTACTCTCCCACATAAAGACAGAAATAACAATCTTCGTAAAGGAGTTGCTGAGCACAGCTAAAGAAGAAATAGAGAAAAAAGTAAAGGAGCATGGGAAACTGATTGGAACCTTGAGTGAACAATATAGAAAACATGCAGAATTCATGAAACAAACTCAAAGAGACATCCAAGAAACAAAAAATTCTATACAAAGCTTGCAAAACTGCTTAAGTGAAGCTGAAGATAGGATTTTGGACCTTGAGGACAAGATCACAATTAGTGATCATGAAAGGATAGAACTTTTAAAAATAACAAAGCAGCATGAAGTGACAATCCAACAGCTTCAAGATGATGCCAAGAGAAAAAAATATAAGATTAATAGGCATCAGTGAAGAGGCAGGAGTCAAAGCAAATGATGTAGCCAAAATATTCACGGAAGTGATAGAAGAAAATTTCCCAAACATGGGGAAAGAATCTGATATGCAGATAAGTGAGGCATATAGAACACGAGTCACAATCAACATAAATCCATACCCAGACACATAATAATTAAGATCTCAGACATACAGCAATAAAACAATACTAAAAGCTGTTAGAGAAAAGATACAACTCATCTATCAAGGAAAGCCCATTAGATTCAGAGCAGACTTTTCAGCACAAACCCTCAAGTCAAGAAGAGCTTGAAGTGAGGTATTTCAAGCCCTAACAGAAAACAACTTTCAACCCACACTGATGTACTCAGCAAAACTTTCATTCAAATTTAATGGAAAAACAAGATACCTCCATGACAAAGAACAACTGAAGAAATTCACATCCACCAAACCAACCCTAGAAGGAGTACTGAAAGACATAGTACACAGAGATAAAAATGACCACAATCCCCAAAATAACAACAGAAAGAAACCACCAGGTAGGATAAGCAATTAAATAATGGGAAAAGCAGAAAGCAAACAACTGAAACATAACATGGCAAAGTCAAGCCAGTACATATCAGTGATATCCATAAATGTAAATGGCCTCAATTCACCTATAAAAAGAAATTGACAGAATGGATCAAGAAACATGATCCCACAATATGCTGTATACAAGAAACATATCTGGCCCAAAAGAAAACTCATAGATTAAAAGTCAAAGGATGGAAAACAGTATTCCATGCAACAAGAATCCAGAAAAAAGCAGGGGTAGCTATGCTAATTGCAGACAACCTGAACTTCAAACCTAAAATGATTAAAAGAGATAAAGGTCACTATATACTCGTTAGTGGAAAAATTCAAGAAGAAGAACTAACAATTATAAATATATATGCACCAAATACAGAAACACCCACCTATGTAAGACAGACACTAATGGACCGGAAAAACCAAATACACAAGAACACAATTATAACAGGGGATCTTAACAGCCCATTGTCACAAAGAGATAGATCAACTAGTCAAAAAGTCAGCAAAGAAATAACAGAACTGAATCATACCTGTGAGCAATTGGACTTAGTAGATGTTTACAGAGTATTCCACACAACCACATCAGAATACACATTCCTCTCAGCAGCACATGGGATATTCTCCAAAATAGACCATATATTACCCCATAAAACATTCTTAAGTAAATGCAAAGGTATTGAAATCATCCCATGCATGATATCTGACCATAGCACACTGAAACTGGAAATTAATGGCAAAAGAAACTGCAAAACCCACATAAATGCATGGAAATTAAATAAGAACCTTTTGAACAACCAGTGGGCAACAGATGAAATTAAAGAAGAAATAAAGAAATAAAACAATACACTAATCTGTGGGATGTAATGAAAGCAGTCTTAAGAGGGAAATATATAGCAATACACTGTCATATCAAGAAAACAGAATGAGCACAAATAAAGAACCTAATGTTCCATCTCATGGAGCTGTTCTCTAGAAAAAGAAGAGCAAGCTAAACCCAAGGCTCATAGAAGAGAGGAAACTGTAAAGATTAGAGCAGAAATCAATGCAATTGAAACTAAAAAAGCAATACAAGGAATTAATGAATTAAAAACCAGGTTCTTTGAGAAAATAAACAAAATTGACAAACTCCTAGCTAAGAAAGAAAAAACCCAAATTCATGCAATAAGAACTGAAAAGGGAGAAATTACTACAGATCCCATGGAAATTCAAAAGATCATGAATACCTACTTTGAAAATCTCTACTCACATAGAGTGGAAAACACAGAGGAAATGGACAGATTTCTAGAAACATATGAAATACCAAAGCTCAACCAAGAAGATATAGCAATTTTGAACAACCCAACAACAGCTATTGAAATTGAAAATGTAATTAAAAACTTACCAACAAAGAAAAGCCCAGGTCCTGATGGATTCACACCTGAATTCTACAAGAAATTTAGAGAAGACTTGATGCCAGTACTCCTTAAACTCTTCAATAAAATTGAGAAGAAAGCAATCCTCCCTAAATCATTCCTGGAGGCAAGTATTACTCTGATACCAAAACCAGAGAAAGATCCAACCAAAAAGGAGAACTACAGACCAGTCTCACTAATGAACATTGATGCAAAGATTCTCAATAAAATATTGGCAAATAGAATGCAGCAAATCATCGAGAAGATTATACATCATGACCAAGTGGGGTTCATTCCAGGAATGCGAGGATGGTTTAACATACACAAATCAATAAATATAATACACCACATCAACAGAGCCAAAAACAAAAACCACATGGTAATCTCAATAGATGCAGAAAAAGTTTTGAACAAAGGCCAACACATGTTCATGATAAAAACCCTTCAGAAACTCAGAATACATGGTGCCTACCTCAACCTGATAAAGGCCATCTATGAAAACCCAACAGCCAACATTATACTAAATGGACAAAAACTGAAATCTTTCACTTTAAAATCAGGAACAAGACAAGGATGTCCACTATCACCACTCCTTTTCAATATAGTTCTGGAAACACTAGCCAGGGCAATCAGAAAAGAGAGAGAAATAAAAGGAATAAAGTTAGGAAAAGAAGAAATTAAATTATCACTATTTGCAGATGACATGATACTCTATATAGAAGACCCCAAAAACTCCATTAAAAGACTACTAGAGGTAATAAGTTCAGCAGTGTAACTGGATACAAACTCAATGCTCAAAAATTAATAGCATTCCTGTACACAAAAACTCACTGAGAGAGAAATTATGGAAATATTGTCCTTTACAATAACATCTAAAAAATGAAATACTTAGGAATCAACCTAACTAAAAATGTAAAAGGCCTATATACTGAAAAGTATACTACACTGAAAAAGGAGATTGAAAAGAATTTTGGAAAATGGAAAGATATTCCTTGCTCTTGGCTAAGAAGAACCAACATTGTGAAAATGGTCATACTCCCCAAACTGTTATACAGATTTAATGCAATCCCAATCAAAATACCATTAACATACCTCACAGATCTAGAGAAAACACTACTAAAATTCATTTGGAAACAGAAGACACCTAGAATAGCAAAGGCAATTCTAGGCAACAAAGGCAAGGCAGGAGGTATCTCAATTCCTGACTTGAAACAGTACTATAAAGCCAGAGTGATAAAATCAGCTTGGTACTGGCAAAGAAATAGACCTGAGGATCAATGGAACAGATTAAAAGATGCAAGCACAACTACAAAGACACTCAGCCACCTGATATTTGAAAAGGGGCTAAATATGTCCACTGGAAGAAGGATAGTCTCTTTAATAAATGGTGTTGGAAAAATTGGCTCTCTACATGCCAAAGACTGAAACTAGATCCAAGCCTATCACCATGCACAAAACTAAAGTCTAAATGGATCAAAGACCTCAATATTAAAACAGAAACACTAAATCTACTGGGAGACAAGGTAGGTAGAAGTCTTGGGGACATAAGGATAGGCAGAGAATTCATGAACAAAATGCAAACTGCACAGGAAACACTTCAAAGAATCAACAACTGGGATCTCAGATTATTGAAAAGTTTCTGCACTTCAAAGGAAATCACAGAGTGAAAAGAAAACCCACAGAGTGGGAAAGAATTTTAGCCAGAAATCTCTCAGACAAAGGACTTATATCCAGAACATATAAAGAACTGAAAAACATCAAGCTCCCCAAATTCAGAGACCCTCTCCAAAAATGGGCATCGAGATGAACACACAGTTCTGAGAGAAAGATATACAAATTGCAAATAAATACATGAAGAAATGTTCACCATCACGGTCATTCAAGAAATGCAAATTAAAACAACATTGAGATTTCACCTCACTCCGGAAAGAATAGCTGCCATCAAGAAATCAACTGATAACAAGGTGAGGTTTGTTGGTGAGGCTTGTTGGTAAGTTGGGGAGGCTGCGGGGGAAAAAGGAACACTGCTCCACTGTTGGTGGGAATGTAGACTGTTGCAGTCACTATGGAAATCCATATGGAGAAGTCTCAGAAGACTAGGATTGGAAGTTCCATTCAATCCAGCTATTCCCCTCCTGGGTATTTTCCCAGAAGAACTGACAAGTTCATATCACAGTGATATATGTGCACCCATGTTCATAGAGGCACAATTTGTAATAGCTAAATCTTGGAAACCAGATGCCCATCAACTGCAGAGTGGATGAAAAAGATGTGGTATTTTTACACAATGGAATATTACTCAGCTATAAAAAGGATGATCTTGAAGCCTTCATAGGTAGATGGGGACAACTTGAGACTATCCTCATAAGTGAAATAAATAAGAATCATATTTATCAATATTATTGTGTCTCTAGCGTAAAAAGTGATAAGAACTATAAGAGTAATAAAACCCAAAATGTGTAATTGCTATTGTAAAAAAGAAAGGAAAAGAAAGTGCTCTAAGGGATATAACTGCATGTATGTTTGAGTGTGTAAAATAGATGACCATATTGCTGAATCTTTGTTGGATCTTTGAGCAGAACTGTTTGCAGTCTCATTGTTTGAATGTCTACTATGTATCCTTTAAATTTGTAACTTGAACAACTACATCCAAGATGACAATATGTAATTTATCAACTAGTGATTAATTAGTGTTTTTTTCTCTTTTTTCCTTTTTTCTGTTAGAATTCTGTATTGTTGCTACCCTTTTTTCTTTTGCTTTTTTTCTCTTTAAATAAATTGTAAATAATTTGCTATTGTGAAAAAAAGAGGAAATAGGAAGTGCTATGAAAGATATAACTGCAAGAATATTTAAGTGTGTAGGATTGATAACCATGCTTCTAAGTTCTTGTTGGATTGTTGAACAGATCTGTTGCAGTCTCACTGCTTGAATGTCTACTTTGTATGCTCTAATTTTGTAACTTGGTCAACTATTTCTAAAAGGACAATATGTAATTTATCAGCCAGTGATCTCTTACTGTTTATTCTCTTTTTAAAAAAATTCTGTAATAGTTCTACCTTTTTTGTTTTTTCTCTTTAAATTAAAAAAATTTTAAATGAAATTTTTTCAATTTTTTTGTGGGTTTCAATTACTCAGGACATCACAGACCTACATAAAATATCAAAGGAAATTAAGTATATTTAAGACATATATATTTTTTCTTTGATTGGTTTAGATTTATGGTACATAATATAATTGCACTCATCTTGGGAAGCTGGTACATATACATATTGCATTTTAATTATTTTACTTCTCCTCTCCCTGTCTTTCCCCATCCCCAGATGACCTTTCCATTCCACAAAATCTACCTTCCTACTTCTTATCATCTCTTTTCTTTTTGCTCTTTAAATGGTTTATGTTTTTGATTTCTTATATAAGAGAAATCACATGATATTTAGCCTTGTGTTGGATTTATTTCACTTACTATATGGTCTAAAGATGTATCCATCTCCCTGCAGATGACTCAAATATATCCTTTACATCTGAGTAGTATGCCTTTATAGTTCACTAGTATTTCTTCATTCATCTGTTGATGGTCATATAAGCTACTTCTAATTGAAAAAAGTCAAAGTAATCACTTAATATTTCTAGTTCAATGCCAAAGAAAATATTTTAGGGGAAAATACAGTAATATACTTTTTACTTCAATAAGGATTAGTCCTTTTTCCCACTTCATCTTCTTTCTCTCCATCTAAATTATATAATAGAAGGTGGACTTTTTCTTAATTACTCCTGAGTCAGCAATTCTCAAAATCCAGGTTGAGGAGAGAAGACAAAAATAGCAGAGAAAATCTGTGAGTGTGTTATGCCTAGATCATTAGTAGCTACCCAACAAAATATAGTACATTCACCACTCCTTCTTCCACAGATTTACAAAGACAGTTGACTGCATAGAACTCATATCATGACAATCATTTCTTTTATCTGTTTACAAAGTATATATAATACTGTTGATTTTGTGAAATTTGATGTTTTGTTTGTATACAAACATGTAAATGTAGTGACATATATATGTATGTATAATCATTTGAAATAATATATATATAATCCTTGAAAGTATTATTAGTAGCAGGCTTTTCCCTACATAGCCTTCAAAATCCTAAAACGATGTAAACAAGACTGAACCAATTTAGTTGATAGAATCACAATATATTTTCTTCATTTCAGCATATTATCATCACTGCACAGCTGTGCCTTACTTACAGAAGTAAACTATCACAAATTTTGAAGAATGAAGATATATATATATATATATATATATAGTAAGAACTAATCCTGTTTTTTTTCTAAAATCAGTCCCTACTAAACCTGTACCAATGCATCCCATTTAATGTACAGATTTAATCAAGAGAGAGTCCAAAGGAAAGAGTTGGTATTTCCTTTACTACAGTATTATCCAAACCATTGTTTCTTCTCAGGGTTGCTTGATATGCCATGGCAGAATACATCAATTAACTAATAAAATTCCAGCAGCCTAGAACTTTCACCTTCTAAGTTCCCACTGTTATTCTTTCTCTTCCTTATCAAGATCATACTCTGATTCTTTAATAATAAAAATAATAGAAATATTCCAGGATTTAGATACTACCCAGAATGTTTCAGCCTCTCTGCTGGATTCTCTTCCTGGCAGTTTTCAGTGCCAGAATAGGTATAGTGCAGTAGCTATGAGGGTTTTCAGTGTACAGCTAAGTCTCTTATGAAAAAGCTCAACGATTCTTCTCTGGTGTGTGTGTGTGTACATCTGAAAGGGAATTTGCAAACAAGTAGGTATCTAAACATGTAGATGAAAAGTATAACCTATGGTGATATTCTCACATTTTTCACTTGTTTTATTTAGATACAAAGGAAAGGAAAATATTTTGTCCTACCTTTAAAAAAAATCATACAAATAAATCAAAATATTATTCAGAACACACAATATACTTGCCTCATTGCCTGAATGGCCATATATATGTATCTATGGCTAATCTCTGGAAAATGGGTTACAAAACACTGTCTCTTATTTATGAATAATACAAAATAATTATACTACACTAATCTCATATGGTTCTGATATGAAAAAAAATGATAATGTTGAGAAACTTAGTCTCTTTTTCCCAAGACTATATATAATATATACCTTCTGCAGATACACAAAAATTTTTTAAATTATGTATGTTTTATAGAATTTTTATCTTTTATTTAATACTAAATAATCACATAGTTGATATCAACAAAAATAAGAATAGAAGCTCCAGGTATGCTTCCATTTGACACTCAAATGGGATATTTGAAGGGAAAAGGCAAGCCTGTTCCAGCTTGAAAATTAAATTAAAAATCAAAACCCTCCCAAAAAAGAAAAGTTTGGGATCACATGACTTGACTGGTGAATGTTACCAAATACTTAAAGAACAAACAGATTTCTCAAATACTTTTGAAAATCAAAAAGTGTATATACTTTCAAATTCATTTTCTGAGATGACCATTGCCATGATACCAAAATCAAACAGGTACCATAAGAAAAAAAGAGTACAGACAATATTCATGATGGACATGGGTAGAAAATTGATCAATAAAATACTAGAAAATTGAATTTATATAAGTGAGATTTATACTGAGGAGCAAGGAAGGTCCTACTTATAATATTCAGTTAATATGATTTACCACATGAATAGAACAAAGAATAAAACTACAATTCTCACAACAGACACAGAAAAGGCATTTGACAAAATTCAATATAATTTCATAATAAAAACTTTCAATAAACTACAAATAGAAGGAAGTCATATAAACATAATGAGTCATATATTAAAAAGCCCACAGTTAACATTATACTTAATCATGAAATAATGAGATGTTTTCCTCAAGGAACAAGGCAAGGATGCCCACTCTTACCACTTTTGTTTAACAAAGCACTGTAAATTCTGGTCAAAGTAATTAGGCAACAAAAAGAAATAAAATATGCTAAAATCATAAAGGAAGTTAAACATTTGGCAGATCTCATATAAAGATATATGATCTCATATCCAGATAATGCTAAAGATAAAAAAACACTTAAAAGTAATGAACAAATCAATTTTCAGAATACAAGGTCAACATATAAGAATCAGTTTCACCTTTACTCTAACAATGAACTATCTACGAAGAAAATAAGAAAACAGTCACATTTTATAATTTCTTTAAGTGCTAAAGGGGAATAAACTGGACTCAGAAGTGAAAGATATGTACACTGAAAAGCATAACTGATGAGTTCATAGTTCTATAAATCAGAAGTCCTGCCATGGAATGGTTGGACTCTGTGCTCAGGGTTGTAAACTAAGCTGTCCATATGCCTGCTTTTAGATCTGATGTTCAGAACTCTCTTCCAAGCTCATAAACAGCTGAAAGAATTCAGTGATTTGTTTCTGCAAGATTGAGATCTTTTTTTGCTGACTTTAGCTAAGGGATATGCTCAGCTCCTTGCGGTCACTCTCGGGTTTCACCACATGACCCTTCCTCACTCCCAATGCCAGCAGAATTTCTCTCAGTTCAGATCTCTCTCGTGTGCATCACTGACTCTTTCTGTGACTTGCCTTTAGATCTACCTTGAAAGGGCTAACATGATTAGGTCAAACCCAAACAATATCATGTCCCTTTTACCATGGAATGTAACATAATCAATAATATAATATTCACAGGTTTAACCCACACACAAAAGGGGTTTTAATAAGGACATGAATCACTTGAAATTATCTAATAATCCTGCCTATCACATAGGGCATATAAGCTAAAACATAATTTATGTTAAAACCTAAGAGATTTTTAGACTGTAACATTTACAGTTAGAAGGAAAAAAATCTTAATAGAATATAAGATATTTTGCCTCAGTGCTGACATATTTTAGTGCATGTGTGCTGTAACACAATGAATAAGTATTCATAAGAATCTTAATAATTACTGGTTGAATAGAAAATTTGAATTTTTCTAAAGAAAACTGCTAAAGTAATATTGATTAACCTTATTTTCTGACACTCTCAATTACCTTAATTGTTCAAAGAAATTAGGTGATAGATTTCACCTATAGATCCTTGTTAGTTGATTAAATTCTATGTGAAATAGTAATTCCTAGTGAAAGAAGCATGATTCTACTCACTATTTCCATGAATTATGAGAATTCTGGATACAGAAAATACATAAAGAGTAAATGAGTTAATAAATAATCAGGTACAATCTAGGTATATAAATGGATCATTTATTGATATTATTCAACAATAACAGAACAAGTTCTCTAGCTTATAACTATTCTTTTTGTAATTCTACTAATAAATAAGGTATAAAAGTTGTAGAAACTTCAGCCATTGAAAGACTCTTAAAATCAATTAAAGAGTTCATTCATTCATTCAGTGAAGATTCTATTCAGTAAATACTTAATATTAATAGGTGCTAAGAAACATAGTAGGTACTAGAGTGGATACAAATTCATTCAAAGTAACAATTCTTCCATATGTCTGAACTGACTCATGGATCCTTTTGTATTCAATTTAATACTTTAAAACTTGGGGACACAGCAGGCCACCAGTCATGGAGGAACAATCTGCCAACCCCAAGCTTGCTCTACATTTGCTTCCCTTTGGAGCAAGGCAGCAGAAGCACAGACTCAATGCCCTACCTGATCCTGGATGAGTACAATGCCCATGGGAGAGAAGCAATGCCTGGAGGGTCAGCAGACCCAGATGAAAAGGGCCAGCAGCTTCAGATATTCCAGTGTTACACTCCCAAAGTGACTGGAAGAGATACAACTGTGGGAGACTGTCACAGAGAAAGTGTGAACTAGACATAGCCCCTGGGCAGTTTAGGCCAGGCTGAAAAGGAAGGGACTTCCTTCCATAGGGAGAAACTAGGGTGAGGAATGTCAACATTAAGTCCCAGAGTCTTCTTGAAAACCAAAGACCCACCCTGTAGTCTACTTCTAGCAGAGACCAGACGACTGAGAACTTTTCCCAGTTACTAACATGACCAAGGACAGGCCTTGACTTGGATGGTTACCACAGTTCACATTACCACAAAATGGACAGAGAGATCTTTGGTGAAGGAAAGTACTTTGCAAATCCAAAGGTCCTAAAGATAGGTGGAGAAAATTGCAACAGGTTGAACTCCAAGACTGCAGATCCTGGAAAGAAATCACTATTTAAAAATCACTATTTATTCCAGCTCCTGGAAAAAAATCACTATTTATACAGAAATGTTTTTGACTCAAGATTCAATCTTTCTATAATTTTTTATCATTTCTTTTTCCTTCATTTTGTTGGGGGTTGGGATTTTCCACAGTTTTCTTTTTTCTTTTTCTTTTATTTCTTCTTATCTTTCTATAGCAATGGTACTCAGTTCACAAACAATTCTTTCCATAATGCTGGTCACAAACCAGACTGGACAAGAACTGAATCCATTTCCTATAAGGTCAACACTGAACCTTTTCATTTAATTTGATTTGTTTCTTGTCCAGTTTGCAACTAGAATAGTGGAACTTTTGTGAGCCAAGATATCACCATATTTCCTATTTTTTTTCTTGTTTGTTCTTTTCTGTGACATTTTTCTTATATTCCTGAATAGGATTCCTATCCTCTTCTCATCATTCATTAATTAATTTTTAAAATTTTACCTTTTACATTCCCTGATTCCCTGCCTTTTCTATTTTTACTAATTATTAAGTTTTATGAATCTTTAGAGAGCTAGTTAACTTTAAGATATTACTGTTAAGGACTGTTCTCTTATTAGTAAAGTTGTTCTCCTTAGTTGATAGATACTGTAAATCAATACTGGGTTTGTTTTGGTTTTTATAGTATAATTATAGATCTCTTGTGTATAGTAAAAAGTGGTATGTTTTTGGTTGTTAGAGTTTATCAATATCTTATTTGTCCTTGATGCTACTATTTATTGTTCATTCTTTTATTACTATAGCAAGTTGGCATAGTTGTTGCTATTAATTTCTTTTCCTGTGATGCCAATATCTGGTTGGCAGTGGTGCAGTGCAGTGGTAGCAAACCTGTGACACATGTGCTGTAGCTAACTGTTTATTATCATTTAAAGCTCTAAAACGTTTGCCATACTGCTGTGGCATTAATAATACAGTACTGCAGCCCATTATGAGAGACTTGTGAACTGGGCCAAATATACTGTAACTCTTTTCCCCAAAATAAACAGAGGTGCTTGGATCCTGGGACCGAGACCAAGGTCAATAGTTAGCCAAGGCTGGAGGGCATCACTTAAAAGTAGGTATTAATTAATGAGGTCTCCATGCTAACAACAAAGCTTTCTACTATTATAATCTACTCATAAGCATCTGTACACACACACACACACAAACATGTAAAGATAATGCAACAAAAATGGCTCTGAAAATCACAGCTCTCCCAAAGCTGATCCATGGAGCAGTAGAGGGAAGGAAAATAAAAGTCACATAGCTGAATAATTCAAAAAGATAGTAGAGGAGATAACAAAACAGATCAGAAAGGTGCTTGTCAAGCTCACTGAAAATATAACTAAACAGAAAATGGTCTAATAAAACCATCAGTAAGTCTAAAGAAGACACTAATAAAAAGCTAGCAGAGCTAAACAAAATGATATAATACATGAATGACCAGTAATAACAATTTTTAACATGTATTTCCCCAACAAAGGGGCACTGCCTTCAAGAATAAGACAAGAAACTCCATTACCATCACTCTTGCTCAACATAGTTCTCAAAACAGTAATGAGACAAATTATGCAAGTAAATGAAATAAAATGGAGATGTAGAGGAATGGAAAAGGTCAAATTGTCATTATTTGCAGATGACATGATCCTCTCCTATAACTAATAACCAAATTCAGCAGTGTAGCAGTTTAAAAAGTCAACACCAAAAAAATCAATCGAATTTCTGTACATTAATAATAAATTCTCTGAAAAAGAAAAATTCCATTCACAATAGCATCAAAAACTTAAATACTTAGGACTTAACCTAACTACTGGTAAGGACATGAAATATTTCTATAAGGAAAACTGCAGTATTCTGAAAAAGGAGATCAAAGAAGACAACAGAAAATGGAAAGATATCCTCTACTCCTGAACAGGCAAAATCAATATACACAAACAGCTGCACTTTCAAAATTGATATATACATTTAATGTAATTTAGTGTCATATATAGATTTAATGTATACCAATAGCATTCTTCACAGAACTGGAAAAACAATCCTAAAATCCATATAGAACCAAAAGAGATCTAAAATAGCAAAATTAATCCAGAATAAAAACAGTAAAGCAGGAGGTATCACAATCCCAGACTTGAAGTTATATTACCAAAGTCTACAGTGATAAAAACTGCATGTACATGGCACACAGACAGGTGGATCAACAGAAAAGAATAAAGGATGCAGAAACACTTCAAGATATTCAACTATTTGATCTTTGACAAACTGGCCAAAAACATGTGGTGAAAGAAAGACAGCTTCTTAACAAATAGTGGTGGAAAACTGTCTATCCACATGCAGAAGACTGAAACTATACCCATGTCTCTCATCAGGTACTAAACTAAAATCAAAATGGATCAAAGAACTAAATGTTAAAACAGAACGAGAAAAAGATTAAAATTGAAATTATAAGATTGAAATTATAGAAAAAGACTTTCTGAACTGAACCCCAGCTGCAAAAGCAGTATCATTAAGAATCAACAAATGGGATTGCATCAAATTAAAAAGCTAGACAGTCAAGAAAAAAAAACATCAGAGTGAAGAAACTGTAGGCATAAAGGAATTCTACATTGGTGGTGAGAATATAACTAGTACACTCACTATCAAAAACTATTATGTAGATTCCTCAAAAAACAAACCTGAAAATTCCACTCAATATCGCTATTCCTCTTCTACATATCTTCCAAAAAGACTTAAAGTCATCATACTACAGTGTAGTACTACATCATACTACACCCATATTTATAGCATCTCAATTCATAATAGTTAAATATTGAAAAGAGCCTATATGTCTAAAAACAGATGAATGGATTAGTAATACTATTCTGCTATAAAGAATAAATGAGTCATTTGTAGGAAAATGGATACACTCTGAATCTATGACATCAAATGTAGTAAATCAGACACAAACTTAAATATCACATAGTTTCTATTACATGAGAAACCTAAAATATATATAAAAGAGCAAAATAGAAGAAAGATAATAGGAAGTGGGAAGATAGATCTTTCACAGGTGGGAAGGGGATCAAAAGACAAAGGAACAACTGGGAAGGGAGAAAAGGGAAAGCTGATGAAAAAAAGAATCAGGATGAGTTGTCTATCTATGTCAACTCCCTACAAGGAATGCAAACATTACATATTGTAAATGTATGCTAATAAATAAATAAATATAATTTAAAACTTGGATAAAGGATTTTTAAAAATCTCTACAGCACACTGTGAATGAGAGAATCAAATTCGGAACTTTTATAATAAATTATTAAAATTTTAAACCCTCTCTGTTTCTATCTGTCTCCCTCTCTTTTTATTTCTCACCCTCTCCCTCACCCATCCCTCCCATGCTGGGGTTCAAACCTAAGGCTTCAAGCATGTTAGGGAAACAGTCTACCACTGACCTACATTTTCAGCCCTCTCAGCTCATGTTTAGTCCTATCTTTCTTTTCTTTTAAGCACATTTTAAATTGCCTTTCTCATTTCAAATTTGTCTCCTTGTCCCTTTTGCCCAGAAGCCCCTGTATCTTCTGTGCTGTTCCTTCTCCTTACTCAGTATGCCAATATTCTCCACATCTCTGATTGAGCCTCACCCATCTTTCCTCTCTAGTATCCATCTCCCCCACTCCTTTCTTCTAACTCTCATTAGCTTCTTGTTTGTGTGACTTGTCTCTTATTTCCAATTCACCATCTTTCCCTCACTTATACTGACTCTTTTAAACAATTATTGATTATGTTCATATGAACAGTATCTTAGGATAGTTCAATCCAAAAATTTTCAACTTTATACTGGTGCAAAAGTGACACATATTCAATAGAAACTACACTTACTTCCAAGTTTGCATTTTGACAGTTCTCAGGATTAGTAATATACTGCATGAGACTCTCTTGGAATGGTAGGGAGGAGCAGTGATCTGTAGCTCCCAGGCGGCCACAAGATCACAAGGGTAAACAAATGCAGTACTAAACTATGATGTTTGATAAGGCAGGTATATTAAATGCATTTGTAATATATTCTATTTCTAATTCTGATAGGTTTATAAAACATAACTCCATTGTAATTTAAGGAGCACCTGCACAAATTGGGTTTTTTTGTTTCAGTTTTTTTTGTTTGTTTATTTGCTTGTTTGTAGGCATTTATCTTAGTGAGCTAACTCCCCAGACCTACAAATTGGTTTTTCAACCTCCGTTCCTGAATACTGCATCTGTAGTAGGAACAATATGTTTTATCTATGATAAAGTTGCTTATCCCTAATTTTATCCTTATGAAGACTAAAGAAAAAGGATTAGATATTTTCATCTTATATAATGTGATCTGCACATTAATGAAAAATATCCATATCTCTGATCAGTTTCATCCTCTATCTCCATATATCTGGCACAGAATCATCTAATCCACAAAATGAAGCAATGTTTAATTTGTCCACTAGATGGCAAACACTTACACAGGGAACCAGACAAAAAAACTTTTTTAGAATTACACATTCAGTTATAAAGAAAAAGGTTTTCCTCATAAATAAAACAAATATCAAAATATCTTAAAATCACCTTAGAATTTTATTCAGGAATTTTTTTCCAAATTCCTATTACAGTTACCTTACAATCATTTATGAATCAGAAACATAGTGGAAGGAAGAAAGGAAGGAAGGGAGGGAGGAAGGAACGAAGGCATGAGGGAACAGAGGAAGAGTTACATAAAAGAAATTTTTCTTAGCTATAGGATTTGAACAAGATTCATAATTTAATTATTCATCAATGACATAGGTTTAAAAGTAGAATAGGTATCATAAAAACCCATGTGAGTGAATCGGCCTATATTTTAAAACAATAATCACTTATAAATAATACCTATACCTAGAAAACATATCAATAATCATAAGAAGAATGTGTATGCAAATACGTAGTAGCTTACTGAACAGTAGATATAATATTGAAAGCAGAACTGATTCCTACAAGAAATCACTAATTTAGAAACGCTGAATCAGCTAAATACTGTTATATAAAATAATTATGCATTTGTAGTCCAAATATTTTAAGTATTTATGCAAATAAATTTTTAAAAAAGAAAAAATTGAAAATGATATCAATAAGTATTTAATACTCTTACCAAAATATATGTAATCCCAAATGACCTCAGAAAACTCAGGACCAATTTTTTTTTTTTACTAATACATGTTTGTGATACGTAATGAATACATTCACCATAGGGGAATTGGTACATATACATATCTCATGTTCATCCTTTATTTTTCCCCCTTTCCCTTACCATCTCTCTCAACCTCTGGATTCCCTACCCATTCCCAAAAAAATCTACTTTTTCAGATGAGAATAAAAATTCAAAGAGCTTAAGTTCTTGCCCAAGTTCCTAGAATTGGTGTTCCATCAGAGTACTTAAAAAAATGTTTCATAAAGTAGAAACCCTAAAAGGAGAGGCTCTGGATAGAATAAAATGGCATAGTAGGAGACTAACAATAGAAAATAGTACAAGAGAAAGATGGAAACCTCTAGCAAAATTATTAAGAGCTTATTTTATGTATGAATGAGGTTAAAACAAGGTTATCAGTGGCTGAAGTAAAGGCATGGCCTCAGTTTCTGGAAGACAGCAATGTAGCAGCACCCACCTAGCTGTGGTTGTAGTGAGATAATCAAAGAGAACAAATTCCACACAGTTGGGTAATGAAATGGACAGGGCTGCCATCAGCTCATAAGGTACCTTTGAGAATTAGAAAAAAATGTACACTTTCTTCCTTTTAAATATTTGTGTGGAGGTATTTAAACACATACTTGGCCAGCACCACTAGCTGTAGCTAAAGGAAGGGAAGAAATCATAAAATATCTTTTCATATTTGATCCCCAAAATATAATATAGAATTTAGACGAGGGTTCTCACACTTTGCACACTTGACCTGTTAGGCCACATAATGACTTATTGTGGGGGCTTTCCCGTGCATTGTTTGATGTTTAGCACTCAGTTAAGAACCCCTAACTGAAACCATAGTGGAAATTAAATGTTTATAGTGTTACAGTCAACAGTTTCTTCCACTTTAGATTTTCAATATCACCTAGCACTAGAAGTTCAACGAATATGTTTTTGAACAAATTGTTTTAGTGACTTGCAAATAATACTAAACTCTTCCTTGCTATTAAAAATAGAGTTGATAAAGATGATACAGATATCTATTCATGAGAGAGAAGGTACACATGTAGGCTGAAATCCTAATGTACTGATTAGTTTATATCCAAGTAATCTTGGGCAAGTCATTAAACTGTGCTGAACCTCAATGTCCTCATATTAAAATGAGAACACAAATAGTACCTACCTCAATAAGAGTGTGAAAACCACAAGTTAAAATATGTGACACTCTTGGGTCAGTGCCTGGCATATATCAGTTGTTACTATGTATTTAGAAGGTTGAACATCTTCTCTTCACAGGGATTTTACAAGTGCCAGGAAATAAAAAGTCCAAGCTATCACAGAGTATGCATTTTAAAAAGTAAAGAGGAGATTAGATAGATAGATAGATAGATAGATAGATAGATAGATAGATAGATAAGCAATGAGATAAAATGACAGAGTAGCCACTAAGGTCTCATTTAAAATGAGAAAGCTGCCCCAGGCTACAGCTAAAAGAAGAATCTTCCAGAGAATAGTCCTGAAGCCAGATCATGCATGATACGTTTAGGGTGCTGGAAAGAGTATAGTGAAAACCGCATACAATGTATTGTATTCTTGAAGAGAAAAATGTAAAATTTAAATTCGTTTGGAGGACAAACAAAAGTTCAAAAAATTTAAACTACTAAAACATACCAAAACTTTAACAATTGTTCATTTGAGTGAGGAAGCTATAGCTGATATTTCTCTTCTTTTTTTCATTCTTTCTTCCTTCCTTTCTTTCCCTTCTTTCTCTCTAATGCCTAAGTTTTCTGAATTTATACTTCTAAAAAGTTGATTAGGTTTTATCAATGAAAGTGTGTATAAATACAGAATTGTCTTTTGCACAACATTGCAAATATTTTCCTCCATTTTGTAACATAAATTAATATTTTTAATTATACATTTTAATGCATACATAATGCACCTTTCTTTAGGGGTTAAAGTTAGCTACAAAGTAAATAACTGCATCCTTATCACTTTCCCTTATCTTTTAAAAACTACATTGATATTGTCCATGTTTCTGATACAAACAGAAACCAATGATAGTGCCAGAAGACAAATTTCTGTGTTATTAATCTGTTACTCATAAAAAGCATGATTTGTGTTTCTTCTGAAACACTCAGGGACTTAAAACTATTTTGGCTACAAAAAAAAAAAAAACAGTGATTCTCTTGGGCCTACAGATACAAGAAGCAGAACAAAACTGGACCTTCATTTTGAATCTTAAAACTTTGGTCAAACCTTTTTTCATCCCTGCATATAAGCCTGTTAATCTTTTAGGGAGTGTCTGTCCAAAAGCTGGCAATACAAGGTTTTTTAGCCCTAAATTTACATAACCTAACTCCGTCCTTCAATACTGGGGATATCAATAAAAGAAATCTGTAAGGCTATCCAACTTCCGTAAGTGCCCAGTTATCTCATCATTGCTGTAAACCTACAGTCACCTTAGATTCCAGCAGAGCCTCAGCAACTGAGATTGTCCCAAGTAGAAACAATTAAATTCTAGAGCACTCCACAAAATCAATCAAAGTTGTCTCATTTCTTGATTAATAGACCAATCTGATCCTCTTCAACAGAGATGGGACCTTTTTACCTTCTCTGCTAACAGTCCCTTCCCTATTTTCTTTTTGTACATTTTATTTTATGAGTACATGTTTGTAGTTCGTGCAGCTTACAATCATCTGGGGAGTGATTAAAGATACATATTGCAACTTGTTTCTTTTCTCTTCCCCTTCCCTTTTCCTCCCCTGCCCCCACTGGGTACCTGTCCCATTTTTTCATACTTATCAACATGATTTGTCTTAGTGCAGGTTATGGCATACAGCGTTTACATTAATTGGGGTTATTAGGCTCATGTACATGCTACATCTTTTTTCTTATTCCCTCTTTCCTTCCTCCTCACTCCTCATTCTAGTCACCTGGATCACTTCCTTACTTCAAGAGATCCATCCCCTTGTCTCTTTCTCTCAATCCTATATTATTTTGTTTGTATCGTGTGTCACTCAGATGAGAGATATAATACGCATTTAAGCTAGTGTACATGCCTTATTTCACTATTATATTTTCAAGATGCATCCATTTTCCTGCAAATGTCTCAAATTTGCCATTCTTTATAGCTGAGTAATATTCCATTATATAGATAGATATCACATTTTGTTTATCTAATCATCTGTTGATGAGTATACAGGCTACTTCCAGGACTTAGCTATGACAAATTGTGCTGC
Organism: Hydrochoerus hydrochaeris; assembly: GCA_004027455.1. Lineage (NCBI taxonomy): Eukaryota > Metazoa > Chordata > Mammalia > Rodentia > Hydrochaeridae > Hydrochoerus > Hydrochoerus hydrochaeris. The sequence continues at coordinate 376,218 of PVLA01000703.1, forward strand.
TATAAGCATTGGTATGCAAGTATTACTGTAATATGATGACTAAGGCTCTTTGGGAAAGATACCAGCAGGGGATGGTTGGGTCATACAGAATTTCTAATTTCAGTTTGAGAAATCTCCCAATGTCCATAATATTTGCACTAGTTTGCATTCTTATCAACAATGAAAGAGGGTTCCTTTTGCACCACAGCTACCCCAGCATTTGTTATTGTTTGATTTTTTTTAATGATTATCATTCTTTCTGGAGGAAGATAGATGCTTATAGTTGTTTTAATTTGCATTTCTCTAACAGCTAGAGTCACTGAACGTTTTTTTCATATATTTGTCGACCATTTGTATTTCTTCCTTGGTGTTTGCTCATTTCTCTTGCACATTTCTTGACTGGTCTTTCATTTTAGGAGGTCTGATTTTTTTGAGTTCTGTGTACATTCTAGGAAATAAGCTTCTGTCTCAAGAGTAGCTGGAAAAAATCATTTTCCCATTCTGCAGGTTGTCTCTTCACCCTGCTGACTCTTTCATCTTATTTTCTAACTTTGCCAAATAAATGAGACTATTCCTCTCACTGACATATTCTGAAACACTTTTCTTTGACAATACAAGAATCTGCTCAGGATGAATTGGGGTCTCCATCTCCCTTTCGTAGACTACCTCCATATATTGCATCCAGTGACACATTTACTCTTACTAAACCATAGAACTTATGTTCAGGGAAGAGAGCTAACAAATAATGCTAAAGAGCAGAAGCCATGTGTTTAAGTATGTTATGTTAATGTTGTTATGTTATGTTATGTTATGCTATGTTATGTTCAAGCAATAAAAATCACAATAATTTTTTGGTTTGGTTTGGTTTTTTGGTACCAGGGATCAAACTCATAACCTCATGCTTGCCAGACAGGCACTTATAACACTGAGCTAAATCCTCAGCCCTATTCAAGCAATAAAAATCAAAAATAGAGAAATCTTAATCCCCATTTGAAAGGGCAAAAACGCAGAAAAGGGGACAAGAGAGTAGATTGTAACTTCAAAAGGTCATCTGCATTTTTATTAAAGGCTGTTGGTTCCTAATAGTACAGTTATTGTTAAAGATAATTGTTTTGAAGTTACTTCTCTTCCCTTTCATTTCTTTGGAAAAATACATAATTCTCTTAGAATTTTCAAGATTATAAAATATGGAAATAATAGAAAATAAAACCTCATGATAAACATGCTTCTATTTATTCTTAAATTAATTTCTGACCAACCTACAAAAAGAACTTTATGCTATGAAAGCTATTTGGGAAAGATCAAAGAAAATGTTGAGATAGTCTTCCCTTTACCCAATTATAACTTCACAAGGCTTATAGATGTAAATAATTTCAAATATACAAGTACTATTTTTTGACTTATCAATACATTATTGAACAGATGATGCCTCCAGCTTCATATACTCAACAATTCCTTAAGTGAAGGAGAAATTTTCAAATTTATAGGATCATTTGGAGATTTCTTTTAAAAAGTGAAAAATCCTTTTGTAATATGGGTATTTCACTAGTAACTTATTTCTTTATTTTATGTATTTAAATTATATATATATATATATATATATATATATATATAGTTTATTTGTTTGTTTAAATCAAAGTAAAACAAGGAGGGCTGGGGATATAGCTTATTGGCATCAGCACTTGCCTGGCAAGTGCAAGGTCCTGAGTTCAATTCCCAGTACAAAAAAAAACAAAAAGAAAGAAAGAAAAAAGAGGTACTCAAGTACAATTTTAAAAACTTTACTTAATTGTGGCTTATACATTTAATAGAATATGAATTCTTTAGTAACTGAAGTTAAGATTTTAAAAATAAACATCAGAACATAATGGTTATTAACCCCCAGCACCTATACTTTTCATATGGAACAATGACAAAAAGGGATTACTCAGATGTATGTAAAATTAGAAAGAGAAGAAAAAACAAACTAGAAAAATGCCTATGTGTAGTTTTAAATTGCCCTTAATATCAGATTGTAAAGAATGTATTATGTGTTTAAGTTTATGAGCTATATTTAATTTCTATATATTGTATCTTGTCTCTTATTAACTGTAAAAAAATCAGAAATACATGTTCAAATATGAAAAATGTTTTGTCTTCAAGGTGTAGTGACAATATACTTAAGAAATATGGAAACATCAGACTGTAGCTAGCTAAGGAAACATTAAGAAAAATTTTCTAAATATGAAAAAATTAAAGGGCTTTGTTGGGCACAGTGGTATATGCCTGTAATTCCAGCACTCAAGAGGCTGAATCAGGAGAACTGCCATGAATTCAAGGCCAATCTCGGATATACAGTGACTTCAAGGTGAACCAGAACTGCACAGTGCAACCCTGTCTCAAAAACGAATAAACAAAAATCCACACAAAAAAATTTAAAGCACCTAGTGTGTATTAGTCATCTTTCCTCCATCTTGATTGTTTACATTTTATTTAATGGCTCTGTTACTGATGCCAGAATAACTGTCCTGGTGTATTTTAATTTCCATGCCACTGAGAATTCAATATGTTGATTCAGCCCACCTGCTGCTCATATATTTACTGATCTCTATAAATGGAGGAAATCAAGAATCTCCAGGCCCACAGTCCCAGTAGTTGTATGTAGTTCCTATAAATGATGTACTTATTCTAAGCTCTGAACCTTGAGGTTCATTCTCTGTCCCTTAAGATTAAACCACTACATAACCATCAAAGACATATAGTGCCACTTAAATATTAAAATCATTAAGAGTCCATAAATATCTTGATACTATAGGTCTACAGGTTGCTGAAGAAAACTTATTAAGCTTGTTAATTCAATAGTAAGAACACTCATAAGGACTGTCCTGGAACTAGAGACATACAAGTTTAGTTTCCTCCATTTTCCATTCAAATTTAGAGTCAATATTAGGAAAGAGTAAAAACAAATATGTAAAAGTCAAATCTGTTAAAAAGTAAAATGTAGGCCAATCACAGAATATATGATGGAGTCTAAAGACAGAGTCCCTAGAAAGCAGCTAGCTCAATGGTTTTCAATCTCTGCTCCCTAGAAACCTCATGTTTTGAGATGTTTCAAAATTCTATATAAGAGAATATCTAGGACCTACAAATTTGGGGCTCCTGTGTAAAGTTCTAATGCTAATAATAACAACAACATGAATCTACCAATCTGGCCTAGCTAGATGGTTTTAAAGATAGAAAAACAGACTCTAGGAGTCTAGGTTATTTGGCCAATATCATGTCATATGGTCTTATCTTAAACACGTCTCTTTGTCTAGAAGAAATCTTAGCAGTTTCTAATTTTCAACAACGAAAAATACAAGTGGAGTATATCCACCTGTAGAAATTATTTCCAACCAATAATTTAAAATATAACCCAAAAATTACATGCATTTTAGATTTAAATTCAATGTAAAAATAAGCATGCTTCTAAGAAACTTCTGAATATATACTTTAGCCTTTAAAAGATTCTGATACATAGAAAAATAACAGTTTCAAAAGTCAAGAAAACAAATTAGGGTAGGGTCAGTTAAAAATTAAAGTTTCTACAATAGACTAATTTAATGTGGGAAAAAGACCCTATAATAATTAAGGGCCAAGAATCTATCATTTAATATAAGTATTTTATACCAACAATTCAAATTTCATAATGGTATAATTGAGTTCCTGTAGGGTTTCAATTAATTCTCAGGCTAGAACTTATTTTGGGCTACCATACAGACAAAATACAAGTGAACTCAAGTGTTAAAATGCTTTTTAAAATAAAGCATTTATCATTTAGCCATAATATTGTAAAAGGAAAGTTTGATTACTTTTAGCATAACTAATTTTCTAATTCAATGCTATAATTATCCATGAGTATATGAATAAAATAGAAAAACATGGATTTAACATTTTTATCAACATTCATTTATAAAGGAAATAATATTTCTCATTTGATATGGCTCTCTATATAATCATTGTTAAATATGATGAATGTCAGAATTATAGTTTGCAGAGAAATAGAAAATATCTTTAAAGGAAGAAAAATTGTATCACTTTTCACAATCTCATTCTCCTCCTCATCTCAAATTTGAGTTTGAAGAATTTTTTCTCTACGTAACATGCATTTCTATTATGTGAATTATCTAAAATGAATAACCACTTTATATGCTTTCTAAAATGTAAGCTTTTTAAAAATAGAATAATACTTTATTTTTAGCTCCAAGATTAGCTTTGTATTTACAAAACATTTTGGTTAAGGAGGCACCACCAACAGCATAATAGACAGCACTAATAAAATTAATAAACTCCAATAGATGGGGGTCTATACCATGGTTTAGAAAAAGAGCAACACAATTTTCCTTTTGACACAATATTGCCTATCAAGGCAATAAAAATAAGTAACCCATTTAGATAGGATATATTACATTGATGTTTAACACTATGTTTTAAAGAATGAACATCATCAAAGTTAAAACAGGAAAACATATTCCAACACACTCCAATAGAAAAGGAAAAAAATTTAGAACATTCTTTAATAGATCGAAAACTATTTTCATTATCCTGGCCATGTACTGTACATTGTTTCACAATTAAAAGAAATAAGATATCTGTATATCTGTTAGCACAGTCCTGATGCAAATGTTTTCCGTACCAGAATTTTTATGGCTTGTGTCTGGATGTCCCTACAAAGCTTCATGCAGTCACAGGTGGGGCTTTTAAATCGTAACTGGATCTAGGGTGTGTGAGCCTGGAATTAAAGATGTGTGATTACCAAACTAGTCCACTGATTGGTTCAGCAGAGTACTGAGTGTGGATAATGGGAAAACCCACTGGGGCGTGTCACCAATCCAAAACCTGGTAACCTGGAAGGGATAAAAGGGAGAGGTAGGCTACTGCTGCTGTTGCTTCCTCACTACTTCACTGCTTTGCTGCCCTCCTGCCTTCTGGCCACTATGAACTGCTTCTCCTCTGCAGTGTCACCTTGCCTTAGCACCAGCCAACTATAAACTGAAACCTCTCAAACTAAAAGCCAAAATAAATCTTTTCTCCTTGAACTTTGGGTATCAGGTTATTTTGTTTCAGCAATAAGAAAAGTAACCAAGACAAATATGATGAAAAATGAATTTAAAAATTAGTCTCTTTAGAGAAATTACTTATTATACCCAAGAACAGCCCAGATGGTATGGTAAAGCATTTGTTTCATGTACTTATTTATATTTAAACAAAATTTATATTAAAATTATTTTTATTCAATTCAAAAAGCTACATACACCTTAAAGATCATATACTTGTTTTACTTCAAAAAATATGAGTTTAAAAATAGGTTTTATTCAAACACCAAAATACCTTCATCACACAAATGATAAAATATCACAATAAAATTTAAACTAGATAATCAAAACCTAAGATATATTTCATAGGTAACACAAGGAAGAGACTCTGCCTACTCAATGATATGCTACTCCTAATTATATTTCTCTAATTTTGCCCAGTTATTAAAATTGGCATTTCCATCTAAAAAATAAATGCAAGAGTAAAAACCTAGGGAATCACTAAATGGTAGTTCTTAAGTAATGTTAAGTTTACATTAATTTCTATTTTTCAAATAACCCTACTCTAAGAAGCCTATAAGAAACAAAGCACACATTCATGAAATTTAATACTAATCAGTTCTACTTAAACTTTTTAGTGTTTCACCTTAAGGTGACATTATTACTATATTATTATTATGCCCATGTTCAAAACAAGAGATCATCTTAAATATCAATCCCCCAGTTAATTTAGATACTCAGAATTACTTCAATAGGTACCTATACAAACCCATTACTGACACATAAGAGAAACAAAAAATATAATTCTCAAAGACTTGACAAAGATAACTTTCAAAAATTTAAAGTGTACCTTGACCTAGTATAATTGTCTTAAATATTTTATATGTTCTTTTGCTTATTATTCTGGTGTTTAATTAACTTTAAAAGTTCTCATAAGATAAATAAATGAATGTGGTGTTGGAAAAATGAAAGGAATGAGGCAAAAGGGGAAGAAAAGAAAGGAATTGAAATATGTTATGTACATGTACCAACCCCTTACAGTAAATATAAATGTTATATACTGCAAAAACGTACAAATAGAAATGCAGTGATCCTCTTTCCTCACCCTCCAGAGTGCTGAGATTACAGTCAAGTGCCACGACACTTGCCTCTTACTCTTTTATATACTGGTAGAAGAAAAGACAGTCCAACACCTTTGCATCTAGATCCAAAGATCCTCATCAAAATACTAGCAAAAAAAATCTGGTAACATTTAAAACAATCACATTCTATACCCATGGTATTTATATAATGTAAGGATAGTTAATCACATATCCATGTGCAAACAGGTAAACACACACAAATTAATCAACATGATAACCCACATTTACAAAATGAAGGATAAAAACTACTATTGTCTAAACAGATACAAAGTTAACTTGTTGAGAAAAGTCAGCATGCTTTCATGGCAAAAACTCTCAAAAAACTAGGAATAGAAGAAAATTATTTACCACAATAAACAGTATATATTAACGACCACAGCTAAGATTCTACTCAAAAGTATTCAAAGTGTTGAATGAAAACCTGCCAATCTAGATGACAAAAACTTCCCTCTAAATCACAAAACAAAAAAATCTGAAAGCTTTCCCTTCTGAGATCAAGATTTAGGCAAGGATGTCACTTATATTCAACATAATACTGGAAATCCTAGCTAGAAGAAATACCAAAGAAAAGAAAAAAGGTATCAAATCAGAAATTAATAACTATTTGCAAGTGACATAATCTTATACTGTACCTACCAAAGAGTGTATAATTTCAGTCAAACAGGATGAACAATCTCTAGAATCTACTACACATTTTACTCATAAGTAACAATAATGTGTTGTATATTAAGAGTGTTCATCTTATATTAAGTGTTTTTACCAAAACAAAATTCTGCAGCCCAACATAAAATTTATAAACTTTGGTGTGTGGAGGGCAGATGAAATTTTGATTCAACAAGTAGTAATTCAAATGCTTACTCTGAAGTAGCCATCATGCTCTCAAATACACCAAGTAAAATCCTGTGAACTGTACTTAACACAGCACTAACTTGGGTATGTAGCTACAGGGGAGTCCCTCTACTTGTTAGTCCAAGTTCAACAACACCTCCAAGTTCACAGATTTTCAGTTTCTTGCAAACTGGACTGAAATATGGTCAACAACTTACTGAGGCAATGTAGCTGTGGTTACACTAAGGTACTTTGTGGCTAAATTTGATGGTAATGAATGTGGATAATGAATAGTCTGCCAATCTCATTCACTATTTATCCCAGAAAAACACACTGTAAGTGATATACATATATATATATATATATATATATATATATATATATATATATATATAGTGTTGTAGCTCCCATGGCTTCTCTCTCTGAGCCTATTTTGATTCTCCTTACAGGTTTCCTCAGATGGCCCATGTTTCTGGCTTCTCCAAATTTCTGGAGTCCCTACTGGACCTTTGGCTTCACCCTCACAGCTTCACACACTGCTCTCTCAAGAGCATACTGCCTGGGCTCCAAGACTTTCTTCTGAACTCTGGGTAGAAGCCATTTAAACTCCAGAACTCTTGAATTCTGCTTTCACCTAAAATCAGCACCATGTGAATGATGCCAGCTGGAGTAATAGCCAGGTTTTCTTTTCTCTTTGCTGTAGGGGTCGAGTGCCTGGATCACTAAGTATACTAAGCCTGATTCCGAGGAACAAATTCTCTCTGCTGCCACCATTCTGGAACCTGATGCCACTGATGCTATTTTGGAACCTGGTCTGGCTGCCACCGCAATTCTGGAAGTTAGTATGGCTGCTGGCATTCTGGAACATGGTGCTTTACATCTTTGTTCTCAGATCAGTCTTTAACTTTTGCAGTTTTGAGGATGCAAAGGGTGGAGATATGTGAATTCTTGTGGTGCCTTAAGGTCATCTTTTCTATTCTCCAGTTGCTTCTTACAATGGAGACCTCCTCAGTTCTATCTTTATACTACACAGCTTTACTGGAACTTCCTTTCTGGCCAAACTCATGTTTTAAATTATTTTTCTGGGTTCTTTGCCCTTGATTCACAACATAAATCTGCTAAAAAGCTCCCAACTATAGCCCTGCCACCACCTCAATGTTCAACTTCCTTGAAATTTTTTCTGCCAGATTAGCCTACTGCCCTTAATCTCACTGTCATGCAAAATCTCTGGACATGAGAACAAAATGCAAACTTTCTGTCAAACCATAACAAACATCCTCAAGTCCAACAAGAAATGGAGTCCTTTTTCCAGCAGAAATCTCCTGAACCTGGTCTTTACTGACAAGATTTCTATCAACCTTCTGGTCTTCTGAGCTTTGACCAGAGTCTCCCACACAGAACAGCCCAAGGCATTCCAGCACTACTCCTTCAGGTGACATTTCCAAACCTTTCCAAACTCTTCCCACAAGTCATTTCCATAAGCTCTTGGATCACCTGGTCAGGTATAGTCATAGCAATGACCCCACTTATCTGATACCAAATTCTACTTTTGGCTACTTTTTTTCTTGTTGCTGAGACAAAATACCCAATACTCAAAATTAAGGAAGGTAAGGTTTATTTAGTTTACAGTTCATGAAAGTTTCAGTTCATAATCAGCTGGCTCTAAGGCAGAGTAGCACACGGTAGAGGGCAATAGTTCATGGTAGTACAAAACAGCAAAAGCATCAAGAACAAAAAGGCAGAAGCACAGAGACAAGACTTTCTGTCCCTTATATGTATGGAGGCTACCCATCCTAGGGGAGGTATAGCACTCACACCTATAATTCCAGAATTGGATCATGAATCAATCACAAAATCACAAAATCTACAAGCTTTCTCCCATGACTGCACAGGGCTTTGTGGGGACATCCCCACAAACCGTAACAAGGGGGCTCATTGACAACACACTCAGGTCCCCTCCTGTCTCTCAGGACCTATATTTCTCAATAAATATTTTCTACTCTTAACCTCTGTTGTTTCTTAGAATTCATTCTTCTATTTTGGGGAATAAAGAATATGTGACATTTACACATGATGCAGTACTACTCTGCCATGAAGACAAATCTGAGTCATTTGTAGGAAAATGGATGCACCTGGAAACCATAATGCCAAGTGAAATAAATCAGACACATAGCTTAAATATCCATAGCTTCTCTTATATGAGAAACCCAAAGTATAAATACGAAGCAAAATAAAAGATGACAGGAATCAAGGAGATAAATCTTTATCAAAGGTGACTGGGATCAAGAGATGGGTAGAGGAGAAAGGGAAAAGGGATAATAAATGGAATTAAAATGTATTATGTACATGCACCAACTCCACACAAGGAATGTAAACAGTATGTACTACAAATATGTACTAATAAAGAAAATGATCTGCAAAAATAAAAAGAATTTTAAAAAAGAATTCCAGAAGGAAAAATCAAAGATATGATGAAAATTATGAACATTTAACATTTTGACTCTGCTATAGCACATTTCTAAATTGACAAATTTTATTAAGATTTATACAGACCTTACTGATATTTAATGAAAAATTTATATTATGGAGGCTTATGGTTGTGTTCTATAGCCTATATCACAGTGTTTTAGGCAAAAGAAACTTTTTTGGGTCACAAAACTGAAAAGCCTAGGAGTCAGAAATTTGGGCATGGTTAAATCCAGTTACTCTTTTGACATAACCAAAGCCAAATATCTGCTCATTACTTGATTCTATTTTCCTTTGCTGTCATAACCCAGGCAACTCTCCCCATATGCTCTATGGAAGCTTGCTTCAGAACTGCACATGCCTTAGTTTAACCTTTTCTCCTTTTATTATAAGGGAATTCAGTCAGATGATCTTTACCTTTACCTCAAAATTCTATTATGCATTAAGTCACTTAAAATAACTGCTACATTTATAAATAACTTCTGATTCAATATATATTTAATTGCAATTACATTAGTTGACTAAAGAATTTTTATAATTAAAGCATACTGTCTGCACTTATAACTTGTTTATGAATGATATAAACAAATCCATGAAGTAGCCCAAGTAGAAGTATCACAAATTCCAAATCAATTGAAACCAAATTATTGCAACTTTAAGATAACTTAGATATAATATTAGTACACATGTAAAAATGTAAGCATGGTGTTAAAGCTTTACCCATCAATTGCCAAAATTCAAGGTCTGGAAAACTTTTTATAAAAAATGAATAGAAGTTGAAATGGCAGAACAATATCTATTACCAATTACAGATGTTAGTTGGCTCCATTAAAATGTCAGTTGCCTTAGTAATAGATTATGCTACACAAGGAAAAAAGGTGAAAGATTCAAACACTTGAGGCATAAACTACTACAAAGTGCATTACTTTAAATTATAATAACATTACAACCAAATGGTCCTGAGATTGTTAGACATGTTCTCTTTTATTTACAGTGTAAACTTACATGAAAACATTAATTTAAACTTGAGGACCAAAATTTTTAGTATGGGTACAGTTCCAACCTAATAATACTCCAGCCTATAACAATGTGACATGAGTTTTTTGTGGAAAACTAAAATTGAAACCTTCACAAAGAGCTAATAGGTTCCTCACTTCAAAAACCAGCAAATTCTACCTTCAGAACACTTCACAGCAGCCACTTGATTCATTTCATATGACAGCCATTCTTTGTAGGGTGAGATAGAATCTCAGTGTTGCTTTAATTTGCATTTCTCAAATGACCAGTGATAGTCAACATTTTTTCATATTTATTTGGCATTTGTATTTCTTCATCTAAGAAGTACATATTCATTTCAGATGCCTATTTTTGGACTGAGTATGAATGTGGGGGGATGGTCTTGGTTTTTTCAATTCTTTACATGTTCCAGATAGAAGTCCTTCATCTGAGGGACAATTGGCTAAAATTCTTTCCCAGTCTGTGGGTTTTCTTTTCACTGTTAGTGATTTCTTTTGATATTCAAAACTTTTAATGAGACCTCAGTTGTTGATTCTTTGAAGTACTTTCCATGCAGTTTGGATTTTATGAATGCTGCCTACCTGTTTTCAAGATTTTTATCTACTTTATCTTCCAGTAGATTGTTTAATATTCAGATCTTTGATCTATTTTGATTACTCAGACCCATATGGGTAAAAAATCATATTCTCACTACCATGAGGAACTGCACAAATAAATAGGATCCAAAATGTACAACAGAGCTCACCTCCCTGGTAAGCAGCTGTGGGCCTCACAAGCCCTGACGCTCCAGGACAAGAATTATCTGCGTTTCCTGAGCTCTGCACCATGTTGGAACTTGGTGCGCTGGGAGCAGAGGCAGCTAGCTCACAGCCCTGGTAAGCAGCTGTAGGCCTGAGGGGGCATGGGCTAAGAATCAAACATCGATCCACCACCCCACTTTAGCAAGTGGAAGCAGGAGGTCTGAGCATCTTTTGGGAGGATGAATGTATGAGCATCTTTTGGGAGGATGAATGTACGAAGTGTGGCAAATAAGGGGGATTTCCTTCTACCATCTCTTTAAAGACAAATATTTTTATCAGTTTTGCTCAGTTCTGATTAATGGTACTGCTCTATTCAATATTGTTTTTAAAAGTTTGGTATTTCCTTCCATTTTGCTCTACCTGACTGAAAGAACAGCTAATGTGAACAGAACAGGATTTATAATTGTGCCTATTGCTGTTGTCCTGGTGACCTGCTGTGAGGTTCTGAGCCAATTTCACTGCACTGTCTCTGATGGCTCTGATCTGTCTTGTTCTGCTGTATTTTGCTACCTTCAAAAAAAAAATAGATTAACAAAGCAACAAAATACCTCCAAAAAACTCCCATCTCCACCAAAGCTGATCCACAGGGAATGGATGAGGAGAAACTCAAAAACAAAGCAACAGAATAATATAAGGTGATTAAAAAGTAAGTAACAACAAAACAGATCAGTAAGGTACTGAGCAGTCTGAAACAGTATGTAACTAAACAGATAATGGGCTTAAGCAAAAGAAAGAAAAGAAAGTGCTCTATAGGATATAACTGCATGTATGTTTAAGTGTTTAGGATTGATAACCATGTTGCTAAGTTTTTACTGGATCATTGAACAGAATTGTTTGCAGCCTGTTTAAATGTCCACTTTTTATGCTTTAATTTTGTAACTTGAACAACTATGTCTAAGAAGACAATATGTGATTTATCAACTAGTGATTTCTTACTTTCTTTTTCTCTGAATTTCTGTATTGTTTCTACCCTTTTCCTGTTTTGCTTTTTTTCTCTTTAAATATGATTTTAAAATTTCTGGAAAAAAACAAAATGTACAACAGATATTGTGAACTGGGAAGAAACTACTCAAAAGACAAACTGTGATAGAGGAAAGAGGAAGGGAAATGGAAAAAAAATATATATATATATACACACAAGATAGTTAAGATATTACACATCTGCTTCTATTTGTTTCTTGAAAAGAACGTTTTGTGCAAATATTAAGATATCATGCCTGTATCTTGTACTCTGAATAAACTACTACAAAGATAATACAAAATGTATCAGCTATTATAACTGTCCTAGTGATCTGTATTAATTCTTGGTTTCATTATCTTTTTTTTTTCTCTTTAAAATAAAGGGTTCATTTTATAGCTGAGTCTATGACTTCAACCAAAGGTTATAAAAAACATGTGTTCTCAGACACTTAATTCCCCTTTGGCTACTGAATTTCATTCTTTACAGATTCAACATGGTTAGATTCTTTTTGGCAGGCAAAAAAGACATGCAGCTTGAAAGGCATTAAGATCCAGACTCAAAACTTTTGATTTTGATAACCTGTGTTGGCACTTAGGGAGTCAAGTTATTGTTAGTTCTCTAATCTGTTATTTGGATGCTGCTGACAAATTACTCAATCTTAGGCTCTTAACTCTCAGTATTTCCCTCAAGCCACAAGCACAATGCCTACATGATATCATGCATTTATAATTAAAATTGCGATTAGGAACCTATTCATCAATCACTTCAGCATAGTGTTGATCTAAACTTCCTTTAGGTATCTCTCCTATTACTCAATACATAGCTTTACCAGGCCAGTGATTATTTAAGGGAGAAGTAGTCTTATACTAGACTTTCTTGAAGGCAAAGACCAGTATCTCACTCATCTGCGGTTCAATCTAAGCTCTGTGTCTGGCATTAAGTGCCTTTCATTGAATTACATTACTGCTAATACTTGTTTTCCTTCTTGCGGCACCCTTAGACATGAGTATCACCTTTCCAAAATATTTTAACTTCCTTTATATATACAAGATATTCTATAATGTCACACCTGACATCTTAACCCAAAAATATCTCAGCTGACAGTTTATAATTATTCTGATTGCCTCCTAACTTAAAATCATTTCCCTCCCATTTCTCCTTCAGGCTATCAGTTTCGTTTAATGGCACTGAATTGATGTTCCTTTTCCAGTTTACCTATTGAATATTCCAAACAAATACAATTTACTACTCTACAAATAGAGGGTAAACTTTGCCCTAATTTAAGGCCATCTTTTCCCTTTCTTTCCTTATAATTTTCAATGAAAAATGCAGACAATGAATTGGGGATCTTCGAGACTACCCTAAGGTTCAATGATTTGTCAGGATTCACAGAATTTAGTGCAATTATTGTCATGGTTACAACTTAGTACAGTGAAAGGAACAAACTAAAATCAAAAGGAAAATACTGTGAAGTCAAGTGAAACCAGGCATAAGTTTTCCATTGTTTTCTTGCAGTGGAGCTGCATGAACATTAATTATTCCAGCAACGTTTGAAAACAGGTGAAGTATTAACCACCACAGAAACTCACTTAGATGTTGGTGCCCTGGGTTTTTATCTAGCTCAATCACATAAACATGTAGTTCCCAAATTCAGCTACTGGTATACAAAACAGATATTCCAAGGCTCAGAGACTATTTCCCAGGAATTAGTCAAAGACAGGTCCTTTTTATTTTGCAATATTCAGGATCTGACCCTTCAGTGTTATTACTGAAATACATCTTGCTCATCCCTGGGTCTACCAATTTGAAGATTTCCTAACCCATCTATGGAAACCTCACTTTCCTTGAGGGTCCAGCAAGCAAACTCATTTCCAAGAATCCCCTTCATGCTTTCTCATAACTCTACCCCAGAAGTATCTGTCCCTGGACTTTTACGTATTGCCTTCAAATCCCACTTAACTGGGCATGTCAAATCTCTGACAAAATTGTCATGTAGCAAATACTCAGAAAATGAAGTGTTACTGATGAATTATTTACCCATTCTTTAATGTAGAATTCCATGTGTCCAAAGTTATCCTTCCAATCTTCAAAGGATAGTTTTAATATTCAGTATGTAATTTCTCATTATTCCTTTCAGATTGTAACATATTTTAAGTTTCCTTTTATCTTTTCCAACTGAAAAAATAGTCTTTTTTATAATTCTAACCAACTTTAGGGGCATTTTCTTGTATTTTCTCTTCTTCTTGGGTGTGTGTGTGTGCACATGCATCTGTGAGTACATTACTGAGTTTGGGGTGCTGGAATCACTTTCCAAAGATGATTTCTAGGTTATTACTGCCCTGACCAAAGAACTGGTCAAGATGAGTATAAAGGATAGTGAATTTTTACATTTATTAAATCTCTTTAAATTTATTTAAAAAACAAAAAAACCCAAAAAACAAAAACGAAACAACAACAACAACAAAAAGCTGTGCAGAGCAAGTTTGGGCCACCTAAAGGTAGCAAAAGAGACATACCCTGCAAACTACAGGGTGGGCCACTGAAAGAAGCAACAGTAGCTCAGCTTGATGGTAGCAGTCTTTTTGTGTCTCCATTCCTCAGGCTGATTGTCAGGTCTAGGCTCAAAAACCTGCTTGACTTCTCAAGAGAATTAAAGATAGCACTACAATTAGTTTCAAGTCCAGGGGTTTGGGTAATGTTCTGCCCTTTTGTCCTGGAATTCTGTGCTCAAAAAGTTACGCTCACTTCCCCAGCCAGTTTGCCACGCCTCATTTCGATTCAAAAGTGGTCGTCAAAATATCACATTACTTGATACATAAGGGAAAAACATTTTCATTCCCATTAAACTCCTAGGTCTGGCAGATTTTACTAGGTTTTTTTCCCCCAACCCATCAAATACCTTTATCAGAGAATATTCTTACTGGAATAGTTTTCTACTTACAAAATAGTGTATTCCAGAAAAGTGTCCCAAGTGCTTTATTAATCTTCATAACCCAAACAGGCAAGTATTTCTGCCTCATTTTTACTAGAGCAACCAAAGTAAGGAAAATTTAACATGTTAGCACTACAAATCAACACTGACTCAAGAGCCTGTGATATCCACTGCCATACTATACTGGCCTCACCTGAGACTCTAAATTTTAGAAATTTCCTTCTAAAAATTCTATTAATCTGAATTGAAGTGTCAAGTCAGAGTGACAGATCTAAATGCTTTTTAAGATAAAAACCAGCTTTCAAAATAAATAAAACTTAAAAATTATAAATTTTGACTCTTTGTAATGACTTTTCTGTCATTTATTTCAAAACGTTATATAAGCTGTAGGATGTCATTCACTGGCAAGTTATGATCCACTGAGTTTTCTTCTTTGTGGAGGGTATTATAATCATTTTCCTAATAAGACAAAATAAATGAAACATGTATATTGTACATTATCTTCAGCTCTCACTTTAGCTGTCTATTCTTCAACACACACATACACAGACTTTTTAATACATGGGACAATGCATTATCCCTCAGAGATGTCTCTCACATGCTGATTATTACTCCTCAATTCTTGTCAACATACTTCAAATAATAATAAAAAAAAATTGGTAGCTTTTTATTATTTATAAAACCAAGTAATATGGGGGAAGGAAAATTAAAAACAAAATATTTACAGTACAACTGAGAGTTCACCTAGTAAGAATAAGGAAGAAGCGATACAATGCAGCTGAAAACACACTGGGACTAATGAAATGGAATTTTTTTCCCCCAATACTGGGACTGAATCCAGGGCCTTTGCACTGATCTACATTCTCACCCCTTTTTGTGTTTTCTGATGGCTTGTTTTTGAGGCAAGATCTCAGTCACTCTATCAACTGTCCATGCTGGGCTCTTACTTACTTACTGAGGGGTTCCTCACCTCAACCTCCCAGGGTGCTGTGGGATCAAGCACGTGCCACCACACCTGGCCTAGATTGGGAATGTGATGCAAGCTTTAATAGTTTTTGATTCATGCTACTTCTGGCAAGTAAAACTCTATAAAGTAACTCTAAAATGTATACAAAGATGGAAAATGAACCAAAAAAGTACAAAAAAAGATTTAACACAAACACTGGATTCTTAAAAATTCTTAATGCTAAAATTTTTCTTTTTTCTTTTTTGGTCTGTTTGAGAGTCTTACTATACAGTTCAGACTGGCCTTAAACTCATTTTGTAGTCCAGGTTGGCCGCAAACTCAGAGCAATCCTCCTGCCTTAGCCTCCTGAGTTGCTGGGATTACAGGCGTACACCACCACGCCCAGCCTCATCTTTCAAAAATACCTTGAAGAAGAGTTCTCAACTTCTTCATCTACCAAATGTTACCAGTAAGGAGCAGATGGAAGAAAACTGCTGGTGAGGTCCTATTTTGCCTTCATTCTTAGGAGTTATACAACCTATATGGATTTAGCAATCTTAAGAGAAAAAAAATGATAGGGAAAAATGATTCACATGAATTATATCCATTTAAGATCATCTGTATTTGCTTTAAATGAATCCAGGTCTCATAAATTATATTCTAGAATACTGAAGTAATCTAAAGAATAACTCGGGACCCTTGGACAATAAACCATTGAGTCAACATGATTTGGTTGAGGTATCAGATAAAAGCCAGTTACACAAGGATAGGAACTTATTAACTCTGTTCCTTGATACATACAGAGCTTCACGCACAGTGCCTAGCATGTATTAATGGCTTATAAATATCCCTGACAAAACTTTAAAATCTTATTTTTTAAAGTTGTAAGTTCCTAAGCTTGTTTACCTTACCCTCTGTGCATTATTTTCATTTTATTACTAAATCAATTATAAAATCTTATACTTCAAAGCCAAATATAAACAGCCAATACTGGCTGGCTAATCTAATCTTTCTCCCAGACAGTAATGAACATCAACCAAGTTATCTCAAGGTAATTATTTTCTGAACTATGAAAAAAACTAAAACATTTGTCTCCTTACAAGTCTTGTTTTATTAGCCAAAATTATCATGTCTTTAAGAGTTTTAAATATTAAAAAAAAAAAAGTCTATGAAACTCACCTCTTAAACTCAAAGGATCCATTCCAGAAAATCTTTTCAGAATTTACATAAAATAGTCAGCTTCTCTTCTTACTGAACTAGTAAAGAGATGAGTCAGCAAACTATGGCCTTCAGAGCAAATACAGCCTGCTGCCTGTTTTCACAAATGAAGCTTTATTTGAAAACAGCTGTGACTATTAATGTATAGCCCATGACTATTCATGTATAGCCTGTGACTACTCATATATTTGTCTACTCCTGCTTTTGCTACGGTAGCAGTTGAGTTACACAGACCACATGGCCTACAAATACTATCTGGATCTTTACCAAAAATGTTTGCCAGCCTTTACCTTAAATACTTTCATATTAAAGAAAGATTTAAATTTTCTTGGAATTACATAGAAATGACTATTTTTCAATTTTCTTCATCACAAATTTTTGTGGACTAACCTGGATTATCTAAATACTACTTACAACTTTATTTCTATGAATTCTTTAAAAGACCAAGTTTTCTTTCACAATCAGGGTTATAGAAAGTCTATCATGAAAAGCTACTGGCAGCAGCAAGCACCACTCTAATATAAATCTAAAGTTTATTTACCCACATTTTATATTAGAAATTCCCCAGTTCTGGAAAGTTGAAAACTACAATGGCTTTTAAGATTGTATGGAATCAATTTTTCAGATACTATACTGTTAAAAATCAGTATTAACATGTTTGTATTACTTTCCTATCAAACTTACCAATTATCCAAATGTTTTGCTATCTTCTCTACTAATCCTACCTCTTAAACATCTTTAATATCCAAGTCTAGGTTTTAATCCAATTTTTTAAAACTTTGTTGGTATTCTTCACTCAACCAAACACAATTTTACCCACATCTCTAAATACTAGGGAGCAACTTTTAAAAGCACTAGCATCACTAATACTACTATTGCAGCAGGATAAATTCCAGTGATTTGTTTCATCAGAAGATTCTGGTGACATTGTTTAAAATCTTAGAAAAAATTACAAGTATCCTGCGCTACTTGCTTGTATGCATGATTTATGTAACTCAAAATTTCAACTACTTTTCTATAAATATCAAAATATCAGAAAGTACTAATTTTTTCTTATTCAGTAGAAAAATAAAATGAAGCTACCACACTTATAATTTAGGCAAAAAAAGTTTTTTCAATAAAAACATAGAAATATTTTGATTTACATAATACAATGAGTCAGTATGAAGTCAAAATCCACAATTAACATGTTCCTAAAAATTCTGAACACCATCCTCAGGACAGTTTCTGTACAAGATTTACAGATGTCAGGTGCATGCCGTTTTTCCTCAGTGTGCTACAGAGTTTAGAGGTTCTGCTCGAATATTTCCCAAGTCAAGTGCAGAATCTGTCTCTTCATCAATTTCTCCAATGACTGCACTGTAAGTATAAAAAAAGAGCCACGTTAAAACAAATAAATTTAACTGTACTTCTAAGAGCTTATAAATCAAATCTAAGCACTTAGTTCCATTGTTCCAAAACATGTAAAACTGAGAAGGCACACAGTAAAGAGAACTATTTAAGGTATAAAGTAAACAGTATTTTCACCAGCTAGCGAATTACACATGTAAGTCAAAAATCTTTTGCAAATGGAAAAGGGATCAAAAAATGGAGTGGGGAGAAAAGTGGAAGAGGATGTAAAAAGAATTAAAATGTATTATGTCACACATACCACTGCCTATGATCAATGTAATAATTATATACTACAAACATATACTAATAAAAATTTTAAAAATTCAAACAGAAATAATTTGCAGGTAACATTATTATAGCAACCAATATTAAAGAAGTGGCAAATGTTTAAAAATCAGTTCTCTACAGAAAAAGACTGATTTGCAGCAATTATGAATATAATATCCTTTATGCAAATATTCCACCCAAGACAATTTCAAGGTATTAACAAGACAACTATAAATTAGCTTTCCAAATTCCAGAAAATATAACAATCTGCTACTATACAGCCAGTACAATCTGTCTGTTAACACACTTGGGTACAGGAGTAAGTTTTAACAAAAAAATTTTTTTTTAAGTAGAATAAACCTTAAAATCAACTCTTTAACACAATCCCAATATAGAAATCAGTGTTGTTCTGGTCAGGGTACTTGTTCCTAATCTGTCCGCTTAGTCTTTATAGTTCACCTTCTAACTTTACCTAAAGTTACTCTATAGAATATTTTATAAACCCCAGATTTTGATTAAAGATTAAATAATAATCAAAACTGTTAACATATCTTTTGTTGCTTTCCAGTCATATTTTAATTCTATCACTGCAAAATGGTTTCAAAGGGCCAGGGTTTAGCTCAGCGGCATAAGTGCCTGCTTGGCAAACTCAAGGTCGTGAGTTCAATCCTCAGCACCAAAAAACAAAAAAAAAGGTTTCAATAATTTAGCCAGTTACCACATAATACTATCCACATGTAACTATTAATAATTAAGCTTATTAATATTCACAAGTTAATCAGTCACATCAATCACTTTTTGAATACTCAACAGCCACATATGGGTAGTATTGAAAAATACCAATATACAACATTCCCATCATCAGAAACATTTCTTCTGCTCTACATGGTTACCTGCTTTCTTTAAACTGCTACCTCTAAAATACTCTCAAAGTAAGGACTGGGAATTTAGCTCAGTGGCCTAAGTACCTGTCTGGTAAGTGGAAGGTCATGAGTTCATTCCCCAGTAACAAAACCTCTCAAACAAAATTATCAGTGTGTCCCAAGGTAATTAATACCACAGGATGAGCATGAGAATATTGTAAGCATGTCAATTACACTAAAAAATAATATTCATCAATTATGAATAAGCAATATTTATTTAAAATTGTTTGAACAAGAGATTTCAAAAGATTTTGAAAACTCTAGCCTTGGACCCTAGGAGTCTTCCTGTGAAATTCAGACTAGTCCACAGCCTGAAGGGCCTGATCTTGTCTGAAACACAGACTAGTCAGAACATGTTTAGAAGCCTCAGAAATAAAGTAGTTAGTATTAAGCAAGTCTCTCAGACAACAGCCACTTAACTATTAGGCAAATTTCAGCAAGTAAAAGTTTAATTTGAAAAGAGATCAATTTGTTTGCTCCTGAACAATCTTAACATAAAATTTATAGTTTTGCCTTACTTCAAGCAAACATAAGCCTCACAAAATAAATGAATGCATAATTTCTGTTAATTATATGTAAAAGATATAGTATGATATTTTTGGGAAAATCTCTTTCTTGGGGCTGGGGATTTAGCTCAGCGGCATAAGCGCCTGCCTTGCAAGCACATGGTCGTGAGTTCGATCCCCAGTACCAATGATTAAAAACAAAAAAAACAACTCTTTCTTCATAAAGTAGGGAAGTATACCTATAGTATAATTTTAACTTAACTTCAAAGACATATTTTACTTACACATTGTCACCTCTTACAATGTATAATCCTAGTACCACTTGTTCAACTCCCTGGGAAGAGCTGAATACTCTTTCATGGCTTTCATCCAAAATCAAATTAATGGTCTGGTCAAAACCTTTCAGTGTACCCTAGGAAGAAAACATCCCAGAAAAAACAGAAATATTCTAGTTTACACAAATGTGCAATTACAATGTTACAACCATTTTAGTAGTTGGGTACATACCTATCTGCACTGTAAGTCGACTAAAAAAACCAATAGTGTTCCAGAGCAAAGCACTTACTTCTTGATTGTTTAAGACATTACTGAGAGTTACAAGGACATCCATGTACCAGAGTATTTCCAAGAAAGTAGCAAAAAGCTCTTATAGTATAGAGACATTCTGACAATACTAAATGAGGGGAATATAAGAGAATATGATATTCAAGTAAGAGAGCCATATGTATACATACTAGATATAGCAATGTAACAGTAAAACTGCATGCTTCATACTAAAAGCACTGTGATAAACACACTGTACGCATCTCATCTTCACCCATTAAGGTCAAATTATAATTCTACTCATTTCAAAGAAAAAAACCGGAGGCCCTTGAATGTCTTTGAAGGTCTCACAAATAGTGAATAGCACATCCAAGACTCTAACAAAAGGCTATTAGTTCCAGAGTCAGAACACTGAACAGATACATCACACTACTGTAAACATATAATCTGTCAGAGATTCAAACCTGTACCATAAATATATACAAACTTCAAACAGCTAACACTTAATAAGTACTTACTAGTTGCCAGTATTTTGTGCTTCAGATGTATTTAATTTTTCCAATAACCCAGTAGATAAAATATGATTGTAATAATATCCAAACATGAAGGAAATAATAATGTAAAGTTTTATCAAAGATGGTTGATTTTTAAATAAAGATACAGATATAGCAAAACATAAGTCACTCAGATGCAATACATTTCTGAAGAAACCTATTCTGGCTTTGGCTGGTTAACCTCTCAAGCTGACTATCAAACTGTTTCTTGTTCTGAAAGACAAATATATAAAAGCAGAATAAAATAAAGAGAAAATCATAAGCTAGAATTTGGAAGAGCCAAGATGAATAGATGTATTAGTTAGCAAATAGTTGTTATCATAAAACACTCATGTAAACAGCCTGTTTAATTTTACATATACCTATCCTAAAAAACTATGTATCAAATGCAGAACTATTAAAATTTTAGTACTCAACTTTCTTCCTTCTATAAAATTAACTACCTATCTTAACAAAAGAAACTTTAGCAAAGTTTTAACAACATAAAAATTATTTACAAATACAGGATTCTTGAAGGGTTGAGATTAAAATATTTCAAACTGCCCATTATCTTACAAAATACAATATGAAATGCCAAAAAAAAAAAAAAATGTTTTTTCTTAAGGAAGAAATAAGACTATCCTGTCTTTGGAATCAAACCTAATTGAAATCCCTGTTTAGTTTTGCCACTTACTATGCTGTGTCACTGGAAAAGGGACTTAGTTTCTCTGAGTTTGATTCCTAACCTACAACACAGAATAATTCTTCACAAATTTTTGTACTGCAGACCAACCAAATACGACCCATATAAAGTACCTACAGCATATACTCAGTATGTAATAATAATGACCCATTACTAATAACTACAATGATTAAAAAAGAAAACAAAAGCAAAACTACAGAATGGAATAATAACGGGCTAAATTATAGTTATCCATTACATATCAATATTTGAACCAAGGATGGACCATTATCAAATATGATAATGGTCCCATAAGATTAAATCAAGTTAAATCATCTAGTGATATCACAGCTGCCTAGATTACGTAAGTTTACTCAAGATTTTCATACAAAGAAATCACCTAATACATTTTTCAGACTTGATACCTATTGTTATATGAATGATTAAATATCCATGTAGTATAAGTCACAAATTTCTAAGAAACATATACAAAATTATTTTACAGTGAATATCAGAGCACTTAAAAGATAAGGAAACAAACAAAATAATACAATAAATAAATATATTATTGCATTCTCAAGAAGCCTTGTACATAGCACACACTCAAGACTTTGTCTGTGAAGGAAATAATAGATTTTCAGCAAGGCAATAAAGGTAAAGAGCTGAATTTAAAAAAAAAAAAAGTCTACAAGAAAGCAAACAATGAAAATGCCACCTACCACAATCATTCTCCCATCAGAAGTAATAACAGCAACAGTTCCTGGTAACTGAATCAAGGAAAGCATTTCTTAAGGAATACAAACTAAAAACTTAAGATTTTTGTAAGAGTGGTTTGAATTACTGGAAAAAAAAGACAATCAAGATTCATCCATTTAACAAATTTATTTTGCTTTAACTTCTTTAAATTCTGCTTTTGTGATAACTAGATAACCAAAATATTTTTTAGAAATAAAGAAAATCTCCCTCTATATTTGATAACGTATCCTGTCTCAAAATGGATGGTATGTTCGGCACTTTTTTTTTTTTTAAACTAAGAATGTTGCCAATCTAAGCTCTTGGGCAAGATATTTCTGCTTTCTTAGACTTATTTCCTAAAAACTGTACAGGCCTAAATTAATCAATGTGTATGATTTCACAAAGTTAAGACAACTGTCTTCCAGGATAGGCTTCTGGAATTCAAAAAGGCTATACACAATTAACATCGCACGATACCAAAAATGCTTACATCTTTTAAAGACTTCAGTATTTAACCTTTGTGGCGTATTTGTGCAGGACCACAAGGAAATGCTATTGTCCTGAGACACTACAATACATTATAAAAGCAAACGATATTTTCACTCTAGCAAAAAGTGTGACTTCAAATGGGAAAAGGGAGGGAGACTGGTTTGTGGACCTTTAATTTGTTTGCTACCTTTGAACAATGAGCAAAGCCTGTGACTGGAACAAGCACAATATACAGATTTACAAAACTATCATCGCCGCCACTGAAACGGTTCACCTTATGCCAAAACTTGAAGATGTAAGTTTTAAGGAAATAATAAGGGTTAATCAATAGAATATTTTTATACTTTTTGTACAGGGGATCGAACTCGCGACCTCGAACTTGCCAGGCAGCACCTATGCAGCTGAGCTAAATCCCCAGCCCTATACTTTCTTTAAGGCTAAAATAAAAAGGCGCCCTAGGGCCGCAAGCTCGACCCGGATCGCCGGACCGGCTGCTCTCGGGTCCTTTTCCACCCGCTTCCGACCTCCCGCCGATCCAGACCGAAGGCCCCTCCAGCCCGGGTCCCCCACAGTACGGACACTAGCCGCGTCGGTTCTATCAGCCGAACAAGAGGATACGGTTAATGTAACTCTCCAAAGCAGACGTCATGCTGCTCAGCCCAGACGTTCCGGGCAACAGACGGATACCGGCGAGGAGCAGAGCTAAAAAGGCCCGCCAGAACCACTCACTGGCTCGCGCCCGCCGCCCACAACAAATACCGCGAGATTTGCCAAGCTGCCGGGGGCTCCAGTCGGAAATTGAAAAGAGCCAGCCAACCAAACAGGAAGCCAAGTGGTGAATATTAGAGCGCTTGCGCAGTGTTTCCTCAGGTCTTCCGGACGGTGACCCGGAAATCGAGAGGGACGAAAGCCATCCGGAAGCGGAAAAGAAAAGGCACATCTTGAAGGTGGGGTAGGTGAAAGACGGCGGGAGACCGAGCTTCCTAGCATAGGGACCGACAGTGTGTTAGGAGTTAATAGGAAAAAAATGTGAAAAGATGAGGCAGGAAGAAATGGAACACGGTGTTTTGTTTGTTCGCTTATAAAATACAGGTGCAGGAACTAAGTTTTCGGCAGCACGGGTTGAAAATTAAAGAAGTCAAACCACCTAGCCCGAAGTCATACACGTTGTAATCACATGAATTATATCTGGAGAACAGTAATAAAAAGCATGTTTGTGCATTTGGCTCTCAAGGTTCTCTAAAATGAAGGCATCGTTAGCTTCTTTGAGAAACTAAGCCCAAGTAACGAAATGCATGTCATAGTGTTTGTACAAAACATTTCACCTCTGCACCTCTTTACTTAGATTCTGCCATAGCTATCATTTTGGGTATCATTCCGGAAAATGTCACTCTCCCTTCAGGTTTTAAAAGGACTTGAAGTTATAAAAAGATCTGTACACAAAACACTGATTAGAGTGATTTTCCTTTTTCACAAATTGTCTTTGATTTCCAGTTGGGCATGTTTTCTATTAACTGAAGAATTGAAAAACATGTTTGAAATTCCCGCGGCTTTCCTCAGAAATGTGAAGGCGACTGTCTTTTGATTAGAGCACACCCGCAAAGTAAGGTTAGCCTCCCTAAATGGTTAATATTTTACATTACTGAAACTTAGTCCTGTTTATAGCGCTCTTCTTATACTGAGAAATTAGGTGGTGAATGTTCTGGATAATCTAGAGAACAAATAATTCTTCCATAAATGAATATGTTATGAGGCTTACAAACTTGTTCAATTACAACCAATTTATTAATGGTAAATGATGTATCGTTAGTAAAAATGTTTTAAAAATTATATATCACCTTAAAATGAATAATCCATGTGGTTCTTCATCTCTTAGAGTATGTTTATGTTTGGAAAATGTTTTTTTAACGTAATTTATATAATTCTATCAAATACATTATAAATCCTGGACCTCTTATAATTTCCATTACATTCATAAGACAAACAGCAGATGTTCAGTGCTTATAGATCATCACAAACTCTCTTTTGCTTGAAAATTTTGTATACACATTTTAAAATTGCTGTTTTATGTAGTCCCTAAAAATCATAGATGTGGAGAAAAAGCATATGGATAAAGACTACATTTATTATGACTAAAAGTACATCCTGATGGAAATGGTACTTTTGTTATTTCACTAAATTAGATGTCTGACTTTTGAAGTACGTGAACATAGGGAGTTTAGTATCTCATAAGGGAGAAGGTCTAAAGGGAAGTTTTATGTGTAAAACTAAGAGTAGAAGGGCTGGGGATTTAGCTCAGCAGCACAAGCGCCTGCCTTGCAAGCCCGCAGTCATGATTCGATCCCCGGTACCCAAAAAAAGAAAAAAAAAAAAAAAAACTAAAAGAAGAGGTATGGTAGCACTTTCACTTTACAACACACACACACACAAATCTCTCAAATTCTTCATTTAAATGATATTCTATCACTGTTAAAGCATCATCCAAGGTATGCTTGGAACTGACAATTCCGTTAGTTCTAAATCTAAATCTTGAACAAATAAAAGCAAGCAGAAGGATCAGACTCTTAGAATCTGAGAAAAAATTTGCACTTCTTTGTAAATATTTTTCAAAAACCAACAAAATAATTTTAAAATTAAAATAATATTTCATTTAGGTTAATGTAATGAGAACTTTTATTTTTTGTCTGATTTGTATTCATACAAATTGCAAAGGTAGGGCCAGGGATTTAGCTCAGTGGCATAAGCACCTGCTTGACAAGCGCAAGGTCGTGAGTTTGATCCCTGGTACCAAAAAACAAAAACAACAACAACAACAAAAAAAATTGCAAAAGTATTAAAAGGTAATATACATTGAATATTTCTCTAGGGTTATCCTAGGCAAAATATATATATATATATATATATATATATATATATATATATAATTTTAAAAAGATGTATATAAATAAAAGCACTATATATATATATATGGGAACTCTTAAAGGAAATATACATATATATATATATATATATATATACACTCTTAAAGGAAGATATATATATGTAGAAGATATATATATATATATGAAAGATACATATGTGTGTGTATGTGTATATATATATATATATATATATAGTCTTCTTAAAGGAAATTCCTAGTTAACCTAGTTTAGTTACAAAGGTAGAATAATTAGTGCATGGAAGAAAATCCCTGTTTATAAATAAATGTAATTGATAAGGAAATTTAAGTTCTTTTAACACTATGTCATAGTGTTTGTACAAAACATTACAAGATACTTGTCACTTGTCATTACAAGGTACTTGTATAAGTTACAAGGTACTTGTCACATAAGTTTTTTCTTTTTTCCATTTAGTAATAATGACAAGTATTTTAAACTCCATTTCTTAATGTAACTAACATACTAACTAAGAACCAGTATAGCATAGTACTGAAGAACACTGACTCAGGGCTGGGATTATAACTGTGGTGAAATGTTTGCTTGCTTGCCCAGCATGTGTAAAGCCCTGGATTCAATACATAGCACCATACATACACAATGTTAAAAATCTCAGTAAGAACTAATTTCAAATTGCTGAGAAAATAAATGGTAGAAAGCCTGGTATATAAAAGTATTCATAAATGTTAGTGACTATTATTCACAGACATAGACTATATCATAAGTAACTTTTCTAAGGCCCAAAGCTTATTTTCTTACAACAGTTCATTCACTGCCTTACTTGCTTATTTTAATTAAGGATAAGATGAATATTTGATAAAATTTTGAAAAGATTTTTAAGTAAGGCTTACATTAGGCTGCTTTAATAAAATACCTTAGACTGAATTATATATAAACTATTCACAACTTACTCTTCTTGAGGATAAGTCCTAGATCCAGCTGCCAACCTATTTGACATCTAGTGAAGGCCTCTTTCTTATACGTGGTACTTCTTGCTCCATGCTCACAAAGTAGAAGGGAGTAAAGCAGCTATTTTAACCTCTTTTATGAGAACACATTCTTCCATTCATGAGTACTCTTAATCACTTCCCCAAAAGCCTCACTTCTTTTGTGTATGTATGGTGTTGGGGATTGGACCTGGAGTCTTTTGCATGCTAAATACTTGCTGTACCACTGAACTACACCCTCATCACAACATGCCACCTCTTTGTGCTTATGTCTGTGTATGTGGTGCTGGAGTTGAAACCCAGGGCATGGCATATACTAAGCAAGCCCTTTACCACTTAGTTATGTCCCTAGCCCCTCATCTCTTCATACTACCTCATGAGGTATGGGGTTCCAATGTAAGAATATTGGAGAGATACTAACATTTAGACTTCAGATTAAAG
Source organism: Hydrochoerus hydrochaeris (assembly GCA_004027455.1). NCBI lineage: Eukaryota > Metazoa > Chordata > Mammalia > Rodentia > Hydrochaeridae > Hydrochoerus > Hydrochoerus hydrochaeris. Next base: position 403,955 of record PVLA01000703.1, read on the forward strand.
AAACAAAAAATGGAAATACAAGTATTTTAGCTACAATATGGTATGTACTGTTGTACCCCAAAAGGCTGCACCCCAAAATAAAATGAAAATTGTAAAAAGGCAAAAAGAATAAAAAGGCCAAGATGTCTTGGAAGGAAGAGAGTGCTTATTTATTTAGGCTAGTATCCAGTGACACAGAGTGAGGGTGGAATTTACACTGCTGTGCGGCTAAGTAAGATTTGGGGGTGGTTTATAAAGGGAAAAAACCGCAAAGATGTGGGGGGCACCACACCTGTGCATTCCTGAGGAAACAGGACATCCTGTTTTGTTTTGTTTTTAAAGGTCTAAGGGTGTGGTGCATACAGAACAGAATGGTGGCGCTTGAATTAGATTACAACATTCCCCACTGATTTTTGTTAGTGAGCCAAATCACTGGCTAATAGTTGAATCTATAGGTACTAGCTCATAATCCTGGGTAGCTAAGATCATCAGCTTGACAGCCTGTATTCGGCCTTTTACATAAGATAGTTTATTTATGATACAGGGACTGATAGTTACACTGGCTAAAAGCACTATTAGGGGTCCTATGGCTGCTGATATGAGGGTGGACAACGAAGGGTAGAATGAGAACCAAGGTTCAAACCAATTTTGTTCTGCCAGTTGAGCTTGTTCCCTTTCCTGTAGGGCATTTCTTAAGGGAAGCCATATTTTGCCTTGTGACTCCAGTGGTTTGTATATAAGCAACAGGTTTCTCCTAAGGCCAAACAGAGACCTCCCTCTTTTAGAAAAAGAAGGTCCAAGCCTTGGCCATTTTGCAAAACCATTTCAGCTAAGGAGCTTAGAGAATCTTTTAATTTAGATACAGAGTTGTGAAGGCTAGCTAGGTCTTGGTTAATGAGTGTAGTGAGGTGTCTATAATTTTGGTCTCCTATCATGAAACTAGATATACTTAATCCTATTGACCCAGCCATCTCAACTCCAAGTAATACATTTTCAAGCATAACAGAAGAATTCCTTCTTGGGTGAGTATGAACAATACTGAGAGTATAATCTCATTTTAATGGAAACATTTTGCAGTAAAGGTTCACCAGTCTTATGAATAAATTGCCAAAACTTATCTACTACTGTCAAATTCTGAACAGATTTGTTTCTTTTTAAACCTGTTACTGGCAGGTACTATAAACTAAGGCAAATAAAATTTACATCTCTTTAATCTTTTTATAATTTACTACACACCTTTAAGTTGAGCTTTTTTATCTTCTTTTACATTTTGGCACAGTCAGACATTTTACTTGAAGACAAAACCACTTTCTCTGTCCCTCTTTTTTTTTTATTACCAGTTAATTTCCTTCCTCTCACTTTTTAGACAACATTAAAACTTTCAATAAAATCCTTGAAGTGATTTTCTTTCAGTAGGCTAAAATATTGAATCATTCCATGTGTTTTTACCACCTTAAAATGCTACACTTCACTGTAAATGTGAAATACTTCAAACAAATTTCATGCAAATTTTTAGGTGACAATATAAAAATTTTAAATTTTGCATGCATGGCTTAACAAAAAATGCTGGTAGAATTTCAGTATTTGGAAAATTCTGAATTTTAGCATACACTGTAAATATCATAAATGATTTTACTGAAAAGTCATGATGAATCTTCAATCAGAAAACTCATTAACTTCATACATATTTCATCTGATTAAAATATGAGGCTTGTATGTTCTAAGTAATCCAAGAAAATATCTTTTTAGAAGACCACAATTTAACTGTAATCTGAATACCTTTAGCTGCCATTAAAAACTAATAAAATTTAAAAAGAAAGGAAAAACAACCCCAGATCTTCAGAAGCCAGACTGCAGTTGATGTCCCTTGAAGAGGCCTCAGGTGCTGGGTGCTGTTGTCTGAATAAGTGGTGAGTTGAAATCAGGATCCGCTGAATTGCCTGGAGGGACTCAATAAGGTCCTGGTTAGCAAGATCAGCAAGCTTTTTCTTGGATATCTTAGGGATGAGGGGTGGAGGTCCCCCATATACTGTTTCAAAGGGGGAAATTCCAGCAACATAGGGAGTACAACATGCGCACAAGAGGGCAAAAGGAAGGAGACTCACCCAGTTTTTGCCAGTTTTTAAGGCCATTTTAGTTATCACCATTTTTAAAGTCCTATTTATCCTTTTTACTTGTCTTGAGCTCTGAGGCCGGTACACGCAATGAAGTTTCCAATCAATCTGTAAAGTCTGAGTTAATTTTTGGGTCACTTGGGCCATGAAAGCCCAGCCATTATCGGACCCCATAGATAAAGGCAAGCCAAATCGGGGTATAATCTCATGTAAGGGTTTTTTTTACTACTATACTAGTTTTTTTTACTACTATACTATACTACTATGAGAGCTGACTCTGACTTGATAGGGTATGCTTCTACCCAGCCAGTGAAAGTGTCTACCATTACCAACAAATATTTATGTCCTTCAGTGAAGTCTATTTCCCAACGTTCTCCTGGCATAGTTCCTCAAAAACGCTTTGTCTCAATCGGCAGTTGTTGCTTTGGATTTACAAGTTGACATTGTGGGCATCTGAGGCTTGCAGACTGGGCAAGCTTCGACAATTGAGGAATAAAATATCATTCTGAAAGAGATCAGCCAGTTTTGATCCTCCCAAATGAGTTGACCTATGAGCCTGCTGAATAAGTTCCCTCCCGAGTGCCTCTGGCAATAGGACTCACTTGTGAGGCAGCTGATACCAGCCTCCAGGGATATTAGGCTTGGCTTGGAGCTGGGTTGCTAGATGGAGGGAGGTCCTTTTGAGTATGCACAGGTTCTGACAAAGTGGGAGGAATCAACAATAATGTCCGGGCCATCTCAGTCCCCACTGATTTGCATCTGCCAAGTTATTTCCCCTTATCACGGCATCATGGGCCCTACAATGTATGGTTACAACCTTTTCTGGCATCCAGATGGTGGCCAGTAGATCAAGTATCTGGGGGGCATTTTTGATCTTTTGTCCCCTAGAGGTCAACAGGCCTCGTTCTTGATAAATGGTTCCATGGACATGGGCCATTGCAAATGCATATCTGCTGTCAGTACAGATATTGACTCGCTTCCCTTCTGCCAGTTTGAGAACCTCAGTGAGAGCAATAAGCTCAGACTTTTGAGCAGATGTACCTGGCTCCAGGGCTTGCTCCCACAAAACTTGGGATTCAGTAGTAACCGCTGTGCCCGAGACTCTCTTACCTTGATGGATATAGCTACTCCCATCAGAGAAGTACGAGGGGTCCTCAGGCAAGGGCTCGTCAGTCAAATCTGGTCGGAGACCTTGGACGTGAACAATTACCTCAGAACAGTTGTGGAGAGGCGCGAAAGATCACCATCAGGCAGCAACGTAGCAGGATTCAATGCTGCAGTTGTCTTGTAACCAATGGAGGCGGGATCTAGAAGTAGGGCCTGATAATGCATAATCCTGGCACTGGACAACCATTGGCTCAGTGGAGTCTTGATTAGAGTTTCCAGCGAGTGTGAGGAAACAACAGTAAGCTTCTGTTCAAAAGTCAACTTTTGAGCCTCCTTTACCAATAAGGCCACTGCAGCTACTATTCACAGACAAGGAGGCCACCCAGGTGCCACATTATCAAGTCTCTTGGATAGATAGGCCACTGGACGTTGCCAAGGTCCCAAGCTTTGAGTTAATACTCCTTTAGCTATGTTCCTTTTTTCGTCAACAGAGAAGGGCTTGTGTAAGTCAGGCAGAACAAGTGCAGGTACTTCAGTGAGGGCCTGCTTTAGCTGATTGAAGGCCTGATCTTGAGTCTCAGTCCATTTTAGGGGGTCTTGTGTAATCCCCTTTAAAGCATCATAGAGAGGTTGTGCCACCTCTGTAAAATTAATGATCCAAAGCCTGCAATACCCTATAGCTCCCAAAAATTTTTACATCTGTTTTTTTGTCTTGGGAACAGGTTTCTGTAAGATAGCCTGTATTCTTTGAGAGGACAGAGTCCTTTTTCCTTCATAAATTTGGTACCCCAGTTATGTTACACATTGCTGACAGAGCTGGGCCTTTTTAGCAGAAACTTTATCTCCTAGCTTACTTAAGAGTCTACAAAAGGGCCTCAGTGGCACTTACACAGTTCTCATGAGAATCAGTGGCTATCAGGAGGTCATCAACATACTGCAACAGCGTTACATTGGGGTATTCCTCTCTGTAGTTCATGAGATCTCTAGTAAGGGCCTCATCAAATAGGGTGGGCACATTTTTGAATCCCTGAGGTAGGCATGTCCAAGTTATTTTTTCAGACACTCCTGACACAGGATCAGTCCATTTAAAGGCAAAAATGGGTTGGCTTACCGGAGCTATGGGCAGGGTGAAGAGAGCATCTTTGGGGTCCAGTACCAAGTACCAAGTTCGATCTGGGCTCAGCAAGCTTAGCAACATATAGGGGTTGGGCACAGTAGGGTAGAGAGTCACGACTCACTTGTTTACCTCTCGGAGATCCTGCACTGGTCCGTAATCTTGGGTTCCAGGATTTTGGACAGGCAGTAATGGAGTGTTCCAGGAAGAGACACAAGGTTTTAAGATATTATATTCTTTTAGCCTTGCTATATGCTTAGCAATGCCTTGGCGTGCCTGCAGACTTATAAAATATTGCTTTAGCCAGATTGGGGTTGCCTGCGGGAGGAGCTCTATGACCAAGGGAATCTGATGTATCGCTAGGCCTAGGGGGATTATCCTCCACCCAAACGTTAGGGATCTCCTGTTTCCAGTGCTGCAGGAGCCTATCGTCACCTAACACCTTAGGTTCTTCTAGCAAGAGGTGTCCTTCCCCCTCAGGATAGAGAGTATACACCTTTGTGCTATGTATTTCATCAGGTGCTTCAGAGCCTAACGTCATGGTTGGAGCCACTGCTTCAAAACTGAGTTGGACCTTTAGTTTGTGTAAAAGGTCCCACCCTAAAAAGGGATCTGGACACTCTGGCACCCAGAGAAACTCATGAGAGATAGTCTTCTGCCCAGGTCTGGCAAGCCAGGCTTGCAGTTTCGGATAGACCTTTTCAGTACCAGTGGCTCCTAATACATTTAGTTTCTTTTTTGTCAGAGTTCCTAATGGCTGTGTCAAAACAGAATGAACTGCTCCTGAGTCTACCAGAAAATCAATGGGTTGGCCCCCCCACTTGTAAGGTTAGCTTGGGCTCAAGGCGGGCAGCAGAGCCTTGACCCCCTCAATCTTGGGATAATAGAATCTTTGCATCTTTTTCTCTGTTTGCTTTTAGTCTGGGGCAATTTCTATGCCAATGTCCCGTTTCTCTGCAATAAGCACATTGATCCTTATCTCGTGGAGGGCGCTCCTTGCCTCTTTTGTCATCCTTGTCTTTGCTATCTGGAGGCGTAACTCTTGTACTTTAAGATTTCCAGCACCTTGGTTACCTTTTTACCATTAATTTCCTGACAGCTCTCCCGATTGTCAAATACTTTATGAGCAATTTCTATGAGCTGACTAAGGGGCATCCCTTCAAATACCTCAAGCTTTTGCAACTTTTTTTAACATCTGGGGCTGATTGAGTAACAAAGACGACATTAATGCCCTTGAGTTCTCAGGTGCAACTGGGTCTATGGGTGTATAAGGACAATAGGCCTCCAATAACCGCTCTAGATAACCCGATGGAGATTTAGTAGCCAATTGTCTTACCTCTGAAACCTTGGACACATTTGTTTGTGGGTCTCTTGGCGGCACCTCTGAGGGCTCTAAGGAACAACTGGCGATACTGGGCTAGAGCTTTCTTACCTTCCGTGGTGTTGGGGTTCCAGTCAGGTTGAGATAAAGGGAAATTCTGGTTCAGGCGATCTGGGTCTGAGGACGAATTTCCATCTGGATCCAGCACTGCCCTTTGTCCCAATGCCTGAATATGCTCTCTCTCCTCGGCAGTGAATAACACCTGCAGTATCTGCTGACAGTCATCTCAAGTGGGACGATGGGTTAGAGAAAATGGATTCTAAGAGAGAAATGAGACCTTGGGGGTCTTTAGAGAACTGTGGGTTTTGCCCTTTCCAATTATATAGATAGGAAGTAGAGAAAGGAACATAGACAAAAATGGGGGCTTAGAGTTGGGCATTTCCCTCAAGGGGCAAAGCGCGGGAGTAGGGGCAATGGAGGAGGAATCTGGTGACTCCGGGTGTGGTCAGCTCCTGGTCCGGATAGGGTTAGGTGGACAACAAGGAGGTTCCTCTTCTTCTGGTGGTGCTGGTGGTGCCGTGGCGGGTAGAGCTGACAGGCGGTAAGGGGGTGGTAGCAGCTCCTCTACATCTCCCTCCAGTAGGACCGGTGGTTTAGGTTTCGGTTTTTCTCTTAGCGGTGCTAGCAACGGAGGGTTACTGGGCTGCTGCCTGGAAGCCTTAACAAACTTTTCTTAACCAGGGAGGAGAATCAAAAATAATATCAAGTCTATATATAGACAATTTGGTCAGGATGAGTCGGAGGACCAAAGACGTATCTCTGGACTGCCTCAGCGATAGCCATGTGGAAGCTACCGACAGATGGCCATTCAGGGACTCCATAAGGCCACTCCAAGGAAGCGAGCACGTGAAGTCTCCCAGGATGAACAGGTTCTCCATATCCCTGGACTCTTTGCTTAAATTCCTTAACATGATTAAGAACTAGAGTTAGAGAAGTTAAAGGCACAGATGAAGATCCTTGTCCCATGGTGACTAGTAAGAAAATGGTCGGTTAAACACACACACAATAAGGCAACACAGAAGACACAAAAACACCAACAATGCACACACACCCTCTTCCATCTACTCTCGAGTGTCCTAGAAGGAAATACCAGTGAAATCCCCTAGGCAGCATTAGATCTAGAATGGAGTCAAGCAAAAAGCAGTTCCTGGTTCACAAACTATGACTGGTTAAATACCAATACCGGACCCGTACAAATTACTAACGGGTAAACACCAGTACCCAACCATACAAATTACGAATGGGTAAACACCAGTACCCAACCGTACAAATTATGAACGGGTAAATACCAATACCCGACCATACCAATGGGCAAAATGCCCCCAAACCCGGAGGGCATCCCTCTCCGGTGCAGAAAGAACACTCAGGCTCCCCTACCAAATGCAAATGTATGCCAAAATACAAACGAACCAAGGAAAAGCATGCATAGAAAAGATACTTACAGGGTACCAACCCAATGAAATGCCTTGAGAAAAAGAAAAAGGGGGGCCCCTTTGGGGGTCCTTGGGGTTAATCCCAGAGAGCCCCCAAATGTTGTACCCCAAAAGGCTGCACCCCAAAACAAAATGAAAATTGTAAAAAGGCAAAAAGAATAAAAAGGCCAAGACGTCTTGGAGGGAAAGAGAGTGCTTATTTACTTAGGCTGGTATCCAGCGACACAGAGTAAGGGTGGAACTTACACTGCTGTGCAACTAGGCTAAGATTTGGAGGTGGTTTATAAAGGGAAAAAAACCACAAAGATTTGGGGGGCACCACACCTGTGCATTCCTGAGGAAACAGGACATCCTGGTTTTTTTTTTTAAAGGTCAAAGGGTGTGGTGCATACAGAACAGAATGGCAGAGCTTGAGTTAGATTACAACAGTACTATAGCTAAAATTTTCACTTTTCTTAAATGGTTTGATTAAAATAACAACCTAAAGAAACAATAGGTCTAGGAATTACCCATGCAGAACCTGAACAACTTAGCAATAGTTATCAAATTTTGCTGCTTATTTTTCTCACCTGGGGATCTTTAAAAACTACAATTGATGCCCACACAGATATTTTGAATACAGTGGTATGAGGGGAGAGACTAGACGTCAAGGTTATGAAACATCCTAGGTGACTAATGTGTAGCAAAGTTTAGGGACCACTGAACTGTGGCATTAACAGAAACAATAATGATCAAAATAGAAAAAAACAGGCTTGTTGAAAAGGATATATAAAATAGCTAACAAATAATAATATACAATTTGCAAGTTTTATCTTTCAAAAAAGTTGACAAGCTTAAAGAAAACAATTTATAACCCAGACATAGTGATTCATGCCTGTAATTCAGGTACTTGGTGGGCAAAGACTGAAGAATCACAACTTGGAAGCCGGTCTAAAACAGTTGGAAAGACCTTGCTCAGAAATAGAAAAATAAAACAAAAAGTGATGGGATTGTAGCTTAGTACTTCCTGAGTTCCATCCTGTGTCTTCCCCCAAACCTGTCAGTTGGTGGAAGGGTAGATACTGATAAGTGATGGAAGGAAGGCAGAAGAACACTACCATCATATGTGGCAGGTAGAGAAATAGTTACAAACTGTAAGAATGTAGAGGTGCTAGAGATGAATAGCTGATTCACTGATGTTGCTTTTTCACAAAGATCAAAGAAAACTGCAGAATAAGTCCTGTCACATGACTGGGCAGCCTACGCCTGATACAGGCTTCCGCTAAGTTCCCTATCACATGACTGAACCAGAGTCATGGAAGAATGAGATGCTGCCCACTGAAAAGACATCATTTGAGTACTGTTTTTCTCTAGGCCTTGTGCAATCATGGATTCAACTGCATTTCTTGTCTTTTACCTATAGTGGAGCACAAGACATTCAAGTTCTACAAAAAATTAAATATGATCCAAGTCATCTTCCCTGTTATTCTAATATTACTTCCCTACTTAACAGTAACACATGAACTGATTCATATTGTAAAAATAGACTGTATTACTAGTTCACTGAAAATCTAGATTAATGGAGTTAATATGCTGTTATTTTACTTATTTATACTTGTGGTTCATATTCTGTTTTTACATCAGCTAATTTTGGCGGTAGACAGTTCTTATACTTCTGACTTTGCTTTAGATCACTGCTTGACTTCATGTGACTTGGGGCAGCTTTATTTAAATAGTATAGAAAAAAATATATGACTAACCTAAGTGGAACACACCCGAACATTTTCATATTTTTAAATAACTATTATCATTATGACAAAGCAGATTAAGGAATATTATTTTAAGTTGAATCCATTTGCTTACTTTTTGTTGTTTTGTTTGGATTTTAAAGATTAGTTTAGTTTTAATAGCTTGGGCTACATTACAGGTAAAGTGATACTATCCATTTCATTGTGACTTTGGCACACTTGCCAAAATAATATTGGTGGTGGAAAGTATTTTAACTTAGGTCTCTGGAAACTTCAACCTGGACTAACTTGGGTCTCTGCAAACTTCAACCTGGACTCATTCCTGAGTGGTATAATTTACTCTGAAGGAATATACTATGATATGGTTTGAGTATCAATAATGTCTCTCAAAAGTCCATGTGTTAAGGGTTGGTCCCTAGAGTACCACTATTGGAAAGCAATAGAAATTTTAAGAGCTGGTGTCTGGTGGGAGAGTCTTAGGTCTCTGGGAGCATGTCCTTGGAGGTAGGTGGGCAATGTGAGTCTCGTTTCTGTCTGTATTGGTTTATGATGTGACTGCTGCCTCCAGCGTGTGCTTCCACCATTGCCACCCACCACCCTTGCTGGAAGTGGTTAACAGCCCACCTCATCTTGGGTTCGAACACATAAAATTGTGAGCTAAATCAGCCTTGTCTTCATAAGTAACCTATTTTAGGTATTTGATTGTAGTAACCTGAACCTCTCTAATATAGATTGAGTTAGACTTGTTGTAGCCATTATATGGCAAGAAAGAGCAAGACTTTTTTATTTGGACAAAAATACAAGGTTAAGCTATACAAGATGTGAAACCGTAAATGGAGTGGTGAGAGTGATATACAAGAATTATGTTGGCAAAAGTTAAACATAAAATAACCTCAGGTCACTAATGGAAAGCAAATGCGTGAAATTACATTAAAAGGTATGAGTCAGAAAAATGAAAAAGAGGTTAAATTTTCTCTTACTATCTTCATTAGCTAAGTTTGTTGTTTCTGTAACTAAAATAGTACTAATCTCCCACTTTTACCTTCTTTCTTTAAGCATTCAGAGCATAGATCATAGATACTTAGAACTGAAAGGAAATCTGGGAATTTTTAAAATTTTTCATTTTTTAGATCAGAAAGCTCTAGGGGCTGGGGATTTAGCTCAGCAGCATAAGCGCCTGTCTTGCAAGCGCATGGTGGTGAATTTGATCCCTGGTACCAATTAAAAAAAAAAAACATTAGAAAACTCAGTGACTCTTGATAGCCACATAGAGTCTACAGTGGAGGCTTACTGGATTCTAGTTCAGTGCTTTTTAGAACAATAATAAAGTGACTAACTTATAAGGTAAAATTATAGTCTATATTTCAAAGCATATATCCATAGATATTGTCCACTTATAGGTATACTTTTTTAAAAGCTCAGAGGAATTGAAATCTAATATTCTAGGATAGGTTTACATTTTTCAGATATCAACACCAATGGGAAAGATAGGAAAAACAGCTCCACGCAAAGACATCTAGAAGCAGTTTTTAGGTCATTCGTGTTTAAGGATGTTGAGTTACACCATTCTGGATTATTAAAGTGAGTCCTTAATAGGAAGGAAAAGATAGAAGAATATGTCTGGGGGCTATGATCTGAAGTGACTGCTGTAGATGACTTTGAAGTTGAAGGAAGGAAACCATCAGCCAAAAACTGGAGGTTGGTAAAAACTGAAAGCTTCCCTTACTTTACTGGCCAAAAAAAACAACAAAAACAAAAAGACATTGATGTTAGTCCTACAAGGGCAAAAAGCTGAATTCTATCAATAGTCTCAGTAAACAAGAAGTATGTTTTCCCTAGAGCCTCCAGAAAGAATTCATTCTGGTAACACATTAAATTTAGTTCACTCAAATGCATACTGTCTGTTGTACTCTAACTCTTAGCGCCCCTATTCTGTTCTGTATGCGCCACGCCCCTTGACCTTTAAAAAGGGAAAAACAAGATGTCCCATTTCCTCAGGAATGCACAGGTATGGGCCCCCCACATCTTTGTGGGGTTTTTTCCCTTTATAAACCACCCCCAAATCTTAGCCCAGTTGCACAGCAGTGTAAATTCCATCCTCACTCTGTGTCGCTGGATACCAGCCTAAATATTAAAGCGCTCTTTTTTCCCTCCAAGATGGCTTGGCCTTTTTGCCTTTCTACAGTTTTCATTTTATTTCGGGGTGCAACCTTTTGGGGTACAACACTGTCTTCTGACCAATAGAGCTGTAATATAATATACTTTTGTTGTTTTCTGCCACTCAGTTTATGGTAGTTTGTAATGGGTGCAATGGAAAACTAATAGAGAGATGTGATTTATTATCTTTCTGAATTTTGACCAAAGAAAGACACTGGAAAAAATGACTGTTTCATATCCAAGAGATTAGGAGCAAGTTCAGTTCATTTTAAACATCATTAGCTACTATTGCTCATTACCATCTTTCTCTGGCATAACACCCTTCTGAATTTAAATTTCTCCCCAGAATTTCTTCCACAGTAATGTTAAACATGATTTTTTGTTTGTTTTTAATTCAACATAGTGTTTAATTCACCTGTGTAGCTTTCTAATTAAAATCATTCCTTGCTATCCATAGGGGATTGTTCCAGGGCACACTTTAGATATTAAAATCTGTGGTTGCTCAAGTTCCTCTTATCAAATAGATAGTATTTCCATACAAGCTATGTACATCTTCTTAAATTTTAGTTTAAATCATCTCTAGATTCTTTATAATACCAAATACAATGTAAATGTCATGCAAATAGTTGTTATACCATATTGCTTAAGAAATAACAACAAGAAAACAATCTGTACATACTCAGAATAAACACAATTGTTTTTCCCACCAAATATTTGCAGTACTTAGTTTATTGAATCTATAGATGTAGAACCCACAGGTACAGGGGTTCAACTGTGTATTGTGTATAAGATGGGTACTTCACTCTTTGGACAGATAGGAATGACATACCTACCTACCTAAATATTAAGTGTTGTTGGTCAAGCATTCCTGTTGTTTTTGCTGGTTTCTTTTCTGGGTTTTTTATTCTTGCTCCAGGTCATTTAATTGATTGAGCTGGTCTTTGAACTTAGAGTGTCAGGTTCCATTCTACCGTGCTGCCACCACTGACATTGTTACTGCCCAGTAGCACAGGGAAAGAATATGATGAAGACAAAGGATTGCTTATGGTTATTTAGATTTGAGCACTTGTGGTTGTTCCTTAGAATCTGGGTCAGGAAAATTACAAAGAGAGAAAAACATATTCAACACTTTTCTGCCTCTGTTGCATTTGGTCTATTTCTTCAAGAAAAGGAAACTTTGTTGTTGTTATTCAGTTTCTGTCTATAACAAGAACTGGCAAACTATAGCCCATGAAGCAAAATTTTGGGTAAATTTTACTGGCACACAGCCACAAAGCATTAATCTATATGATTCTTTCAGGCTACAACAGCAAAGTTCAATAATTACAGCAGAGGCATACACAACTTAAAATATTATCTGTTTATTCAAAAGAACTTCAAACAGTCCTGTTCTCTAATATTAACAAATGAGATTTCTAAAACTTTTACATCCATATTACCAAGTCCATTATCCTGAGCAGCTTCATATATCATAATAATACCCATCTTTGACCAACTTAGGGATGATGCCTCCATTCTTCTGAACATAACATGTTACATCAAGAATAAACAAGCAAAACAAAGCATCATATTAGATGTCAGAAGAATAGCTGTACTTTCTTCTTTTCCTTCCTGTTTTTGAAATTTCAACCAGGGGCATTCAGGTATTTGTCCAGGTTGTTCCATCTCATGTAATAGAATTTTTCATGTATGAACATGATAAAAAAAATCTACATTTAGTATATACTCCAGAAAACTAAATGGATTGAAACAAACTCCCATAAGAGGGATTTTTTTTTTTAAAGAAAGTAGTTCAAATTAAAGACAGCTACCTGTAGGGAACATTGACTTTCTCAGCTGCTTACCATTAGAACTTCTTTTTTCTTCTTTAGAATTCTCTACTGATGAGTATTGTAATTCCAAATATTGAGTACAGTTGTCCAAGTATTGTAATCCCTTTTCCAGTTTTCTTCACAATCCAAAAAGTTATCTTTGTAACCCTGTTGAGCCGTTATTGGAATCCCAGCAAGTTATTTCCAATCTATCACCTCCAATGCAACCCACGGTGAGAGTAAATGCACCAAAATATATTCAAAGTTGAGGGCAGCCAAGGGTTCCTAGGTCCAATCCCTGTGAGGATGTACGGACAAAGGCCTTGATCCTAGGCCTCTCCCAGAATTTATTATCTTTGTGAAGAAGGTAGGTGGCTCAGGGATGAGTGACAGTGAGGATGGTGGGGGAATTAGGGAGAGCTAGCTAGCTAGCCAGGTGGGAACAAAGCATCTCTGCAATTTGCAGAGATAAAGATATGCAGAAGTATCAATTCACATAATCCAATTAAGATAACAACTGAATTGTTTTAGGAAGCTGTTGCTTCTGTTGGTTTTGGATATGTAAACTTTTGTGCCCTGGGGAGTCATAGCCTCTTTACTTTGAGGCTTATACCCTGTTGACATGCCCAGAGCTATTAGCTCTAACTTTCCAGCTGTGCTCATATACCTTCGGAGAACACTATGGGAGGAAACAGGAGACTGTCAGCTTTAAGAGATTACATACCTATGCCTCTGCTAGCCTTATTTGCAATGCTTAGGGCCAATTGAAGAGAGAAGGAAGTATCATAGGTGGCTCTCTACATTTCAGTATAAGGAAATAAGTCTCCAAATAATCAAAGTTGCAGTAATTGTTTTGCATTCAAGGGGAGTCACTGGAGTTGTCTCCCACAATGAGTTTTAATAGAGACAGCTCAATATGTCAGGTACCTTTGTGTATGTGTGTGTGTGTGTGTGTGTGTGTGTGCGTGTGTGTGGGTATTTGCATTAAGACATCATCAGATTTTATATTGGGGTTAGTGCTATAAAACAGCAGGATCCACAGACAAAATACTCTGATAATCACTTCACCACTAGAAAAGCAAGTTCATAAAGGGCCATGGTCTGGGTGGTAGCTGGGGCAGCCAGGTGCATAGATGGTGCCAGCTGTACAAGGACACAGGCTGTAGTCTGTGTTGTTTAGCAGTGGGGGCATTAGGATCATGACTAACCCAGCTTTACTGTATGTTTAGGATATGCTACCTGGTTACCTAACTTCTAAATCTATTCTTCAGTATATGTGAGCTACATAATATCTTTTACTAAATGTCTTTCCTGCTTAAATCAGCTCATGTTGATTTCTGTTACTAGAAACCAAGAATTCTGACTGTATAACAGGGTTTGGTTTTCATAGAAATGTTTTGATCCATAGTATATATTGATTCTCCCTTCTCAGTTTGGGAATTAGTATGTAAATATCAGTGAACAATAATGACTTTCAAACATTTTGCTCACATGGTTTCTAAAATTTTTAAACTAAAAATATAAAGTAAATAAAATTCCTTTATTTTACCTTAAATCTCTTTAGCTTGCTCTACAAATCTAGATTTTTGGTATTGAAAATCTATTTATTACAAATAAACATTTCTAAGACACAGTACTTTATGTTTTAAAAAACATTTCCATGAAAACTTGTAATAGCATATTTAACTGATAAATTTATGGCAGAGCCTATACTTATTATAAAAACCATCAGCTAACTTTTTTTTTTAAATCAAACCCAATTTAGAAGAATGACCTAATTATCCAAACTGGTTTAGGACCCAGTTTACTAATTAAATGTCTCCTCCTGTTTATTTTTGGGATAAATTGTCCAGTGGTGATTTTTAAAATAAATTCTTTATATCTCCATTTTATCTTTAATCATGCCTTAACCTTTCAAGGCCCTGCTTTCAAGGCCCTACAGAGGAGTATATTTAAGCCTGTGTACTGCATACCTAGATGGAATCACCCTGAATTGTCACACCTGATACTATACCATTCAGTGAAAATCTACCTATTCATGTTTTCAACCTACTTTTCAAAAAATATCAGTAAAACATTCTGGAAAACTTCCCAACATGTTTTTGTTCTTTGATTAACAATTCTCCTGGATTGATAAGATGTTTTTTAATGGTACTAATAAACTCTCAGATTTACATGAGTAATAATTTAAATAGAAATTCTGCATGTTTTACTACCATCAACCCAATTTACCTTAGTTTATATAATACAGATCTTAGTATATAGCTAATTCTTAAGAAAATCCTCTTAAATCTCTATTGTTTCACACATTCAATCTATTTCCATCTAGAGTCTTCTGTGGGTTGTGCAATCTCCTAAGGAGTGCTATTCTACCTAAGACTCAGGAACCCAGGATTCTACCATCCTCAATACTTGACCTCTATAGTCACTAAAGAAAAGAGCTTGACGTGAGCTGAAATATTTTAAAAGCTAGGCCGTGATGTAGTTTCCATCACTTTGATCTACATTTTGTTTTCCATAACTGAGTCACAATTCTCCAACTGAACTGCATAGTAGGCAAGGAAATAGATTCAGCTTGTATACCCAAAAAAGATGAGTGAAGTTGCTAGACATCTAGACACTATATTATGTTTTAGAAATCATATAGAACTAATGTTCTTACAGACAAGTGTAATGGCTTATATCTAGATGTGCCCAAGAGCCTCATGTGCTCATAGGTGGAGGGCTTTTGGAAGGTGACTGATCATGGATGTATAATATTGGATCAGTCTAGTGATTATTTATAGCTGGTATGATGCTGGGAGATAAAGCCTGGTGGAAGGAGGTGGGTCGCTGTGGATGTGGCCTTGAGAGCTCACTGCTTCCTACGAGCCTTGCCATGAGCTTCTCCTCTGCTGTGCCCTCTGTCATGGCACCCTACAATAGAGTCAGCCAACTGTGGACTAAAACCCAAAATAAAACTTTCTTCCTTTCAACTGTGGGAATTTTGCCCCAGCAGTGAGAAAGTAACTAAGACAAAAGGATAAAATGATTAAAGGATTAGGATAAAGAATTTTGTTAATATAGTAGAAGTAACAGCAAAACTAAATCAAATTTAGACCTGAACAAAATGCCTCCTCCAGTGTTCTAAATTATTTCCTTATGTTAGGAGGGTTTTGGTTGCAAGTAACAGAGAACCTAAACCAATATGAATTAAACAAAAAGTGAGGGATATATACATAGAATCATGTAATTGAATTGCACACAGACTTTTAATTTTGAGTGGAAACTTGCTTTATGGTTCATAATACCATGAAGGTAGTGACTGCCTTTTGATCTTTGTGGCTCTGACCTCTGGGTGCTGGATTCATTTTAACGCTGAATCATCTCATGGCAGCAATAACAAACCTCACATTCTTCTCATGTTGCCTGGGGAAAGTTCTTGGACTTTCTACAGAGAAGAATGAAGACTCCCTGCATAGCAGTTTTTAGCAATTCTCTCACCTTCTACTGGCCAACATGTAAATGTCTAATCCTTAACCAATCATGGTGGTCAAAAGCAAGATACTTTGTTGGATTTAACCTGAGGTTGGGGCCTGTCCTCTCAAACCAAATGATTGATTTAAACTGGGGTATATTAAGTTTTGTAAAGAAAATCAGGGTTATTTTTGCTTGGAAAAATGAGAAAATAGATGCTGAGGAAGAAACCACCAAATATCCACTATTCCCTAAGATCTATTTGAAACAAATACAACAAAGTACATTAAGATGTGGTTCAATTCAGTAACACTGAGTTGAATTATATACCTACATATAAGTATTTCTAGTACTCTAAAATATTACTAATTTTTTTTTTATTTGGTTGAACTTTTCTGTATAATGAAGGCCATGGTTGGGAAATAAACGTAGTGATTTTCAACATGTAACACTTTGGGGAGAAGCTCTAAAAATCTGTGGTTCAGAATGTAATATTTAGTTTTTGAAAACATACAAACTTACTGGATAAAGAGTAATTACCCATGGACACTGGTGACTCAGAAGACAGAAGATTTTCTTAGACCTTTGTGTTGTTTGTGTTGATCTGCTCCATGGTTTTTCAAACAGTCTCAGAATGTATGTCTTTTGTACTTTTCCCAACATGATTTTCCTTGATGATTACTTTCAAATATTTTACCATGTCTTACCCTGCTGTACTTATTGAATAGATTGTATTATTGTAGGACTAAAAGAACTATGCCCTTTTTATGTCTGACAAAGTGTTTTAAAACTCACCACCTACACAGAAATAGATGATTTAATGATAGCCCTTTAAGTGCACCATCAAAACTCCCTTACAAAATTTCATAAAAGATGTAATAGATTATTTTCATGGAAATCGGCTCATTTAAAAGACGTTACCCTAAGGAACATTCAAAATAAACAACTCATTTTCTATACTCTTTTTAAAGTTTCTTTTAAAGACTGAGCTGACATTTGTGTCAGGCTTTGGTAAATCAGAGCAGTGCTGATGTTATGATGTTGCAGTGCATTTGCAGTCCTCAATAATATGCTGAAATTATAAAGCTATATTAGCACTTATATGAGAAAATACAAAATAACAAGTTTTAGCAGCTGTGATAATACTGGTGGTTATGTCTGTGTACAGGTAGTGGGAAATGAATTAATCAAATAATTTCATTTTTATTTTGCTTATCTCTTTAGAACCTATTTATATCAAATGCAGACTGCATTGATAATTAAGGTTAGTAATATAAAATGTCTTTTACCAGTTAATTTATGTAAATTACTGTTTATTTTTTAAAACTATAATAAGCTAAAATTATAATTATCCTCAGAGATAGTAAAACTCATGAAAGTGATCCAGATATGACTGAAATTTCAGGAACATTGAGCCCAACCACCCTTCATCATGTGTTTATAAACATAAATACAAATAAAATTTTTTGTACTATATGGAGGTGATAATATGTTCTGAAAGAACTATGAAAGTTAAACAACACATATAGAGCTTTCAATACAAACAAAGGAGCAGAATCATTTAAAAGAAATGCCATCTATTTCTGAGTAGAAAAGAATTAACATTTTTAAGGACTGAATAATAGATGTACTTCAGAAGAATGTTTAAAAATAAAGATGTAGAAGGAGGAAATTGTTAGAGCATGTCTTCACCTAAAGAGAAAATGTACTTAGGCAATTCAAGAAGCTACTTAACAAGAATATCACTGTTTCAGAGATTGTCATATAAAATCTGGGTATCCTTAAACATTCTAGTAATGTAACTTCTTGTTCTGCTTCCTTGCTTCCTAAATGCCCTCATAACAATCAGGCTCACTGGTCACATTGAGTCTGGACTACCTGGTAATCAAACTTCATTGTAAGTAAGTGAAGAGGTTTAAACATCAGTCTAATGAGGTCTGTTAGTTAATGAACCAGCTTCCTGAGATACCCTAATTGTGTTCAAACTGGTGAGATTAAGCTTCTAAGTCACAAAAACTAAAACATCCTAGACTGGATAGCTACATCAAGATTTAAACCACTTCATGGGTATCTATCTGCATGGAAAATCTACATCTGGAAAATCTCTAGGTTTCATGGCTTACATTTTCTCAGCTTCCACAAACAACACTACTACTCGTTATTTGTGATTTCAGCTAAGCTCTGAGGACTCATATTTGGGGGGTGGGTATTTGTGTACCTACCTTGTCTAAAAGTATCAGACAATTTATTACTGTTTATCTTTTTGTATTAGTCATTTTTGTTACTTGAGACAAAACACTTGAGATAAGCAATTTAAAAAGAAGAAAAGTTTTGTTTTAGCTTCCAGTATCACAGATTTCAATCCATCATCACTTGGCTACATTACTTTCAGCCTTTGGAAGCATACTACATAATGGCAGATGTGTCTGAGAAAGGAGACTGCTCACCATGTGGTGCCAGGAAATAGAATAAGGGGCCAGGGTCCCAATATTGCCATCAGTCCATGCCCTTCATGACCTAATTTCCTTCCACTAGGACCTAGACTTAAAAGATTCTACCACATCTCATTAACACCACAGGCTGAGGGCTAAGCTTGCAACACTATGAGCCCTTAGAAACATTCAAGATTCAAACCACAAAACTTTCTCTTTGCTTTGTTTCCTTCTTTGTTTTCAACCTTTTTGAAAGAGCCATTTGCTCTCTGCACCTACTTCAGTGCTAAGCCTGCCCTCTCTAACCCTCATCTCTGACCTCTTCCTTTGTTACTCTGATACAACTTTTTCTACATTTCTGACCAATAACAGAGCTTCTTAATTATCATTCTATTTATCTACAAAGTTGGATAGTACATTTTGTGCTCTTCTTTGAAAGCATTATCACCTCCCTCGCTGATGTTCAGGACTTAACATATTTTCTTAATTTGTGTTTTCAATTTATTTTTCCCCTCTTTGGGTGTCTTTTTTTTTTTAAATTTTATTCAAAGAGAAAAAAAGCAAAACAGAAAAAAAAGGGAAGAAACAATACAGAACTTCAAAGGAAAAGAAAAAAAATAAGAAATCACTAGTTGATAAATTACACATCTTCTTCCAGATATAGTTGTTCAAGCTATAAAACTAAAACATACAAGGTGGACATTCAAACAGTGAGGCTGCAAACAGTTCTGTTCAGTGATTCAACAAAAACCCAGCAACATCGTCATCAATCCTACACATCCAAACATACATGCAGTTATATCCTTTAGAGCACTTTCTTTTGCTCCTTTTGCCTTTCAAATCCATTATCTGTTTAGTCGTATGTGTCTCAGCTTACTTGATACCCTACTGATCTGTTTTATTGTTACTTACCTTTTATTTTTTATTTATTTTAATTTTTTATTGTTAGCAAAACACAACAGAACAAGATGGAACAAAGCCAACTGAGAAAGTTCAGTGAAACTGGCACAGAAACCCTCAGCAGGTTACTGGCATAACAGTAATAGGTACCATAGTATATCCCATTATCTTCACAACAGTTGTTCTTTCAATAAGGTATGGCCAAATCAAATGAAATACAACACATTCTAGAACTTATTATCAAAACAGAACATTGAATAGAGCAACATCATTAATCAGAACAAAGCAAAACAGTGACAACAACATTTGCAAGAGATGGCAGAAGGAAATCCCTCCTATTTACTACATTGCATATGGTCAACCTCTCAAGAGATGTCTAGATCTCTGGCTCACTTGCTAATGAGGGGTGGTGGTGGTGGTGGGTTGATTTCTAGCCTGCTTGCCAGTAGGCTCCTGGGAGCTGCTGAATGATTCTTCTCCTGCCTCATGCCAGGGGTGCTTGCCGACAGGGCGGGCAAATTGCCTTTCTGTGCTGCGCCTTGAGTCCCTCCATGGTCAGAGCTCTGGGGCTCCTGGTTCTCCTCCCAGCTCAGGCCAGAGGCCCCTAATGAGAGGGTGGGCAGACTGCCTTTGTGTGCTGCACCCTGAGTCCCTTCATGGTCTGATCTCTGGAGCTGTTGGTTCTCCTCCCAGCTCAGGAGTGAGCGACTTACCGAGAGGGCAGGCAAATTGCCTTTCTGTGCTGCCCCTTGAGTGCCTCCATGGTTGGAGCACAGGGGCTTCTCCTCTTTGGGTGTCTTAGTTGTAGCTTTTTACAAAACCAAATACAACCTGACAAATCAAGCAATCTCCTTTACTGTTCTCTCCTCCTCCACCTACTGTGAAATTGTATTATCATTTCTACATTACTGTGTATACAATATGTATTTTATACTTTTAATATCTCATGTATACAGAATCGTATCACTCACAGCAGGTTGTTTTTCTAAAATTCACAGTATATTTCTTGAATTATGTATTTTAATATATCTAGACTTAGTTAATTCACTTGAACTTTTCTGTAATCTTTTATATGGATTAGTGACACATTAAATGCAGAATTTCAGGGAACTGTTTAGTTTACATTTCCTTGACTGATTTTCGGTAGTACCAGCTACCAACTATAAACCAGAGACCCCTATAATTTTATTAGCCTTGGAGATCAATTTGGGAATTATTTGGGTGAGCTCCATACATATCTCTTACAGACATTGTATTTATTCAGAGTGAAAAATCATTCATGGAGCCTTTTTCTCCACTATTTTTGTATCATTCATCATCAAGAATATCATCATTCTTCTGACCACTAAAAAATAGAAAGTTTACTCACTTTTCTCTATTTTCTCATGTCTAATAATCCATATGACTCTATCTACAAAAAATGGCAATTTTCCCTTTTTTCCATACCTAATAACTACCTGAGATGATGTCTTTTATCATTATTTTTTTAAATTATTTTAAAGAGAATAAAACCAAACAAAATGAAACAGAATAAATCCAGTCAAAACAAAACAATGAAAGCAATAAGGACTTCAAAACAAAATAACAGGAAGTCAACAATGGTTACTATGATGTCTCTTGTTATCTTCAAAATAGCTACCCATACCATCAACATAATAAAATCAAATGAAACAGAACAGAATAAAACAAAACAATGAAAATGATACAGGATTTAAACATAATATAATAGGAAATTAACAATGGCTACCACCTTCCCTGTTTAGACGTTTCCTCCCCTTTCACTTTCACAATATCTGTCGTACATTTTTTATAACACTAACTTCTTCAGGTTTTTCTACTATGGAGACAACACAATGTTTACCCATGTGAGTCCAAACTGTTTTACCCAGTTGCATCCATTTACCTACAAGAGCCTCGAGATTATGCTTCTGTATAGCTGAGTAGCTTTCTATTGTATAAAAATACTGTATTTTATCCATTCTGTGGTTGAGGGGCAACCACTGCTTTTTTGGGAGTCCCCATCATATGGAGCATTGTCTTCTCTCTTCTGACCTTCAGTCCATGAATTTCTTTTCAAGTCAGGTGTGTTTCTTGTATATAGTATATTGATGGAACATGTCTCCCAATACACTCTGCCGCTGTTTCTTTTTATTGGTGAGTTGAGCCATTCTACATTAATAGTTACAATTGACTTGCACTGGCTCATCTCTGCCATTCTATCCTGCCATTGGCCCCCTACTTTCTCCTCCATTTAGTTGCTTGGCCTGCTTTGTGATCCCCCTCTGCTGCTGTTTCTTGAACTTTGGTCATCTTTATCTCCCTCTAGAATATCCTTCAGCACTCTTTATAGGGTTCATTTTGAGGTCATGAATTCCTTCAGTTGCTCTTCATCATGGAAATAGGTTATTTCTCTATTAATTTTGAGAGACAGTTTTGCATAGTACATCAATCTTGGTTGGAAGTTGTTTTCTTTCAGGACTTCAGATACTTCACTCTAACCTCTTTATTTTATAGTTTGTGTTGAGAAGTTTGCCATGATTCTCATGGGTTTTCCTTTGTAGGTGATCTGTTTCTCTTCTGTAATAGCCTTTAATATTCTGTTCTTGTGCTGAATTTCTGGGATCTTGATTATTCTATGTCTGGGTACAGATTTATTTTGGTTATGGATAATTGGAGTTCTGTATGCCTTACTTATCAGTATGTCAGGTCTTTTTCCCATGCTTGGAAAGTTTTATACTATTACTTCTGTAAATAGTCTTTTTATGTCATTTGTATTGACCTCTGCTTTTTCTCTGACACCAATCATTCTTAAATTATTTTTCTTTGTGTTATCTTGTCACCATTGAATTATTTCCTGTTTCTTTGTTGTTCTTAAGAGATCTTTCCTTTCTTGATTGCTATCTGCAATCCTATTTTCAAGGTCTGAAAGTTTATCTTCAGTTTCTGTCAAGTGGTTTTGCCAGCTTTCAATGGAGTTTTCAGTTTCCCGGATATCTCTTTGAATATGTTTCATGTATTGTAATTGTTTCCTATATTGTTCATGCAAGGTTTCCATCATTTTGTTATGCTTCTCTTTTTTATCTGTGTCTTCTTTAGATATGCTCAGCAATTCTTTCATTGTGCTTGTCATCTCTTTTTTTACCTGAGATATTATTTTTCTTTTCTTTCCTTTTCTTTTCTTTTCTTTTCTTTTCCTTTCTTTTTGGTACCAGCATTCAAACTCATGGTCTCACACTTGCCAGGCAGGCACTGTGCCACTGAGCTATATCCCCACCCTTGAGATATTGTTTCTGATTTTATTACTTTTACAGCCTTGTGAATTTTTTTAAATTGCTATCCTTTCAGAAATTTCAGATGTATGACTTCCAGTTTCTTCTATTTCTTTGTCTCATAGATTTGTTCTGTGTGGGCTATAAGTCTGAGATTGCCTTTTACACTTTCATCTTAGTATTTTCCTGGGTTCTCCAGACAAGCTAGTTGTGAGGTCCCAGGTGCTTCCCTGTTGGCTGGCCATTCACGTTCAGGAGAATGGGCCAGGCACCTGTTTCTCCTCTCCTAAGTCCATAGGGTGGTGGTGGGATGTGGGCCAGGCTTCTCCAGATAGGCGTGGCTACACCAAGACTCCCCTAGTGGTGTCAGGCCGCAGGAGCTTGGCTGGCGCCTTCTCCAGTCAGTGCTGGTTATCAGTCCCACTGGTGGCAGGTGGGCTTGCGGGGCGTTGTTTTCCTGGCTCGTGCTACCAGTCCTGATGGTGGCTGGCCACTTCTTCACACTGAAACATAAATATTAAACCCCTGTCTGTCTGGGAGACTGGAAGCTCCGAGGACCCCTCCCAATCTGGTTCATCTTTGGGAGCCTCATGCCAGATAACGATGCACCTGATGTTTTAATTCCTTATTTCAGGGACTCCTCACCATCCCAGAGGAAGCATCACCTAAGGTCACCCTGCAGGAGGGTGGTGAAGTCAGGATGTTGCCCTCTTCCAAAAGTTTTGCAGAGCAGGAAATCCCATGGGTGGCTGGGCAGGGTTCTTTTCCCACCTCAAAGCAATTTCTAGATTTCCTTTATTTAAGAGCAACAAGTGTCAACAGGTCCCAGAGCTCATGGAATGTGGGAGCAGAATGGAAAGATCTATTCTGCCTTAGCAAAGAGGTGCTGACTAAAGCCTAAGCGAGTAAGTTCTTCAGCACCCATCCAGACTGTTGTGCAATGTAGGGCTGTCTTTATCATTCTTCACTGAACCTAACACAGTTTCTTCCAAATATTTTTCATGCATTGAAAAAAAATATTCAGCATCTCTGGCTATTGGAGAACTGCAAATTAAAGCAACACTGGCATTTTATTTCACTCCAAAAAGAATGGCTAACATCAAGAAAGCAACCAATAACAAATTCTGGCAAGGCTGTGGGGACAAGGAACCTGTCTTTGTTGTTAGTACAAATGTAAACTGATACAACCACTATGGAAATCAGTATGAAGTTTCCTTAAAAAACTAAAACTAGAAATTCCAATTGATTCAGCTTTTCCCTTTCTAGATATCTTCTCAAAGGAGTTTAAGACATCATACCACAGTGATATGTGCATGCCTGTATTTATAGCAGCACAGTTGATAATAACTAAATTTTGAAAACAGTCTATATGGTCATCATCAGATGAATGGATAGAGAAAATGTATTTATATGCAATACTGTACCATGAAGAAGGATAAACAAGCCATTTATAGGAAAACAGATGCACCTTGAGGCCATAGCATTAAGTAACTCTCTTTTATATGAGAAACATACATTTCAAAACAAAAAACATAATAGAAAAAAAAGAGAAAAAGTAATTATTGTAATCCAGGGTAGACAAATATCAAAAAGCGTACCTTAGTATAGTTATCTTACATGTTTTATTTTTCTCTAGCCTATTAGTCTGTATATAAGATAAGAAACTGTTTTTTTTTGGCGGGGATTGGTACTGGGGATCAAACTCATGACCTTGCACTTGCCAAAAGGGCTTATGCCGCTGAGCTAAATCCCTGGCCTAATAATTAACTTTATAATATCTTATATAATAAATAAATGATTCTGAAAGTGGAAAAATAAAGGGAAGTTGAAAGGAAGGTGGAAAAACATTTGAAATGTGTTATGTGTATGTACCATTTCCCTACAGTGAATGCAATCATTGTATACTGCAAACCTGTATTAATAAAAGTAAAAAACTTATTCATGCATTTAATTTCTTCCTATTATTAGTCTACCTTTCATCTAACTGCCAGAGTTATCTTCCTAAGTCAAAAGTTGCCAAATTTTTCTGAAAAGGAATTAGCAAATATTTTAGGCTTTGTGGTCATTGTGCAGCTTTTGTAGCAACTATTCAACCCCACCGGTGAAGTATCTTAGTTTTCACAAATAATACATTAATAAATTCATGTAGATACATTGTACTATAGCTTTATTTACAAAATATATCAGTAGGTCAAATGTGACTAAAAGTCATACATTTCTGACCTCTATTCTACAACATTAATTAGATTATATCTTCCCACTAAAACCAGTTTTCTACAGAATACAATATTTGTCATTGTAAACCTGGTGCCAAACTTAATTTACCTGTTAAGGTAAATTGTTTCAAACTCTGTGGTTTTAGTCTGTATTCTAAATTACTTTTAATCACTCTATCAATATGCACTTGGTACAAAAACTCAAAGATAATATCTTTTAATGAATCATTAAGATGGGATTTAACTTTTAGTGGAAAATAGCCAAAGGGTATAAGAAAATACATACCCAAGAAGTTTCAAAAGTATTTATAAAATGTTTACCATCATTAATTAAAGGATGCAAATTAAAGATGCATCTTAGTTTATAAAATTTTGCATAGTCCATTATGTGGAATCATGCAATATTCGTTCTTCTATGATTCTATTATTTACCTTAGCATAAAGACCTAAAGTCCATCCATGTCAAGTATGGCCACATTTTCTTTTTTTTTCATACAGAAAATAATTCAAGATATATACTATATTTTTAAAATACATTCCTTTGTCGATAGTCTGTTTTCTTTTGGCTAATGCGAATAGTAATTCTATGAACATGAAAGTGCAGCTATCTCTTTATGATGCTGGTTCCAACTGTTTTGTACATATACCAGAAATGAGACAGCTGGATCATATAGTAATTTTGGTTTTTTTTTAGGAATTTCCATACTTTTTCATAAGGACTGTACTGATTTATATCTCACAAAGTGCATGTTTCCCTTTTCTCCATATGCTTGCCAAACAAAGCTTGTTACCTTTTGTCTTTTTAATTATACACATCCTCTCATTTATGGAGTTTGTATCTCATTGAGGTCTTGATTTTCATTTTCCTGTGGTTTTGATTTGCAAATTCTACCACTTGCAGTCCATGGAAAGATTCTATTTGTAATTGAAGAGATTGAAACAGTACACAGATGGGTTGTGAGCCAAAAGATGAAGGTACCTTAGTGACTTCATGAATTAATGGTCCAGCTGTAGCTGAGACCCACTTCTTTTTTTTTTTTTTTTTTTTTAAATCGGTACCAGGGATCGAACTCACAACCACACGCTTGTAAGGCAGGCACTTATACCGCTGAGCTAAATCCCCAGCCCTGAGACCCACTTCTTTCCTATTGGCTTCTTATTGGTTAAGTAAACATTCTGTTTTATGCTTAAGCTATTTCAAATGTGATCTAGAAAATCATATGCCACCTTCAAATGAGTTTATTTTATTTATGCATTGAAAAATAATGGAAATATACAGTCTCTTGCATATATGTGAATTCTTGTAAACTTATAAATAGTATTGATATCAATAGACAAATGACACATCTATTTATTGCTGTATTATAGAAATACTTTCATTCTTTTTATTATAAAAAATTTGTTTAGTGCCAAGTCTATACAAGCCATTGATATAGTTAGAATTTGTGGATATCTCAGGAAATACAGCATTTGCCAATCTTCCCATGCTTTTAAAGTCATAAACGTTAATCAGGGGCAACAATAATTGAACAAAAAATAGGAACTGCCATTAGAAGGAAGATATAGGGTCAGGACAATACTACCTTTTATTATGGATATATTAGGATGATTTACTAAGGAGAGAAAATACAAAGGATCAGTGCCCTTGAGAAGTTTTGAGAGCAAAAGACCCAGGACACATGTGAAGGAACTACCTTTCATAGAGAAGAACATACCTCAGCCTTTCTCTGATCAAGGTGGAAAGAAGGTTCAGTGATATGTCTTCTTGGTAATTTGGTCTTGAGAGAATAGAAATATTCCATATACTAGTCCCACATTCTCAATAACACATGTAGTAAAGACATCTACTAGAAGATAAAGGTAGAAGTGGGGTAGAAGATTGATCATCTTAAGAAGGAGAAAAACAATCTTATTAGAGAAATATATCAAGATTTCTGTGTCAGATAAAGATTCAAACTCTGACCAGTTTTTATGGACATCAAGGTATATTAGTCACATGATTATGTAATTTATGTTACAAATACTTTCCTTTTTTGTGATGTAAACAGGTCTAAGTCTGGGTGAGTTACTTGGTATATGGGGATTTTGTAACAACTCAAATGAGGCAAAGAAAGAGCTAGGAGCTGAAAGTATTTGCCATATGGTAACTATGTGGATGATGTAATAATGTGACCAAGATGAGAAGTGACAGGAGGGGACAAAAGGATAATAAGGAAATGGTGATCTGAAAGGACTGAATGTCCCCACATCATTGAAAAATTGGTTACATGGGAGTACTTTGATCATTGAACTGACTATGTAGGAAGCTAAGCAAAGTTTGATGATTTTTATTAGTAGTTTTTGGAGAAGTTGCAATTTTTTAAAGGAAAATGTCCAAGGTATGACTTGAAATTGAAAGAAGAAAATAGCATTGGTATATGAAAGTCAAAACCAAAGATGAGGACTTTTTGAGTCATTGACTTAGAAGTTGGTATTACCAAAGATAAAGGCAATGAGGCAGAATGGAAGATCCTTTGCCAGGAACAGAAGACTAGTGACTGAGCATGGAGATTGCTAGGAGATTGGCAGAAGATGGTAAGAAGAAATCAGTGATACACCCAAATGACATAAGCATTAAAAGAGCAATCATTTTCACAGAGGGAAGGTTTGAAATCATTTGGCAGTAGCGTGGGAGGAATCAAGAGATGCTTCCACCTTGACTTTTGCCATTGTCTCAGGTCCAGGTAGATTTCAACAGGGCAAGAAAGTGAAGGGAATATTTGTGTGAAAAGGGACTGATCACACAAAGATTTGCAGGAGATACTGAAGAGTTAGTTTCGGACAGAAGAGAAGGGAAAAGGGTAATAGCTTATAGATTCAGAGTTGGTGAGAAAAAGCATGAGTTGGGTATCCTGCAGATTAGGGAGGTAAAAAAGGATGTGAACCTTGATATGTTAGGCTTCAGTCTTGTAGTACTCTTGATGATGTGCATGGCCACTTGCATTATGTTGTGTCATGGGCTCTAAAATAATAGTCACTCTGTTTGGCAGCTGAGAATCCTGGAATCATCTTTTATGATTATCTCCATGACCTTGGACAAGGTGCAAGGCCTCTCTAGGCCTCATTTGCTCTATCTATACGTTGAGATAGTGGTCTAAGTAATCTCTTCAATTTTTTTCAGGTATTTTAAATCTCAGAGAGAAAGGAGGTCATGCTACTGGTAAGCAGGAATTATCAGAAATAAATACTCATCTTTCAAGTACAATGTGTCAGAAGCTAATATTAGGAGAATATGAAATATCTGTGAGTTAGTACATCTGTTCAACTTGATTTCAAAGCATGTTAATCACAACAAAAAGTGATAGAACAATTCAGCATAATTTAGAGACATTTGGTTATGCCTTCCTGCTAAAGCAAATGCATTCTGAAACTCATAAATATGAATTAGTATTAACTTTATTATATCTGAAATACTAAGCAATAAAATTGAAATTAAATTGCAAACTCTTAGCTCTCACCCTCTTCTCATTCTTTTGCTTCTCATCAAATCTGCACTAATTAGTTAACTGCATTATTGTTATTGCAACAGTAAGATAATTAATGAAAGAGCCAATTATAAAGCATACAACCATAATTAGTAAAAGACTGAGTTAGTGAGGAGGCTTATTCAATCAATAATGAAAATACTTTTCTACAGTTCATTTTTTATATTTAGGCCAATTTCCTATTAGCTTATTTTGTCAAATCAACGAATCAATTCAGTCCACACTGTGAGTTTGCTGCTAAAACATGGGCTAGTCAGTCAAGTAGTGAAACAACTTTGGTCAGTAGGACAATGAAACCTTCTGGTTAAGGGACTTGTCTTTTCTACTTAACTGAGTTCTGTGTCCTGGAAGGCATTTTGTTGAATGGCTTAGACAAAGGTCTCTGAAAGAAGAAGCAGAAATACCCAACTTTGATTTGGAATGTTTCCTGTGTAAAATCAAAGGTGAGAGGACCCTGTATATTGTGTACATATTCACTTGTCTGCAAACAAAAATGCTACATACTGGAAATAAAAATCCTATATGACTTACTTTCAGGCAAATAAAGATAAAATTTTGAGTATTTCAGTATTTGAAAAATTTATTTGAATATGTACAAAAGTAGCAAAAATTTCATCTTGTGACAGTGAATATAATTTTATATTTTTGTAGTTCAGATACCTGGCATACTAATTTATATATCCTAAGTATTGTATTTATAGTTTGGGTAATTGGCCACTAGATGGCAGGGCTGTGATATAAATAAAGGTCACAAGACAAATGTATATTCTGTAGGCATAGGTAAGTAAGAGTCAATATGTGAGGTCCCTCCCAGCATGGTTTAAAAGCACAAATTGAGTATATGCTATGTATTTTTGCAAGTGCTAGAAATGCAAAGATGAATATTACATGAACTCTGTCACCAAAGAGATGCTGGTCTCAAAGCCAGAAATATGGTTTTGTTTAGCACACTAAAAGATTGTGATTAATACTATCAAAATGTTTTTTCTTTAATACAATAGGAGCATGAGAACTACTATGGTTAATCCAACTATGACAACCATGCTGTGGCAAAGAGCTCTTGGATTACAGACAAAGAAAATGTCTCAAAAGGGCACATCTTTTTCTTTAAAAAATATTCTAAGCTGGACATGGTGGTTCATGCCTGTAATTATAGCATTTGAAAGACTGAGGCAAGAGGATTACAGAACGTTTGAGGCCAGCTTGGGCTACCTAGTAAGTTCAAAGCTGTTCTGAACTACCTGGTGAGACCCTGTTTTACAAAAATAAATATATTCTAAAACTTGTGGCACAGAATGTTTTCAGTACAACCCCTCCAAAACATTTTAAAATTAAAAGAAATATAATTATAGATACACTGGTAATATAAAATTTGGGGAAAGTATATACCTCCAACCCAGTGTTTCTCAACCATAAGTGACCATACTTCCCATTGAACAGTTGGCAATGCCTGAGATATTTCTATTTGTTGTAACTGGGGAAAAGGTCCTACAAAAACCTAGTGATCACAGGTCAAGGGAGCTACAAAATGGCCTGGAATGCATAGTCAGGATGACATCAGTAAACGTTCAGGGTTTAGGAATAAATTAGGACCATGAAAATTAAAATGTTTGTACCAAGGTCAAGAAAAGTCAAGGTCTGATGTTTGAAAAGAAAGACTAGAAAAGATACTTGTACTGAAGATATTTGGTCAAACCCATACAGCATCAGTTGCATATATAAAATCAAGAGCTAGGACAAGAAAATCTTGATTTTTGCATTGGCATATAAGGGCTGGAGAATGTGGTCTCATGGCTGGAATCAGTGCTGTATAATATGTAGGAAAAAGTTTGGGTGTCATACTTGGCATTTACTAGCTGTATGATTCATTTTTGCTTTAAATTTCTATTCCTTTAAAATGGGCAAATTTGTTGGAAGGATTATAAATGTATGCCTAGAAGAGAAAGTTCTCAATAAATGATATTTAATGTTATTGAGATATTGCTAGAATGCTAATAATACCTGTTCTCCCCATGGTTATCTGTGCGCCCTTTTGGAAAATTAATCAAGGTACAACTATATTGCATAATATTGAAAATAGAAAAATACAAATTGTGAGATGGGAAGAGGAAAAGTGAATGACAAAACACAAACAAAACTTCCGCAAGACATCATTAGGAGAGTTATTGAAAGCTGAGTCAGAATCATAATCTCTGAACAATGATTCTGTCTGGTAGGGAAGAAAGAGCTGATATTTCTGTGAGTTGGCAAGTAGGATGGGGGAGTAGAGTGTGCTGCTGTACTTAGCCAATCGCAACCTAGTTAAATCTGACTCCTTGCTGCTGATGCACCCCCCCACACATAATGTTGAACAGAATGCAGCACAAAATGACACTGATTGTCCTAACTTACCTTCAAACCATGTCCTTCAGCAGGTTTTCAGTGCCTTATGATTATACTTGATAGCCCAGTGTGTAATCGTCTAGCTGATACCTGTTACTTTCTGAACCTCTTTCTCCAAACTTCAACAGCCCATATCTGGGAGGAAGTACTGGAAATTGAACCCAGGATTTCATACATACTAAGTAAGTTTTCTACTTTCTTATACACAACCCTGTTTTATTTTAATTTACAATCCTTCCACCTCAGCCCTCCAAATACCTAGGGCTACAATCATGTACCAACATGCCCAACTACAGTACTCACTCTTAGCTGGTTACTTTGATTCCTATTTGACTGGCAAAATGAAGTCTTTATAGGAAAACTTTCATGAACTATTTTATCTACTTACCTTGAATGTGGCTCTACTAACTCTACCTTATTTCCTGCTACTGGGAATGAACTTTATACTTTTAGCTAAGTGAACCGCTAATTATAGCTCTGTATTCCATTCCTTTTTATCTACTAGTGGCATGACTTTAGTAAACTCACCTTTCTCTTGGATTGTAATCATTCCTTCATTTTTGAATCATTCCCATCAGCACACCAACTGTTGTTATTTCTCCTACCTTAAAAAATTTATTTTTCCTGTGCCTGCTTCAGTTTATTTCTTCTCTTTTTTTATTTTTTTAATTTTTTTATTTAAAGAGAAAAAAACAGAAAAAAGGTAGAAATATTATAGAATTTCAAGAAAAGAAGATAAATAGCAAGAAATCACTAGTTGATAAATTAATTACATATTATTCTTTTAGAAATAGTTTTTCAAGTTACAAAATTAAAGCACACAAAGTGGACACTCAAGCAGTGAGAGTGCAAACAGATCTGTTCAACAATCCAACAAGAACCTAGAAATATGGTTATCAATCCCACACACCTAAACATACATGCAGCTATATCTTTTATAGCACTTCCTATTTCCTCTTTTTTTACAATAGCAATTATACATTTTTAAAATTTTATTTAAAGAGAAGAAAAAAAAGCAAAACAGAAAGAAAGGGTAGCAACAATACAGAATTCTAAAAGAAAGAAAGAAAGAAAAAGGAAAATGAGAAAAAGCCCCACTAAGAAATCAGTAATTTATAAATTACATACTGTCATCCTGGATGTAGTTGTTCAAGTTACAAAGTTAAAGGGTACATAGTAAACATTCAAACAGTCAGACTACAAACAGTTCTGCTCAAAGATCCAACAAAGATTCAGCAATATGGGCATCTATTTTACACACTCAAACATACATGCAGTTATATCCCTTAGAGTACTTTCTTTTCCTCTCTTTTTTACAATAGCAACTACACATTTTGGTTTTATTACACTTGTAGTTTTTATTTACTTTTTACACTAGAGACACAAATATGATTCTTATTTATTTCACTAATGAGGATAGTCTCAAGTTGTCTCCATTTACCTATGAAGGTATTTCTTCTCTTTAAAACAAAATCCCCTAAAAGAATTCTCTAGTGACTAACTTTCTTTTCTCTACTCCCATGCTTAATTCATTAGATTTTTATCATTGCTGCTTCACAAAGACAATTATTTAGATCACTAGTACAGTTTGTATTAAATTCAGCAGCCATCTTTCCAACCTCATCTTCCTTGAACCATCAGTGACATTTGATACATTCTCTTTCTGAAAACATTCTGTACTTCAGTTCTTAGATGTCATATTTTTCTTGATTTTTTTTTCTTCTTTGCTCCTTGACCTCTTCTACCCTCCTTGTGTACTCTTTTTTAAAAATGTACACTTTCGAATGCCCAACACTTAGCTACAGACACCGCGTGTATGAGTGTGTACACATGTGCTATCCTTTACTTTTTATCCAGTCTCATGGCTTTAAATACCATATTCTAATGACTCCCATCTTTATATATCTAGCTTAAATCTCTATCCTGATCCTAGGCTTAGTGATAAAACTTTCATCTCAATGTCTCCAGTTGAAAGTTTAATAGCCACCTTAAAATTAATACATTTAACACTAAACATTTTATATACCATTCCCCAGACTTCCTTATCTCAGTTAATGAAAATACCATTAACTTGTAGTTGCTCAAGCCAAAACTTCAGAGCAGTGCTTAACAGTTTTTCAGGGAATCAGTTTTCAGGGACTCTACTAGAACTGCCTCCTTCCAGGTTTCTATATGAATAGGACTGTTTTATTTTGTTGTTTGTTGGTTGGTTGGTTGGTTGCTTTCTCCTGCATACAGAAGGACCAGGACCAGGATTTAGGGTTGTTCAAGGATCTGATGAAAGGTAGAGATTGGCAAACCTGCTGTTTGGACTCAGAATGGTGCATCTCTCAGTAGGACTATGTCTGGATAAAAGTACTCCCAGACCACAGCAAAAGAGGCAAAAAGAATTTAGGTACTGATACAGAATCTTCTGCAGGGCTGATGGTGATAAGTCCAACCAGGTGGCAGCAGTAGGAAAGAGTCTCAGCAGTTCCCTGGTTGGCTGGATTTTTTGCACACCCAGCCAAGAAGGAATGGAGCTAATTTTCATGTCCTTTTCTGGGAGCTTCTGTGGGAGGGAAGTTGACAAAAGTGAGTATGTCTCCCAACAGATTTCTGAACTGTTAGAATTGCTTCCAGTTTTGATCCTAGAGGAGCTGGAGTCCAGTTTCAAGGTCCTTACGAATAAGACAATGATACAGGTGGGAGTCTTCTAGCTAGTCTTTGCATAGGTAGGATAAATCACAGGCACAGCAAAAAGGAACTGCAGCTTAGAGAAAACCCCTTTAAACTCTGGTGTGGGACAGTGCTTATCAAGGCTGTCCCAGTGATTTACATGAACAAATTTCCCGTTGGATTCTGATCCAAGCAGTCCAGTGGGACCACATCTAGGGGAAGGGAGCTGGAACTGTGTTATGCAATGACTATCAGGCCCACCGCTGAGACTGACTCTACAGGGAGCAAGCCTTTCTGCACAGGCATTAGTAGTAAGCTGAAGAGCAAATGGAATTATAGCTGTGCTTATAGGGAAACAAGCTATTTTGAAGGTTGAACCCTGGTACACAATTATTGATTATGCCTCCTGTATAAGCAAAATAACCTTAATAGGTGTTGGGACTCTACCAGCATTTCATATCTCCTACCTGAATCCCAAGTGTCCTGATAAAAAGTTTGGTCCTTGGGAAGATGCAGAATACTTGTCGGGAGACACATTCCCCATTCTGCCATCTTGGTGACATCACCCTGCCCTCTCCCTCTCTAAATCACATTTCATGTGTGATCTACCCATAAATGTTGTCTGGTTTTATTTTCAGTTGTATCTAAAATCTATCTACTCTGTTGACTTTCATTATCTGTGCAATTACCACTCTGGTACAAGTCATTCTCCTCTTTTCTGGATTGCTGCAATAATATCCTGGTTTGTTTTCCCAAAATCTTCCTTGTCCCTTTCCCATTTTTTTAACACAGAAACTGAGAAAATCCATGTAAACACTTAGTCAGATCATATCACCCCTCTACTTAAACTCTCTAGTGACTTCCTCTCAATCTGAATAAAACTTAATATCCCATCTACAACTAAAAGCCCCTGTGTGATCTAGAAGCCTATCAACTTCCACACTTTCTTTTTCACTACCTGTCCTCAGTCAGCTCCAGTCACAGTGACCTTATCACTTGAGTACTCCAAGCACAATCTTGCCCAAGTATTTGGTATTTGCTGTTTTCTCTGCTTTTCCCCTTTATTTCCACATTGTTGTTTTTTTCTTTCTTTTTCCACAGCTTTTTCTCAAATGCCAGCATCTTCAACTATTCAATCTAAAATTTCAACACATATCTTTTAATATGTTCTCTATTCCCTTGCCTTGCTTTAGTTTTTTTCCTTAACATTTATTTCTCTTTAAATACTGTACATTCTATGTATTTATTCTGTAATTGTCAATCTCTCTTCTCCAAAGAGACAGGGATTTTGATCATGTTGTTAATTATCATAATGTTGGTATGTAGAACAATTCTTGTCCTATTGTAGATACTCAACAAATATTTGTTCAGTGAATTTTAAATGACTATTGAATTAATCTGATAACTTTATAACCATCCATACTAAAGAGGAAGATGAGAGCATACAAAAAAACTTCTTATATATAGTAACTCAAGGCTAATTTGACAAAAAAAAATACCAAAATACTTACTTTCAAAAGCATTAACATTAGTCTGAATCATTTGGAGCTGTGGTCTGCAAATATTTGGCATCAGGGGTTGGTTTTGTGCAAGATAATTTTCCATACACTGGGAGAAGGATTAGGAAAAGAGTTTTAAGATGATTCAAGCACATTGTATTTATTGTGTACTTTCTATTATTATGTTACTATATATAATGAAATAATTATACAGCTCACCATCATGTAGAATTCAGTGGCAATCCTGAGCCTATTTTCCTGCAGACAATCCCATCTGGGGGTGATGGGAAATAGTACCCATGAAGTGTGATGTTTATGTCTAGTGTATTCCATAATCTCACTTTGGTTGTTGTCACTGTAGAAAACCCTGTTTCACAAACATATGACACTAGAAATGGAAGCAGCCTGTTCAGTCCTTTTGCAGTAAGGTCTGTCTATCAAGATCTCTATGTTTGAAATGTCAAAATCCTGGGGTTCATTCATTACCTTCATTATTCCAGTTTGGCTTTCAGTGTAGCACTTCATCTGCCAATTTGAACAAAGTCATTGTTTCCTTTTGAAGTGATAGATTGTGTGTATTGAGCATGTTGAATGTGTCATGCAGGTAAGCAAGTTTTGTGTTCCATTTTGAAATATGCTGCCAGTTTTGTTTTTCTAAAAGATATCTCTGGAGTGGCTCTCATTACTCAGAATCTCTGGTCAGTGACGTACCTTTAAAGCCATCTCACTTCTGTGTATAGGAGAAAATATGTGTGCTCTGTATTCTTCTCACTGACCTATAGAAACAGACATGAGTTAAGAACATGTACTTTAATGTGACTGATAATTTTAATCACATCCTGCAAAATGTTACAGTCAGGTAACATTTTTTGGCTAGCAAGCATTTCTGTATAGATAATACGGAAGGCATCCACTTACATTCAGAACAACCTCTTTGACCAGAATACTGAAACCAGAAAGCCATCCAGTTATGACAAGCACTTTATCCATGCATATACTGGCATAAAATGACCAGTGCAGGTTTCCTAATATGTAATCATTCAAAGACTTCAATAGTTCTGTAGCTGTGGTATTTTTTGCAACAAAAGTGCATATAAAATATCTTCATGCTCATTCTCTTGAAAATATATCATGCAAAAATGAGCATTATTGCCTGGTCAACAACATGGTCAACTTGTCTACCTGGATTGCTTACCATGGTGCCTCATTAATCTTCTCTAACATCTGTTTCCGAATCTCCTGTTCTGCTTCATCAGTTCAACCAGGTAGTATGTTATCTAAAGAGGAGCATATACTACCATTGAACTACAGATTCTCTTAAAAGTTTATAGCACATATTCTTAGCAGCAGGAAGAATCAATTTTCCACCAATAGTGAGGGGTTTCTTAACTTTAGCAATATGGTTAGCTACTGATAATGAAGCCCTCAGTACAGATGAGTCGGCAAGCAATTGATTTATTATGGTCTCTGTGCAAACCTCTCAGTTAATGTTAATCTGTACTTGAAGTCACTCCTTATCACTAGGATCATACCAGCTCTACCTCAGATCATCAGGCATTAGATTCTCATAAGGAGTGTGCAATATATGTTCTGCACATGAGTATTCATAGTAGGGCTCATGTTCCTATGAAAATCTTAATTCTATCACTAACCTCACAGGAGGTGGCACACAGATGATAATGAATTTGATGAGGATTGCCTGTCAATACAGCTGAATCTTCCCTTGCTTACCAACTGCTCACCTCCTGCTATGCAGCTGAGTTCCTAACATGTCACAGATCTTTACCAGTCCATGGCTCAGAGGGTAGGAACCTCTGCATTAGAACCATAACTGGTAATTATTAAACCTGTAAAATTTAGGGGTTACTTTATGGCTTAATGAGAAATAGAAACTGGAAAATACAACTTTTCTATGTATATATTATGGAAAACAGGGCTGTATTTCATAGGCTTAGCTCTATTAGTTTATAGGTTTCTTGGCTAATATTTTAGCAACTAATTGCTGAATAAAGTAAATATTTCAAAATTTGTTAACCTTAAATAATATTTTTATGTCTTTTGATTCCATGGACAGTTTTTCTGCTCCCCAAGATATTGACCAGGAAAGGTCATTGTGGCACCATTAGTTACCTAGAGGCTTGATCTCTAGACCTCATTCAAAGGTCTTTCCACATTCGGCTTTACATCATGGTCACAGGTTCAGGGAGGGATATTCCAACAGCAAGCATTCCAAGAAGCATGGAGAAGAAGCTGTTAACTCAGTTAAATACAAGGCCCAAGATAAGCAGAGCATTATGAATCAAATTAAGGGCTGTCACCTGCTTAGCTGAGAAAGCCAAGGATATAGTTCAGCAGCACAGCAACTGCCTGGGAAGTACAAGTTTCTAAGTTCTATTTCCAGCACCAAACAAACAAACCAAGTTTAGCTGAGAGACAGTGGAAGGGTGATTCCACAGAGGTATGGTTCATTTGGGAGTTGCCATATTAACTATCTGACACCCACTTCGGATACCTGTAGACGCCTTTGGGACATAAAATCTCGTTCCTCAGGCCTACCTCTACTTTCAGCTGTAGCTGTAGCAAGCTTGGACTGACAAATTACATTTCCCACCTCAACTAAAACACCAATATCTTTTTCTGCTTTCTGCTCTGTATCCTTCTGTGATGCTAGGAAATCTTAAAAGAATGGATGAGTTAACTACCAGGACTACTTTAAGCCAATAAAGTTAAAAGGCAAGGGTGGCTATTCCTGTCTCCCAACCTTGATGAAGGCAATTGTTGGAAGCATGATACATGCCTCCTAGTAGATCTTAATCAATTGACCTTCTTTTTCTCACAGAACTTTCATAATGAACCCTTGCACTGGCTTTTCCTTCTTTCTGAACTCATTGTCCATGGTGCTTCATCACTCTTACATCCCGAGATTATACCCCAACATGTCTCTGATACATCTGCTAAGAAAAGCTAACTTTGAGACATATTTTCTCTGGGTCTGAGAAAGATCCTTTACATTTTTTTTAAAGAATGAAACCCAAAGTTAGTACTTGTGGAAATAGTTGAACTGGTGATTTTAAATTGTAATATTACAGTTTCAATGAAATGACCTTATAGTCTGAGGCTAGACATGTGCTTCAGTGTATCAAGTTCATTTTTAAGAGAGTCAATGTTTTAGTCTTTTGTCAATTGGAAGACTAACCAAAGAAGATGACTCATTCTGTGTTGACTTTTCCTGCAAAGAAGTAGGACATCTCCAGATTTAGAAATTAATTAAATTTAATACTAAGTGTGCAGGCAACATTCTTTTTTGCAAGATGAAATTAACTCTTATTGGAAAGAGAACACTATCACCTTAGGAAAAGTGACTTGAAGACTTTTGTGTTTGGAAAAACAAAATATTTACTATTCAGAGGCTTTAAAAGTAGGTTGCAATTGAAGGTCTAGCATCTTGAATTCAGTTAATAATTTAGTTGCTCAACTAGGAGAACAAGTTCTAATGCAAATTTTGGAGGAGTTCCAAAGTGTGTATATTCAACCAGTAGTTGAATTTATATTTGAAAAAGTACTTAATTGTTTTTACAATTTATGCCTCAGTGTCTTCAAAAGGAATTTAATAGCCTCTTACCATGGTACATCAAAGGTGAATTGGTGAGATATATTAGAACTAGAATAAAAGAAGAAAGAGTATTAAGGGTGTGGTAAAAAAGTAGATGTATACCAAATTACCACATTGCTGCTATGCTGGCTTTTGTCTTATCTCCTCCACTTGAAATGAATTAAGAAAATATCTGCACAGGGCCAAATTTTCCCCAAAATATAATTTTGGATTATCTCTGGCATGCAGAATAATGAAAATAGGATACAAAATTTCTGCTCAGTGTAGCACAACAATTGATTTAGCCTGTACAGTCTTTAAAGGAGTTATAACCAGATGCTCTATTCAGGGAAACAACCACAAAAACAAAATTTAAAAAGAAACTTGCCTTTTAATAACCATAAATTATATAACTTTGAGCAGTTCTACTTCCTCGTACACTCTCCAAAGAGTGTTAACACACTTCTATTTGTTAAATGTTCACCAAGATAACTAACTTTAGTAAATTGTATTGGCTTGTTTTTTACAAACCAATTCAAAGTTTTGGAGCATTCTCCAAAAGTAATTATTCCCACATTCAAGAAGTCGACTGCAGCTGAATTTTGGGGCAGTAATGACATTGCAGAATTCATTGTTTATACCACTCATGACAAAAATATAATCACTTAATTGGCTTGTAAAGTAATCTTTGTTTTTATTTTCTACATATTTATATCTGTGTCTAAGTCATCTAAAAGCAGCACTCTCAAAGGGGAAGATCAAGAGATGGAGAGCAGAGGAAGAGAAGGGATAACGGATTAAAAAAAAAGGAATTTGAATGTGTTATGTGCATATACCAGCTTCCTGTAAGGAGTGTAAGCATTATGTATTATACATATGTACTAATATAAAACAAAGAATGAACTTAAGAATAGTGAAAGTAATTGTACTTTACCCTTCTGAAAGATTTTAATGCCTCTATCAGAAGTCTACTTTTGATAAATTTAAGGGTTAATCTAAGATGCTGTTCTAGTTGAAAAATAACTTGAATTCATTTTATATGTTTTTTAAAAATATGCTTAATACATTGTCGGTTACTTGGGAAGCCTCTAGATAACATTTATAATTTTGTAAGACTTTTCCAAATTGTGACTTATATAAATTCTATAATGTTTAATTGATACTAATTTAAGAAGTTTTGTATTACTTCTTTCCTTCTCATCTTTTATTTACTAATCCCAGTCCTCCAAACTGGCAATCTAACTACAAAACTTAGCTGTTTCTGCTGGTTGTACAATTTTGCTGTAATTTTTTTGTCTTTTTATTATTTAAAGAGAAACAAAAGCATGTAAAGGTTAGAGATAATACAGAATTTCAAAAAAAATATAAACAATAAGAAATCATTGGTTGATAAATTACATATGGTCCTCTTAGGAATAGTTGTTCAAGTTACAAAATTAAAGCACACAAAGTAGATACTCAAACAGTGAGAGTGTAAACAGCTACACATGCATGAGTCTCTACATGTATTTCTATCCTTTCTGTATTAGAGGGAAAAACAAAACCTAGCAAGACAAAACAAATTCCTATAAAGACATGAAACCAAAAAGTCGTATAAAACCACAGTACAAGGTGATATATAATGATTACTGTGTTGTTTCTTATTATCTTCAATAGAATTGTCTATATCATCAGGCATAATTGAATATACCAGTATAATTGAATATAGCAGTAAATAACAATATTAGTAAAATAAAACATTGTAGACAGTATAAAACTTCAAAGGCAGGTAATAATCAAACTAGAGAGGATATTCTAGTGAATCTTGTCATCTTCAGTACAGTTGCCTATATCCTCAGACTTGATGCTATTAATCATAACAGCTTTGAATAAAATCTATCAATACAAAACAGCAATCCAACAAACCAGATTCAATTACCATCGGTCATGGTAAAGCAGTGTAGGTTATACAGAGTTTTAGATTAAGTTAATAGGAAATTAAAGATGATTACCATACTATATCCTGCTATTTTCAGGATAACTGTTTGTGCCCTCAAATCTAGTACAGGTAGAATATAATACATCTAAGCAGAGTGGTGTAATGTGGGTTTGAAATCCTGGTGCACTATTAACAATGTAGTGTATCAAGGCCATCTATGTTAAAGATTCTAGCTATCTTTCTCTGCCTCATTTCTGCTATGCTGTTCTTCTGCCTTTGTCTACTTTTGTCCTTCATTCTACTGCCTGCCCCACTCATTGAGGCCTTTCTGCCACTATTCCTAAAATTCTGGTATTTTTTTTGCTCTCTCTAAACTGTCCTTCAGTATTCACTGTAGGTTGGATTGGTGGTCACAAATTTCCCCAGTTCCTCTTTGTCATAGAAGCATCTTGTTTCTCCATTAATTTCTAATGACAACTTTGCAGGGTACATCATTCTGGGCTGGAGTTATTTCCTTTCAGGGCTTGGAATACTTCATTCCAAGCTCTTCTTAATCTGATGGTCTGTGTTGAGAAGTCAGCGGTGATCCTGATGGGCTTACCTTTACAGGTAATCTGTTTCTTTTCTCTGATGGCTTTTAATATTCTGTTTTTATATTGAATTTCTGATATCTTGATTATTATGTGTCTGGGTGTAGCTCTGTTTTGGTTGTAGGTGGCTGGAGTTCTGTATGCCTCACATAACCGAATGTCATTTTCTTTTCCCATGCTTGGGAAGTTTTCCTTAATTATTTCTGTGAATAGCCTTTGTAATTCACCTGTTTGTATTCCTGCTTCTTCATTCACATTTCTTATTCTGAAATTGTAGATTCTCGTCATCTTCTAGCCTTTGTATTGTTACTGCCTGTTTCCTTGTTATTTTTAAGAGATCTTTCCTTTCATGATCACACATTGCAAACTTGTCTTCAAGTTTTGATAGTCTATCCTTAGTTTTTTTTAAGGAGTTTTGCCAGGTTTCAATGGAGTTTTTAATTTCCTGGTAGTCTCTTTGAATCTGCTTCATGTATTCTGTATTTTCTTTATATTCTTTATCAAATGTTTCTCTCCCTTTTTTGTTTTCCTCCCTTCCATCTGTATCTTCCTGAGAGATGCTTAGCAT
This sequence comes from Hydrochoerus hydrochaeris, assembly GCA_004027455.1. Lineage (NCBI taxonomy): Eukaryota > Metazoa > Chordata > Mammalia > Rodentia > Hydrochaeridae > Hydrochoerus > Hydrochoerus hydrochaeris. The sequence continues at coordinate 445,782 of PVLA01000703.1, forward strand.
TTCTTTTATTACTCTACTCATATCTTGCTTTACTTGATTTAATATTTCAGTTTTGAGTTCGTCTACAAGGTCCCGAAGATATCTCTTAATGTCCGTTGAAGCCATGTCTGATGTTGTGTTTGCTGCCCTCAGTCTCCCTTGTTTTTCCCTCTCCTGGATCAGTGCTCTCAGGGTTCTGGGCTGGGGGCCTCCTCTTGCCTCTCTCTCCTGTCATGGTCCCGGCTTCCTCCACACAGGTGTACAGTGCAGGTCCCAGCCCCCCTCCCTACAGTTCCTCTGAAGCATGCTGGCGAGGGACCTCCGCCCTCTCCTGCCTGCCCTTCCCCACCAGGCCAGCCAAACTTCTGGGCCTTCACCTGGTTAGTGAGTGCTAGGCACAGGGAATCAATTTGGGACAGCTCATTGGGTCCCAACCAGGGACACAGTCCAGTCCAAGCAAATCACACGAATCTGCTCTGGGGAGGGAGCAACCAACTTAAATCACTGTCACTCCCAGTTCAGGCTCCTCCCGCCCAATTCCAACATGTCACCCATTTGGTTGCACCCTTCCCGTGGTGGGGGGTCTCATTCCCAGCACTGACCGTGGATTAATGAAGGACCCTTCTCCAGCTCCGTTCTTCGTTGGGCTCACCAACCCCTGACTTCAGCACTGCCGTGGTTCCTGTGTGTGGCAGTGGGAAAGAGTTTGGGTGGCTCTGCCGGCAGACATGGATTCAAGCTGGCGCAAATTCAGGCCGGTGCAAACTTGGTGGGTCACAGCTAAAAATAATTTTTAGCTGTTCCAACTGTAGTCCTGACGTGTTTGACGAGCTTTTTTTACGTTTTAATTTCTTCCTGTGTCAAGAAGATCCATCTCCCTCTCTCTGGATCTCTCCAGGATGTTTTATTCTGGCATATGAGTTGTTTCTCCTGGGAGGCTTTATATTTTGTTGCTCACTGATCAGGTATCTTTAGCTCCTCCCCCGGTTGTACCATTTTAATAGCAGTAGTTTTAGTTAACCTTTATAGATCTGAGTTCTCACTTGAAAGCACCCACCTCACAGTGTGTTGAGGCTTAAATAAGTTATATGCATATATAAGAGTACATAACACCTATAAGCCCTCTTTGAGCACCTATTGCTATTATTTAAGAATGAATTACTATGATGGAATTCTGTGCAAACATCTGTAATTACTCTGTGTCTACAGAGTTAAGGGTGAGGTAGACCCTAATCTAACACTTTGGCTTCTTTCAAGATTCCAAATCAGTTGAGACATAAGAAAGCAGCAGTACTAGATGATGCTGAGGCAACACAAATGAAGTCAGCTCCTGGAGCTGCCTGTAAGTGTGGGATGATGCTGAGGCAATGCAGATGGTAGTCTGAGCTCTTGGAGCTTCTTTTAAGGTTAGTACTTGATTCTATACAGACCACCACAAGTAAGAGCTGCTCAGGGCCCGGGGTGTCTCTCCAAGGAAGTGGAAGCAGGTCTCCTGTGCCTCCATATGTGCAGGTAGGGTTTTAAGCAGACCTTCCAACAGTAGGACAGTGAGGGCACATGCAAGCAATTGGCTTTACCAGGAGATCACAGAAAAAGTTAAATAAAAACATACCCAAAGTAACATACATCTAATGTTTTCACTCTACTGAGTGCTTTTTGGGTGTACATTTTTAATATCCTCTATGGCAGCATCCAGCCTTTATGCTGAGCTGTCTGAGCAATCTCAAGTTTTCTCTGAGATACTATTCATTGTTTTGTTGTTTGCTTGTTTTTTGGTATGCTAATCACCAAGCTGCATAGATTTTTTTTGAGAGGTCCAGCCATACCTTTATTATCTCATAGGCTCTGATAATTCTACAAAGTACTAATTTTGAGCAACACATTTTTTATTATCTAATGGAAACACATAGCTAGACATATGTTTTGTTTGACAAATACTGTAGCATATCAAAAGGATATGAAGAATCAGGGCTTTGGAGCTTAGTATTACCTACTTGGTTTGCAGGTAAAGTTCATTTATTTATTCCAGAAGAAGTCAGAGGTTTACCATATGAAACCCAGAAGTAACAAAGGATTTTTTTTTTAATTTAAAAGGAAAGAGGTATAAAGTGAAAGATGTAGATGAAAGGTCATGTTTGAACTCTAACTTGTGGCATCCTGGTTAGGAAATTGAACTCAATAGTCCAGCTCCCTGGGTTCAAATCCTAGCTCTTCCACTAATTTACCCTCTGACCTAGAAAAATAAGCGTCATTTTTCAGGTGAGAATGTGAGATCCTATGTCTTACACTTATGTGATGAGAATTTAAGAAAATCCATATGTAATGAGTTGAAGGTTGGTCCCCAATAGAAATGTCCATGTACTAACCCATAGAACCTATGAATGCTACTTTATTTGGGAAAAGAGTCTTTGTAGATATAATGAAGAATCTTGCGATAAGAAGGTCATCCTTAATTATCTAGGTGGACCTAAATTCAGAGACGAGTGTTAATAAGAGTGAGGCAGAGAATGATTAGACAGCAAAGGAGGAGGAACATGTGACCACAACACAAGACTAGAGTGATTTGACCACAAGTGAAAGGTACTAATAGCTGTAAAAAGTGAAAGTGACAAAGGATTCTCCATTAAGTCTCTGCAGGATGCATGGCCTAATAAATACCTTGATATCAAGCTTCTGGCTTCCAAAACTATAAGAAAATTAATTTCTATATTTTCAAGCTTGTGGTATGGCCGCAGGAAACTAATACTGTACAAAATCATGTAAAGTTGCTGATATGTAACAAATAATAAATATTAAGTGTTACTATTCTTACCCTTGACCAATACAGAAATGTAGCCTAATGAATACTGGTTTTTCTCTGGTCTAACTCAATCAATTGTCATTCCTCTCTGTGTGAGGATTTATTTATCATTCAGAGTTGCTTAGATTAAAAGATTTTTTAAAAAAAGAATAAAGGATTGATTCTTCCTTGGCACTTTTTAGAGTGGGCAGAAATTTTTACCCAATTCTCCAGTACTTTCTTTTAAGAAAGAAAAATTGATAGAGGTTTCTACATTTTGAGCAAAGGCAGGCAGTCCAGTGCCCAGACAATGAAATTGCTATTTATAATATGGACTCTACAGATTTAGCCACCAGAGAAACCCAGGCAGTTAGACTACAGAGCCTACATGTGTGCAGATATATTTTGTGTAATTTAGCCAATCTCAGGACTTCCTGGAGCTGCAGACAGAAGCAGATGGTCCTGGGGTGATATCATAGCCTTTTTGCTGAAAGCTACTTTTAGAAGTTTGCTCTTGAAATGGGAATTTCTACATTATTTAGAATGACAATGACCATGGAATCTGGTTTGGATGAACTGTCCTAGTTGTGTTAGCCTTTCAAGTGGTTTAGCATTCAACACCCTTGAAAATGTTCCAGTTTAGATGACAAATTATGTAGTGATAATACTCACATTCAAATTGCCAAGGAGTAAGGCTTTAAAAAACACACACAAAAAAAGATTTCTTTCCTTTATTTTAGATAATTTTGCAATAATAGCTCTAAGAGTAAAACAAGGATGGTGAATCCATCTGCACCTCTGTAAGACATTTTCTTCCTCTAGTGACTAGAAAAATTGAATCTCAAAAATCCTAATACAGGAAGATGGATGTTCTCAAGGTCTTAAAAGTATAACAGTCAATTATATTAAGTCTTTAACATTTTGGAAATTTTTCTGTCGGAGTTCCAACCAGCCAAAATCCAGGAAGTAATTCTCAAAGAATGTAGATGATACTTTATCTCCACCAAGCTTAAACTGACACACTTGTAAGAGGTAGTGCCTGGCTCATGGCCTGCAAGGTACCACTTCTGGTGGAGCAGTACATTTCAAATCCACCAGCCATAAGTGCTCCCCCCCAGGCCAAGGTGGTGGGTGAGTCCAGGATTCCAACTGGACATTATTCCCCTTGAATTGGGGCTCATTAGTCAGGTAGCAGGAGAGAGCTAAGTGACTTGTGCTTTCTGAAATTTTGCAATACATTTGAGGTGGTGTAATGAGAAAGAAAGAAGACAAAAGGCTAATTGATATGAGGCAGAGTCCTTTCAAGGAGAAACTCTCTTAGTACAGCAAACAAGGCCATCAGGAGTAAGGAGAGTGTTACTATCAGAATTACTTGTATGGTTTAGACCAGAAGTTGATAACAGATTCCTGAAAGATGCCAATTTTCTAAGTATATTATCTTTTGCTCTGTAGAGACAAAAGATAATGACTAGAAAAGCCTAGCTCATCCATGTTAGTGTTATTCTGGCACAATAGAGAAGCAAAAGTACAAAAAGAACAGGTTTATTGAGACAAGGACATGGAAAGGAGCACACAACCCATGGCACCCTGTGCTGTCTCCTTGGACCCGAATATGAGGTATGGGACATATGTAACCTTTGACCAGGGGTGGTTCTTAGGGTGGGCATTGATGACACTGGAGGAGCTGACTGATATTTTCTTCACATGCAAACAGGAAGGGGAGTTGCAATTCGGGCTGAAGAAGAAGCAGGAAGTGGTAGGCCTTCCAGCTTTGGCCTTCCACCACGTTAGACCACTGCCATAATTGTACAGTAATTTATACTAGGGCAAGAACCTTTCAGTCCACTTGCTTGAATTCTAGATTTTGAAAGACTGAAAGTGTTTGAGAACAGAATAATCAAGGTAAAGGGAAGGCATAGATGATGATCAGAAAGTAGGAAACAAGATACAACTATTGCTATGGTATATAGCATTGGTAGATGTACAGATAATAAAGATTTACAAATATTCCTGGGCAGAATACACACCTGCTATAGAGAAACTGTTATCCCAGAAAGTGAGAGCATAGAGAGGGGCCATGGCGGGACTTTATTATCTGTAACAGCATTCTCCCCAATTTGCTCTCTATTGGAAGTCATTATTTCAAAAACAGTATAGTAAGTCTCTGATTTAGAAATGAGTTCTAGGCTGGAAGAACATTCCTAACTCAGATTTGTTTGTAAATCTAACAAAGTGAGTCTAATAAACCTTTGACACAAATAGACAATGTATATTGTTTTGCACTTCTTAGCAGTGTCCTCCACCTTACCACTGCTTTTTCTGTTGCTTCTGGACATCTTGGGCTGCCAGCACTGTACTACTTACTGTACACTATCACAATGTGCAGTAAGCACACAGCAGAATATCTGTAACAACATTCAGCAGATTTCTTTACATATACGAATGTTTGTAATGTGAGACTTGTTGGTATCTGTGAAAGTTCTAAACTCAAATGTTCATAAGTTGAGGACCTACTGTATTAGGAATCTGTACTACTGTATTAGGAATCTGGCTTCTGAATTTCTGTTACTGCACTCTAGGGGTGCAAGGTCCCTCAGAACTCCACTACCTGTGGCTCTGTACAAATGTCAGGACAGCACTGTGAATTCTTGTTTATGAGGTATACCTTACTCTTCTTTCCTCATATGAAACTGCTAGAATTTGTCTATAATTCAATTTTTATATATTTTGAATATGCTAGATGGATTCAGAGTTATGTATTTTGTCCTAAAGGAATAGTGTGTGGTTTTGATAAGTAAAATTTTCAGCAAATCAGTCACCCACAGAGAGGAATTAACAGCCCCAGGGGAAAATTCAGACTGAGCGTGGAGTGGAGTACATTGGGTAAAATCAAATAAAACAAGTGGGTACACAGTTAGAATTGAGTTAGGGACCATGGGAAGAGTATTCCCCAGTTTGTAATAAAGACCTCTCTCCCTATTTGTATTCTTTCACACCGGTAGGCTTTGAAATATGGTCACCTATAAACAACATGAGAATTAGCTGGGAACTTGTTAGACATGTTTCTCAATCCAAATCTCTAGGTGTGCTGCCATAAATCTTTGCTCTAACAAGTCCTCTAGGTGATATTGAGGTAAACTAAAGTTTAGTAATCATTTCTCCAGGCTTATTTCTTATTGTAAGAGTACAGTAAATATTAAATTTACTACCATATAAAATAATCCACATCCTTCCATCAATTCAACTCAACAAAAAGAAAAAACAAAATGAAGGGATCGACATTTCCCCCTCCCCGCAAAAAAGCCTAAACTAGTAATTGAAGTGAACTATTGGAAAACAGTTAAGAGTAGACCAAGTCAAACATGATTTAAAATGATATAGAAACCTCACAATAAGAGAAGAAAATAAAGATAATGCTAAAATTAAAACTCAAAAAAAGTTATGAAAACAATAAGGGGGAAAATAAATGAAGCATCTTCCCGTGTAATGCTTCCTCCATAATAGGTCTCTTCTGACTCAGTCCTTCTAATAACCTTTTGAGACAACACCATTACCATCTCTATTTCCTAGCTAGGAAAAAAGGCAAAGAAAGGCTAGGGACTTTACCCAAGCTGGTACATAAAGTGAAGAACAAAAACCCATCTAGCAAATCAATGAAAGATGCCTATGAGACAAGTCATTAAAAAAAAAAAAAACTTTACAAGGTTAACGAGCTTTATCAAAAAACAAAACAAAGCAAAAATCAAGAATTAGGAAAATATGTGGATAGGGTCAGAAAGAAGAAAAAACAAAAAGAAATGAGGTCCCTGATGGGATCTGGTGGGTGTGCCTTTCTAGCAAGGGCAGCACAGAGCCCTTCCATTCCTGTGGAGAAAGGAGGGGAGCAGCACTTGATTTCCCTTCCAGTTACCCCTCCCCAAGACCTTCCAGTTCTACAAAGAGGCCTACATGCAAGGCTGTGGTTCTGGAAGTCTTTAGTGCTGGTTACTAGTAAGCACTATTGCATTAGAACGCTTCTTTCATAACTATTTGGCTTTATTTTTTAATTTTTATTAATTTTGTTAAGGTTGACTCAAGTCACTGGCACCATTTTATTAAACCTTGTGGCCAAGGATTACTGTTTCAAAACATCTTATGTAATCCTCTTTTCTGCCTTTAAAAACTTGCGCTTCCCTCAGCTTCTTTGAATATGTTCATAGTTTAGTATGCCATTCATAAGCTATTGTAGTCATTGCAATATGATATATGTAGCAATAAATTGCAATGCCCCATATACCCCAATATTTATCAATATGTTTTGCAAAATCCTTATCTGGTTGTTATTTAGGTTGACACCAGAAGCAGATTTTATTAGATCAACAAAGATCTCTACATGCAAAGATCTCTAGCATACTTTAGCCAACAGAAAAAAGAAATGTTGGAATAATAAGTCTGAAAGGGAACTATTAACTGGCAATACTAAACCTGCTATAACAACAGGGCCACCCTTAATTCTCTCCTACTGTTGCAGGCAGCTGAGTTAATTAAAAATATTATAGGCAGTGAGATAGGGCTGTGTCCTCAATGGAGCCAGTGCAGACACCTGGCAACTGTGGGGGAGACTGACACCTCCTGCTATGGGCCAGGCCTCAAGACAAAAGACCAAACAAATGCACCCATATCCTGAGGATTGATATCCTAAACAGTTCCCATCCCCCTAGGAAAGAGTCACTGCTCTGTAAGAATGCCCACTTTCTATGTGACTTGCTTCCCCATTTGTCCCTAATGTAATCAATTTTACCTGAACTATTGATCTTACTGGCTGACTATAGTTATGTCCCACCTTATGCCCATCTGCATTGTGAGTTCCCAGTCTTGCCCCACCTTGAATCCATGGTTTTATTCTATAAAAATCCCTGGAAAAGACAGAGTCCTTGGCAACCTGCTCGGGACCCCTTCTATCTCTCTCTCTCCAGACAGAAGCTTTCTTTCTCTCAATAACTATATTCTGCTCTTAACCTCCAATGTTCCTAAAATTCATTCTTTGATTTTAGAGAACACGAACTTGTGGACATAGTAGGTTGGGAATTTCATTCCCCTATATCACTACCAAAAGTAGAAAATTTTTGTTTTGTCTAGGTATTAATTAGAAGTTAATTGGCTTTTAATTAACTTGAGAGCTTTACCTTTTTCTGAATCATATATGATTGTTTCAAAGTTTTGAGGAGTATATTTTCTGTTAATAGTAGAGCAGCAATATGACTCTTAAGCCCTTTCGATGTAACTATTACTTGGGTAACTTCTATATTTTAAGTTTTGCTAAATTTTCATCTCCTTGTCTTAATTTGATCTGTAGTGAAAAGACAATATTAAGACATTCCAAGAGTAAGGGCAAAGTGTCAGAACATCTCACATCCCAGGAATCCATAAATCTTAAGAGATGAGAAACTAAGAATGACAACTTCATCTGCTACATCCAGTTGAATCCTAAGTTCACACCACAGATGGCCTGTTTGAAACTGGGGCAAGTAAGAAGCAGTTAGCTTGAACGATAGAGGGGAAACTTTCCTTGTTTTCTCCTTGGGGAGAACCCCAAGAGAAATGAATTCCTTCTTAACCACAGATGATCACAGCTGTGAAATACTTAATCAACCTGGAAGCAAAACTGCATTTGGGAGGTGGCTGTCTTTTCAGAGTAAACAATTGGTATTTGTATTCATTTGAAAGGAAATGTTTAGAGTTAGCATACTTTAGCTAACAGAAAAAAGAAATGTTGGAGATAGTAAGTCTGAAAGGGAACTATTAACTGGCAATGTAAGTATGATTCAGAGTGGACACATTTTAACTAATTTATTAAAACTTTTGGAAAATAACATTCATGTAGTATAAAAATTAAAACTACTAGCAAATATACTACAAAGGTGAATTCTCCTTCTTACTCTTGTTCTCTGGTCCTCTAGTTCTTATTACTCAGGAGGCAACCAAATATATGTTGTTAAATTTAATTAAAACATTTTTAAATGTTGTCAAATATTGTTTATGTTGTCAATCTATTTTATCATTCATTCTGTTTTTGTATAGTCAGAACACTAGGAGTTGCCTTGTAAATTTGCTATGCTTTTACCCTGTGTTCTACTTTACAGTGCCAACAAACAAACTTTTTTGCTCTTTTCAATAAGCACTTGAAGAAGAAAGTTTTGTGATATGGGTGGGTACTTTTTACTTATGTGTATTCATACTGAAAATGAGTTTCATTTTCATACTGAAAGTGAATTGTGGTAGGAAATGAGTGAGTCTGGGATATCTTCTGCTCTTAAACAGAGTTTGACAAAGGGATTTTTAATAAACTGTGTCAGAGTATGCTATCAGAAGAGCCTTAAAATGATAAATGTGGTATTTACACACAATGTAATACTACTCTTCCATAAAGAAGGATAAATTTGAGTCATTGATAGGAAAATGGACCTATCTTGAGACCATAATATTTAGTGAAATCAATCAGACACACAACCTTAAATATAACATGATTTCTTTTATGTGAGAAACTCAAAATATAAATCACAAACAAATGAAAGAATAGGAAGTAAGGATATAGATCTCTCTCAAATAGGAAGGGGGATCAAGAATTGGAGAAAGCAGAGAAAGTGGGGAGAGGAAAGGAGTGAAAAGGAATTAAAATGTGTTATGTACAAGTACCAACTCCCTATAAGGAATATGATCAAAATCTAGTGCAAACATACAAGACAAATGGGTGAATATTAATGTTGATGACTATTACTTATCTAGCATCTACTGTGTACTGAGTCTTAATGTATTTCTTTAAAGATTTTATTTAAAGAGAAACCAAAGCATGTAAAGGGTAGAGATAATACAGAATTCCAAAAAAAAAGATAAACAATAAGAAATCACTAGTTAATAAATTACATATTATCCTCTTAGAAATCATTGTTCAAGTTACAAAATTAAAGCATACAAAGTAGATAGTCAAACAGTGAGAGTGTGAACAGCTACACATGCATGAATCTCTACATGTATTTCTATCCTTCCTGTATTAGAGGGAAAAACAAAACTTAGCAAGACAAAACAAAATAAATTCCTATAAAAACAAGAAACAAAAAAGTCATAAAAACCACAGAATAAGGTGATCTACAACGATTACTGTGTTGTTTCTTATTATCTTCAATAGAATGTCTATATCATCAGGCATAATTGAATATAGCAGTATAATTGGGTATAGCAGTAAATAACAATATTAGTAAAATAAAACATTGTAGACAGTATAAAACTTCAAAGGCAGGTAATAATCAAACTAGAGTGGATATTCTAGTGGATCTTGTCATCTTAAGTGCAGTTGCCTATACTCTCAGACTTGATACTATCAATCATAACAGCTTTGAATAAGATCAATCAATACAAAACAGCAATCCAACAAACCAGATTCAAATACGATCAGTCATGGTAAAACAGTGTAGGTTTTACAGAGCTTTAGATTAAGTTAATAGGAAATTAAGGATGATTACCATACTATATCCTGTTATTTTCAGGATTACTGTCTGTACCCTCAAATCTAGTTCAGGTAGAATGATTGTAACAGAATATAATACATCTAAGCAGAGTATTACTTTAAAATATGAAGCTCAAATTCAAATGCAGAAAAGGAATCAATGGCATACATGTTTAAAGATTCAGACTTACTGAAAGCTTTGCAGTTAGTATCAACCAAAAGTTAAACTTAAGCATGTCCATTTTCCAGATGTGTTGCCTCTTCTAGGCTATTGTTTCTCTTAGTGGTTTATGCTACATTTTAATTTGTTAGCTGATGTTATACTTTAGATCTAGACTGTCTCCCAGATGTCTAATGTGTTCAGAGGTTGAGCTTTTGGATAATGATTGGCTAGTGAGGATGCTGCACTCATCCTTGGATTCATCCACTGAGGAATTCAGCAGCTGAGTATGCTTTTAGGAAGTAGAGGCTGGTTGGATGAGGGTCACTGGGCCCATGACCTGGAAAGGTGTTTACCTGCCTTAGCTCTTCCCTTCTCTTGCTGCTTCCTGGCTATCATGGTGTGAGCAGCTTTCCTCCACCAGACCCTTCTACCACATAAGTTTCTGCCTTTGAACCAGCCAAGCATGGCCTGAAAACATGAGCCAAAATAAACCTCCCATTTTTTTAAGTTGTGGGTATTTTGTCCCAACATCTAGGAAAATGGACTAAGATATTTTGCAAATTAAAATGTCATGTAATTATGAACAACAGGTTGTTTTGAAATATGTATACATTATGGAATGGCTAAATAAAGCTAACTAACACATGTATTGCAAACATACGTGTGTGTGTATGTGTGTGTGTGTGTGTGTGTGTGTGTGTGCCGAGAAAACTTAAAATCTACTCTCTTGGACACAATGAGAGAAGGATGATTTTTCCTTCTGGATATTTGTGCTACTTTCCTGGCCTAATTTCCAGTCTACACTTGGAAGCCCTGAAACCAGTTCTTGAAAATTGGGCTAAAGGTTAACAATAGTGGATGAAAGATCTCACACTGTTCCTAAGCTTTATGGTTCCTTGTTGCCAGAGATTTAGCTCAGTGGCATAAGCACCTGCTTGGCAGGCACAAGGTCATGAGTTCAAACCCCAGTACTAAAAAAAAAAGTACTCTATGGTTCCTTGTAGGCATCTCTGATAGAATATTTTTTTAAAATGTTCTCAGGAAAATCTATATTAATTATTGTTGCATAACTAGTTATCGTAGAACTTAATAGCTTTAAACAACTTATGTTATTTCACAGTTACTATGGGTCAGAAATTCAAGTGTCTCTGGCTCTCAAGTTTGAAATTAATAGATTGTCTGGGGTTTGGTCAACTCAAGGTGCTATTCTTTATATCTAAGTGTCTCTCAAGCAAAGTAGGGCTTCAGAGGGTGATTGGATCATAAGTATATGACACTCATTAGTAGACTCATCCAGTACTGGCTAAATGAGATGTTGGAGGGAGGTGAAGCCTGGTTGGCGGAGTTGGGGGATTGAGGGTGTGGCGTATAAGGTGTATGTCTTCTCCATACTCGATCATTTTCTGTTTCCTGCCACCATGTCATGGACTCTTTCTCCTCTGTCCTGCTACTCTGTCTTGGCACAAGCTGGGTATGGACTGAAACATTTACAGTCTAAAACCAAAATAAATCTTTCCTCCTTAAAATTGAGGGTGTCACATATTATGTGTTCTTGATGAGAAGATGACTAAGACACAAAAAGGGAAGATCTGTACTGCACCATTGCAAAATGAAACTGTAAATAAAAGTTAGATTTTTTTCTTTTAAAGATAAGCAAATTTCTCCAAACTTTCTGCTACTTAGCACATAATCATCACTTCCTCCCTTCAGCCTGAAAGAAGTAATAGAATATGTAGACACCCTAGCAGTCTGAAACTCAGATTTCTTCCCATGAAAAAGAAAGTGCGGCAAAGAAGGCTGGATGTGGCACAGCAGGTGTGAAGATCTGCATTGTCCCTCTATGGTCTCCCCTGCTCTGTTTCTTAAAAATCCCTTGATCACTTGCACAAGGTGAGATACTGATTTGAGGCAACAGGGCCCCTCTGTTTGCTCAGAGCTAGCTTTGATTAAATAGATTTTTTCCTTTATACCAAAATATAACCCCTCCTTTGATTTGGTCAGTGGTGAGCAAATTAACATAAGCATGGGAACCTATGTGATTGGTAACAGATCTAGTCCTTTAGGGAGTGATATACACATTAGTGGAGCCCAAGGATGGGGTCCTATTTACAATTGCCAAAAAGTACACCAACTACAAAATCTTCTGTAGTGCTGGTAGGGTGAGATGATGTTGATTTTAAAATGTTTACAAACCATTTAGCTGATCCAGACATGGTGGCTCATGTCTGTAATCCCAGCACTCAGGAGGCTGAGGCAGGAGGATCGTTGCAAGTTCGAGACCAGCCTAAGCTACAAAGCTAGCTCAAGGCCAGCCTGAACTGCATAGTGAGACCCTGTCTCAAAAAGACAAAAAAAAAATGGCTGTATCTTGTACATACTAAATTAGTATGCCGGGATAAAACCTATATAATCTTATTTATAATGTACTGTTCCATCATTCTGTATGACCAGTTTCATTATTCATTAGTGTAGATCACTTCTTGTAAGGTATTTTTAGTGCTGTTACTTTCATTAAAATGCAGCTGAAGTTTATCAAGAACTCTGAATCTACCATGGAGAAATCTTAGGTAGCTTGCTTCTTGAGTTTCTTTAGGTAAGAATGGAGACAAAATTTCTCCCTGCTACGTTCTAATAAAGAAAACTGAATTTTGAGAAAACACATATCATATGGTGCACTTAACTATAAAATAATCACAGGGGGAAAAAATGAAACAAAGATAGCAAAATAGTGAGAATTGCAAATATTAATATCTTCCTGTCTTCAAGCCATGGATCATGGTATTAGGGCATTACCTAATTTTTGTAGCCTTAATAAAAAGCCTTTGGGTTTTAGCGTCGATCAATAGACATTCTAAAAGATATCTGCAATATCCCACTGACTCCTTTTGGAATAAGAGAAAAACAATTAAGCACACTTTTCCTAATATACAAATTTTGCAGAATCAATTTACTACACTTGAAAAACTGCAAGTACTTAAAATTCAAATGAACATTTACTATCTGTGGTCTTCATTAACATTGTAATGGCATCATGATTTCAGGTACTTCCATTGATGAGTATTAGTTTTCTTGAGCCTTATACTGCTACTTTTAATTTTACAGCCCATGAAGTATAACAGGTAATCTCTAATTTAGTATATATCAACCATTGAGGGAAGAGACTTTAGAAATAATTCCAGTACTTTGTTTTATAAAAGAAAACATAAGAATCAGAAGGGAAATTTTTATAACCTGAATTATGTCCACCCAAAATTCATGTGTTGCAGCCTTAAACCACAGTATCGCAGATGACTATATTTGTAAAAACAGTCTTTAAAGGGGTAATTAAATTACAATGAGATTGTTGGGCTGGTCCCTAATTTCATATAATCAGAATCCTAAGCAGAAGAAGAAATTTGGACACAGACATATATAGAGAAGATGATGTGAAGCCATAGGGAGAAGATGGCAGCACCTATGAGTTAAGCAAGGAGCCTCAGAAGACAAGTATTGCTAACTCTGACTTCAGTCAAACTTCTAGATTTCAAAACTGTTAGAAAATAAAAGTCTGGCATTTAAACCACCCAACCTATAGTAGTTCATTATAGCAGCCCTAGAAAACTTAATATAGGAAACAAATTGTCCCAGATTTATGAAATAATTAGCTGTGGAACTAGGAGTAAAATGTAGGTCTTTCTTTCTTTCTTTCTTTCTTTCTTTCTTTCTTTCTTTCTTTCTTTCTTTTGGTTTTGTATATTTTTCTCCATGTCATGATGTTATCAATACATAATTAATTTTCAAAAACTTTTAATTATGCAAAATTATTATACTATAAAAGAACAGTTTCTATATTATTCTTGTTCTTTGCTTGCCTTGAAAATTAAGTAATCTCAAAAATGTTGGATGTCAGCATAGCATTAAACATTAGATATGACACATTTATGCCCTAAAATACAGACTAAAGATTCATACTATTTCAGTACAGGGGCCTATAAGATATACAGAACTTCGATACTTATTATTACATCTATAATATCTTATCTTTGCCATGCTTTGCACCCTTGTCCCTAAACTATTTTTTTGCATACTGTGTGTAAAGTCTCCAATTCCATGAATCTATTCTAGTGTGATTCCAGTTTTCATTCTGTCATGACAGATAGCTTCTTACCCTCAGTTAGATGAATTCAAAATTTGCTAAAAAATTGGAATAAGGGTTTCAGGACTCTGATAGAGCTACAGTTTTTCTCACCTATCTTGCAATTTGACTTTTTTCATACATACATAATTTGTTACCAACCTAAAGAGCCTAAAGTAAGTATATTCAATTTTATAAAGTGATTGAGAACTTTCTTCATCAAGAATAAGCAAATGGAAAAAACTTTGTTGCTGAAGCTGAGCCACAAGTCATGGTACAGGTTTTATGTAATGTTGCCTGATAGAACACAGAATGCTCATCCAATATTTGGGACATTTTAAATCATTATCTTTTCTGAAATTTTAATTTAGCTAGATCACCCAAATTTTTATGTGCTAAATCTGTCAACCATAATTTTAAGGAACTTAATGATACATTGAAAATCGAGATTTCTCTTCCTAATTGTGCAGAATATATATTAAGCACAGATCATTTTTAGTTTCTCCAAACAGACACCCATTTGTTAGAAGAGGAGTCACTTAAATATGAAACATTTTCAATTGCCAGTATTTTAAAAACACTACTACACAACATTTTATAAAGAAAAACCACTTATTTCACTAAGGTAAGTCACTATTGACAATATTTTGGTAGTAGCTTGGGATGGGGAGGATATTTGTAAGTGTTAACATGTCTACCTTAATGTAGTAGAGAGGATAATTAAGATTAGTCAAAGTTTATAAAATAATAGTTTAGAATACTGGACCAAGCAAAGCAAGGATTTTGAAACTGATCTTGAAGAATAAACAGTCTATGATAAGATCAGCAAATAATCCATTACCTTAAAGAAGGTAAGTTTAGTGATTGAGTGTTTGGATCAGTGTACATTCAGAAAGTTCTTATAAAAAACAATAATAAATAGCAAAAACAATAGTAATAATAACAAAACTAAAAACAAATGTGCAGTTATTATCAAATTCATCTTTCAGAGCAAGAATTTTGTGGAATAGTTAGGTCATGAAAATGCAGTGCCTAATAGTAAAGCCATCTTTAACATAGAGAGCAAGTGCCATGGATATATATATCAGCAAGAGTGGTCTGAGGACCATAGGTGTCCTGAGATCCTTTTAATCGGTCTGCAGGATTGTTTTTCCAGTTACATTTCTGTGTGAGGCCAGATTTCCTCATATATTTCAACCAAATCGTATTGCATAAGACTGAATCAGATATGACAATTCATCTTTCTTTCATTAAGGCAGATGCTAGAGATTTGCAAAAATGTTAGTGGTGTTCTCATTACATATTTATGTTGTTGTGAAGCTATTATATCATAACTGTAAAATGTTTGAGGCTTTGTCCTATTTGCATGTTAACAAGTTATCTTACCACAGTTTAATGGAGGATGACCAAAGACATCAGATTCCCCTATCATGAGCTGATTTTGCTACAACAAAAATAGCCGATAGAATGTCTGTTTGACCTCTGCTTCATCACATAAGCACCTTCTTCACAGAGGTCTCACAAATGGGCTCAAATATTAACACATGCTGTGGCTATATGATAGGAGAGGGAAACTAATTTTGAACACTTGCCTCTGAGAACAGAAAGCAAGCAAGCCTGTTGTTTGTCTTGGAAGGAGACCTTATCCCTCAAAACTGTTCATTGACTACACTAACCTGATACCTTAATCACTTTTCTCATCACTGAGACAAAATTCCCAGTACTTGAAACTGAAAAGAACAGTTTATTTTGGCTCACATTTTAGTCCACAGTTGGCTGACTCCAAGGCAAGGATATGGCACAGATGCATGTCAGAATACATAGGACGCAAAGAAAGAAGGGAGGAGCTGGAAAGGAAGATAAATGCTCAGACCACACTCCTCAGCTCATCTGACCACATCCCACCACTTAGCATCAAGTCAGCTATGAACTCTCATAATCCAATCACATGTGAGCACATGAGGCTTTGGGTTATCATCCAGATACAAACATGAGAAAACCTAGATTAGGAAAAACAGGGCTTGCATTTTTGGCACACATAGCCAGGTGTTAGGGATCATGGTTAAGGATCACTCCAGGGAGATTAAATCACCTGTCAGTTATTTTTCATAAAAATATTTATGTGAACATATCATGGGTATATTATTTAATTTAAACACATTAATATGCACATTTTTCTTGGCTTTAACTTGTAATTGGTAAGTATCAATAGTTGTGATATATCTACATTAGTTCTTTGGGGTCTTCAGTGTAAATGTGAAGATCCAAATTTGAATACCACTGCTGTACATAGTTTGACTCTCACCATTTTGCTCCTCTTAACTCTTTGCTTTCTCATTTATTGTAAAAATACTGTAATTTATTAACTGCTACCAAGGGACACCAATGGATTTATGATTGCTTTGAAATGAGAAACAATGAATGCTCTGGAATAATCTCTTTTAAAATATGTCCTTGATAATACACCACTACTTTTCATCACTGCATTGTTTGTAACACAATAATTAGGTTGGCTATGATCAAGATGGGAAAAATATGAGAGGCTTTTGTCTTTCATTCTTCTCTCAATGATTTCAAGATGCAAAGATTCAGTTTTCAACCATGGCTGATGGCTACATGTGCCATTAGTTAATTCTTTAGTTATCTTTCTTTTATTAGAAATATTCTGAGCTGATTCTGTTTGTGTTTTTACTGAGATTTCATTGTTCTTAAGTTTATTCAATCTTGCCTTTTTTCAAATTTTTCCAACAAGAATCTTGAGTGATTTTTGGGGAAAAATATATATAAATGTGTATATATATATATATATATATCATACATACAAACATATACAGTATACTTTGTGTAAGTGTATATATTATATATTATATTTCAAGACCCTATTTGTATTTTGAAAACACAAGATCTTTATCTTATTTCTTATTTTTGTTTTCTTACATAAAACATTCCACATTTTAGTACAAAATAGCCACTTAATGATTTCTCAGTACTATCTAGAATATGACCAGAGTAATATAAACTGTAATTACAAACCATAGATGAGTAGAATACAGTGGACCCCCAAAATTCTCTGAGGTTACATTCCTAGAGCACCTGAAAATTGCAAAAAAAATTTCAGACATGATCAGAAAAATTACTATTTTTATACTTTAAACCCTAAATATGCTGTCTTCCATAATTATGCAATTTAACTTAATAAAATACTATATTAATCAAGCCTTAGAAGGTACAGAGCATTTGGCAGCATTTTAGAGCTTTTAGAACTTTAAGAAGAATAAAACCAACAGCATTCTAGACAGCTACAATGATACAGAAACCTATTGTGATGTGAAAATGGTATCTGTCATACAGAGATGGGTTAAAAGGCAGCAGCCAGTCAGCAGCAAGGAGATCTATATAACACTCTTGGATTGGCTATTTGCAAACCTCCTACACACAAAAAAAATGTGGAGATATTTTCAGTTTCTGGAAAATTGCAGAGCTCTTCTTAAACAATTATTAGTTTCTAAGGAAAAATCCACAAATGACTGAGGCTGAAAACTCTGACCTACAACTTCACAGGGGTATACTGTAAAGGGAATTTACTTTCTAACTTGGACATTTCTATAATATTTCTCTAGTGATGACAGGTATTTTTCAAAACAAGAAAGTACATTTAATAGAAAACAGAGAAAAGTAGATTTTAAGTGAAAGGGTTATTTGGCAGTTCAGACTGTATATTCAAATTGAATGTAGGCCATTGGGCTTCAAATTCCTTAAGATTTTTGCATGTTAGCCTATAAGGCCAGCAACCAACATTGAAGGATCTAGGAACTGGGCAATCACCACCATCAGAGGAAGCCAGGTCCCTAACCCTCCTCCTATGCCATGGGACCAGCAACCAGCTTGGGAAGAACCAGGGGTTTGTTAACAGGCCATTTTTTCTCAATTTTTTTTCCTTTTCTTTTTTCCTCCTTTTTCTTCTTTTTACTTTCCTTTTTCTGTCTTCCTTCTTTTTTACTTCATTTTCCTCTTTTTTAAATGACTGGGGAGAACTTCAACCACAGAAAACTAATTCCAACTCCCAAATCTAGAGACCAAGCTCAGATAATCCCTTATATACTACTTCATTCTTGCTTTTCTGCCCCATTCTCTAGTTTCCCAAACCTTGTGTGACCATCCTTTGTCCTTGCTTCTACTTTCTTCCCAGTTAGTTTTGTTTTATACACTATTCTCCCTGAATTTCCCCACCATAGGATATAACCTTTCAACCAAGAGGAAACACTTTGCATACAAACTCCTAATTTATGATCAGTTCTATTATATATCAACAGACTTTGCTCCTATGGTCTAAAGTACAAAATCAGTAGTTGTCACAATGTGTCAGTTTCTAAATTATGCTTCATGCTATTAATGCTAATTTTTACTACTTCAGCTAGGATGTCATATCTGTTGTAATCAGTTGTTCTCACTTCTAAAACAATACAGGAATACTCTGAGGTGATAACCTCACCACAGCCCCAAAACAAAGAACTGAGGACTGAGTCAAACAGATTCCAACACCCCACTCCTTAAATAATTAGGAAGGTAGGATCTTGGTACAGCCACAAACCAAGAATCTCCTGCACATACAAGATATCCCTGAAAAACAGACTTCATAGAGAGGCCTTGATACTCATGATATAGCTACCAACTACAAAAATTCACAAGGATCATCACAGGAAAAAAAAATTTAAATAGAAAATGACAACATAAAGAACTAAAATGCAATCTCAGACCTTCACCTCACCCAGAACATGTCCATGAGACACTGACATAGAAGAATTTGGATGGCATGCACCTAAAATTTCTGAAATGATAGCAACTGAAGTAAAGAAACAAATCATGGGGCTGGGGATTTAGCTTAGCAGCATTAATGCCTACCTGGCAAGTGTGAGGTCTCAAGTTCAGTCCTTGGTACCAAAAAAAAAAAAAAAAGAAAAGAAAGAAAGAAACAAATCAAGAGGCTATAGAGGAAATCAGATCGGCAATAATCTCTCACATAAAAAAGAAGTATTAACATTTATAAAGGAATTCCTCAGCAAATCTAGAATAAAAATAGATGGTGATAAGAGGATGAAAACCATGAATAATCAATATAGGCAAATAACAGAATGCATTACATGGACTCAGATATCCAAGAAATTAAAAATTCCATTGAAAGCTGACAAAATCACTTTGAAGTGAAGACAGACTTTCAGACCTTAAAGACAGGATCACAACTGGCAGTAATGAAAGGAAAGATCTCTTGAAAATAACAAAAGATCAGGAAATAATAATTCAGCAGTTGCAAGATGACACAAAGAAAAATAATATAAGAATAATTGGTGTCAGTGAAAAAGCAGGAGACAACACAAATGCTATTAAAAATATATTTGCTGAAGCAGAGCAGAAAATTTCCCAAGGATAAGGAAAGAATCTGATATACAGTAAGTGAGGTATATAGAACTCCAATTAGCATTAACCAAAATAAACCTACACAAAGACATATACTAATCAAGATCCAAGAAATTAAGCACAAGAATAGAATACTAAAATCTGTTAGAGAAAAGAAACAGATCACCTATAAAGGAAAAGCCTATCAGAATCACAGCAGACTTCTCAACACAAACCTGCAAGTCAAGGAGGGCTTGGAGTTAAATATTTCAAGTCCTAAAAGAAAGTAACTTCCTAACCCAGGTTGATGAACACTGCAAAACTATCTTTGAAAATTAATGGATAAATAAGATATTCCAATTCATAGACTTAAAGTCAAAGGATGGAAAGCAATACTTCATACAATAGGAGCCCAGAAAAATTAGATATAGCTATTCTTTTGGCAGACCATGTGAACTTCAGATCAAGAATGATCTAAACAACTAAAGAGGGATTGCTACATAATTGGTAAGGGAAAAACTAAAGAGGAAGAGATAACAATCATAAATATATATATGCACCAAATACAGGAGTACCAAATATATAAGACAAATATTAATAGACATGAAAAATCAAGTAATAACACAATTGTAATGAGGGATCTTAATACCCCAATGTCACAAAGAGGTACATCAACTAGACAAAAAATAGCAAAGAAATAACAGAACAGAATCAAACCTCTGAACAAATGGACTTAGTAGACATTTACAAAGTGTTTCAACCAACAACTTCAGAATACATATTTTTCTCAGTTATGCACAGGACAGTATAAAGTAAATCATATAATAGCCCATAAACCATCCTTATGAAAATGCAAAGGAATTGAAATTATCCTATGCATATTATCTGACCATAATGCAATGAAATTAGAAATTAACTACAAAGGAAGCCACAAAAACTCTATAAATAGATGGAAATTAAATAACACCCTCCTGAACATCCAATGAGTCACAGATGACATTAAAGAAATTAAACAATGTATGCAATCAAAAATGCAAATACAACTTACAGAAACCTGTGGGATTCAATGAAAGCAGTCCTCAGAGGAAAATTTATAGCTGTAAATTCTCATATTAGGAAAATGGAATTAGCACAAGAAACAACATAATCCTGCAGCTCAAACTTCTAGAAAAACAAGACCAAGTGAAGCCCAAAGGAGACCAAGTCAAGCCCAAAGAAGACCAAGTCAAGCCCAAAGAAAACTGTAAAGATCAGAGAAAAATTAATGCAATTAAGACTAAGAAAACAATACAAATAATGCATTTCAAAGTTGGTGCTTTGAAAGAACACATAAAACTGATAAACCCCTAGCCAACCTAATTAAAAAAAAAAAAAAGGAAAAAGCTCAACTCATTCAATAAGGAAAAGGGTGAAGTTACTAAACATCCGTGGAAATTTAGATCATCAATATCTACTTCAAAAATCTTTACCTTCATAGGATGGAAAATATGCAAGAAATGGACAGATTCCTAGAAACATATAAATTACCAAAGCTGAATCAAGAAGATATAAAAATTCTGAATAACCCAGTATCAGTTAATGAAATTGAAAATGTAATTAAAAACTTATCAACAAAGAAAAGCTTAAGTCCTAATGGATTCACAGCTAAATTCTATAAGAAATTTAGAGAAGATTTAGTGCCAATATTCCTCAAATTCTTTAATGAAATTAAAAGGGAAGCAATTTTCCCTAACTCATTCCTGGAGGCAAGTACTGCCCTGATACCAAAACCAGAAAAAGATCCAACCAAAAAGAAAGCTAAAAACCAACCTTCCTAATGAATATTGATGCAAAAATTCTAAATAAAATGCTAGGAAACAGGTTGTAGCAGATCATGAAGAAGATTATATACCATGACCAAGTAGGATTCATCCTAGAATGCAAGGAAGTTTCAACATATGTAAATCAATAAATGTAATACATCATACTGACAGAGCCAAAGACAAAAATCACACGATCATCTCAATAGATGCAGAAAAATCTTTTGATAAAGTCTAACACTCATTCATGATAAAAATGCTAGAGAAAATTGGAATAGTCTTTACCTCAATCTACTAAAAGCCATCTATGACAAACCAACAGCCAATGGCATACTAAATGGACAAAACTGAAAGCTTTCACTGTAAAATCAAGAACAAGACAAAGATGTGCACTATAATCACTTCTACTCAATATAGTTCTGAAATTATTAACCAGAGCAATTAGAAATAAAAGGAATAAGGGTAGGAAAGTTAGAAGTTAAATTATCATTATTGACAGATGATGTGATACTCTACATAAAAGACCCAAGAAAACTCCACCAAAAGACTTCTAGAATTAATAACCAAATTCATTAATGTAGCGGGATACAAAGTCAACACTCAGAAATCAATAGCATTCCTGTACACAAGCAACAAACTCACTGAGAGAAAACTAGGGAAACCACATCCTTCACAATAACATCCTGAAAATGAAATACTTAGGAATCAATCTAATAAAGGATATAAAATATCTATACACTGAAAAGTACAGTACTCTACAAATAGTAATTGAAGAGGATATCAAAAATGGAAGGATATCCCTTGCTCATTCATAGGAAGAAACAAGATTGTGAAAATGGCACACTCCCAAAACTCTTATTCCAATATAATGCAATCTCAATCCAAGTACCATTAGCATACCTCATAGATCTAGAGAAAACATTCCTAAAATTCACTTGGAAACCAAAGAGACATAAAATAGCAAAGGCAATCCTGAGGAACAGTGGCAAGCTAGGTAACATAATGATCCCATACTTGAAATTATACTACAAAGCTACTGTGATAAAAATCAGCACAATACTGGCCAAAAAAAAATACAGACCAGAGGATCAGTGAAACAGATTAGGAGATACAGACACAACTACAAAGACACTCATCCACCTTATCTTTGACAAAGGGGCCAAACATGTTCGCTGAGAAGATAACCTCTTCAATAAATGCTGCTGGAAAAACTGGCTTTCCACATGCTCAAGACTAAAACTAGACCCATGTCTATCACCATTTACTAAACTAAAGTCAAAATGAATCAAAGACATAAATATTAAAACAGAAACACTAAATCTACTGGAAGAGGAAGTAAGTAGAAACCTTGAAGCCATAAAGGTAGGCAGAAAATTCATGAACAAAAACCAAACTGCATGGGAAGTACTTCAAAGAATTAGCAACTGAAATTTCATCTTATCAAAAAGTTTTCACATTAAAAGAAATCACCAACAGAATGAAAAGAAACCTCATAGACTGAGAAAACTATTAGCAAACTGTCTCTCAGACAAAGGACTTCTATCTAGACCATATCAAGAATTGAAAAAAATCAGGCCCCTAAACTTCAATGACCCAATCCAAAAATGGGCATCTGAGATGAATACATACTTCTCAGATGAAGAAATACAAATGGCAAATAAATTCATGAAAAAAAATGTTCAACATCACTGATCAAGAGATGCCAATTAAAGCAACACTAAGATTCATCTCACTCAAGAAAGGATGGCTATCACAAGAAATGAACCAATAACAAATGCTGGTGGAGCCAAGGGGGAAAGAAACTCTTCTTCCCTGTTGGTAGGAATGTAGACTGGTGCAGCTAGTATGGCAATCAGTGTGGAAATTCCTCAAAAAACTAAAATTAAAGGTTCGTTCTACCCAGCTATTACCCTTCTGGTTATTTTCCCTGAAGAATTAAAAGCATCATAATACAGCACCCATGTTTATAGCACAACAATCTGTAATAACTAAATCTTGGAAACAGCCCAAATGCCCATCAAGCACAGAATGGATAAAAAATGATGTGGTATTTTTATAGAATGGAGTACTGCTTAGCCATAAAGAATGATACACTGGAGACTTTTTTAGATAAATGCATGCAATTAGCGATCATACTCATAAGTGAAATAAATTAGACTTCCTTGTGTAAATCTCATATTGTCTCTGTATTGTAAGAAACTGAAAGAGTAAATAAAATCCAAAACATACAATAGATATAAAGAAAGGAAAAGTAACTGCTCATAGGGATAAAACTGGGATGGGAAAAGAAGAAAAGGAAGGGAAAACAAAACTATATTTTATATATATATATATAATATATATTATATATATATATTATATATATAAAGTATATATCTATATTATATATAATATATAATATCTATATTATGTATTATATATTATAATTATATATATTATATAATTTATATTATATATATTATAATATATAATATTATATATGTTTATATATAATATATATGTTTGTATATATATTATATATATACCTAAGATAATTATACTACTGATTTCTATTCATTGGAAAGGACAGTTTATGCTTGTATTATTTGATCAATTTTGCATGCCTATATCTTGTAACCTCAATTGAAGACTACAATACACACTATATTAACCATCGTTAATTTCCTATTATCTTGTTTTGAATCTCTGCATCACTTTTTTTTTCTCTTTAAAAAGTAGATTTTTGGGTATCTTATTTATCTTTTTTCCCAAGCATATCATTGATTCACAATACATACAATTTAAAAAAGATGAATAGCAACAACAACAAAATAACTGCTCACATTATGCAAATCATAGAAACCCTTGTATAATTATCTTCTCAGTAGATCACTCAAACTTCCCCAGACTGAAATTTCAATGTTTAAATATAATTTTTCAATAGATATATACCATAACTGAATGTAACCAAATTGTTGTTTTTAAGATATAAACTTACCACTTTTGTAGAATGGCCAAATAAATCTAGGTTAACATTAATGCTGTATATAATTAGGAGGAATAAAATAAGGAAGGGAAAACAGGTAATAGTCCCTCAGCTAAAATAATACATGTATTTTGTTTCTGAGCTACTCATACTAATGGTGTTCTGAAAGTAAGGGAATATGAATTCCAATTAGAGTTCTGAGGCAAAGATAAGAATGCTATGGAGTTGCATATATTCTGAAAATTGAAGCAAATAAATGCATAATATTTTATTTTACATTCAGTACTTTACAAGTTATTATTTAGCTTCATTTATTACAGGAGTTGCAATTGAAGCAAAGGAAGCATTATCTTCAGTTAATGATATGTATTCTGGCTGATGACTATTTGAGTAGTACTGGTCAACTTTTTGTTTTAATTTCACTGAAATCTTCCTTTCTGTGAATAATTAACTTTATGATGGAAAATTTTGTTTCTTAGAAATATTCTCACCTCATCTCAAGTCAATAAACGTAAGAATATTTCTCTGATGTAAACAATCACATCATGCAAGGCACATCAATTTCTGGGTGTCTTGAAACAGCAAGAGTGTCTAGAATAATATATTCTAAACTCTTACTACAAGCCTCCCCTAGAAAATATATTACATATCCTGACCCCAACACACAAGCAGATACATACTCACTACTGAAGCAAAAGGTTCATAAGGCAATATTTACCTTTGATATTCAGGATTCATACTAATGTTTTCATTTTTTATCCAATTTTATTTAAAAATGGTTATAAGCCACTAAACTTATGAATAATATGCACCCACAATTGAGAAACAAGAAGGAATTTACTTGTAAATATATAAATTTTTTATTTCAGCAAAAGTTGATTCAGAAAAATGTAAACAGGAACAGTTCTCTTCATGAAGGAGAACCTTCACTGTGGAACAGAAGCTGTTGGCAGTATCTTTTAAAACAATTTCTCGAGTACCCTAATAGTGGAATTTTATTATTGATGAGTCTTGATTGTTTTGCAGTCAGATGTCTTCTATAAATTCTGTTTCACCAAGTTCCAGATATACATGTGGTATTATTTTGATTGTTGTAAAAATAATCATCTGTTTTCTGAGACTGTTTTTTCAGGATTGTAATTTTCATAGATGTCAAGAGATTACTGAAGGTATCTGAAACAGTCTTTTCCTAAATATACATAAAGAGATAGATGATAGATAGATAGATAGATAGATAGATAGATAGATAGATAGATACTAATGGTAAATATAAAAGGAAAAGAGAGAAAGGATATAGGAATGCTGGGAGTTTCAACTTCAGATTGAATCATCAGTGTCTTAGTTACTTCTCTTTCACTGCTGAGACAAAATACCCCACACCCTAAATTGAAGGAAGAAAAACATTTAAATCACAGTTTTTAGACACTTTAGTCTTTAATCAACTGCTTCCAAGATAAGGTGGTGTGGCAGAGGAGCAACCATTCATAGCAGCTGGGGTGGCAAAAGGCAACAAAAGCAACAAGAGCAAAACTGTAGGAGCAAGCCTCTTTTCCTCCCCTATATTGTATGCAGGCTACCCACCCTAGGGCAGATGTAATACTCACACTGCTCGTCCCAGCACTAGACAATGAACCAATCACAGACTCTACATTCGGTCACCTCTGAAACACCTGCCCCACCATGATTGTGTGAGACTCTAGGGAAACATCCAGACACAAACCCTAACAGTCAAAAAGGCCTTAACAAGAAGATGAGATTTGCAAAGAGATGTAAAGTGAGAACAAAACATGTAGATGAGTATCTTGAGGAGTTCTAGGTAGCAGTAACTCTGACTTTAAAGATTTTGCTACTGGAGCTTGCTTGTTATGTTGAAGGAGCAGAAAGGAGGCTACTTAAGTAAAATGATGAGCAGTAGGACATGATGCAAGAGAGGTTGCACAAGGCCAATTCTCTCAGACCCTGTGAGTTACAGTAATTATTTTGGTTTTACTTAGAGAAAAATGTGAAGCCACTAGAAGGGTGGAAGCAAGAGTACCATATAATTTATCCTACAGTTGGACACCGTTTCTCTGGCTATTGTGTGAGATACAGACTAAATGAGGTCTGAAACACAGTGTAGGAGCAGAGAAACTATTTACTTGATCCTTGCAATAAATTATGCAAAAAAATGATGCCAGTAGGAGTGAAAAAAAAGAAGTGGTAGAATAGTGGATCTATAGGGTCCATAAGGTGCTCCTAAAAGTATCTACACATTAGATCCTTTATAAAATGAGGAATCAGGATAATTCCAAGAATTTCGGCCTGAATTGCTAGAAGAGCTATTATTGATCAATTATAGCTATTAGAGAAAATGAAGAACATGTCTGAAAACAATAGGCCAAAGTTTAATTGAAGTCAAATAGAAAATAAATTTTCTTTGTACCTTTCATTAAGAAAATTATACAAATCATAAATGTACAGCTGGATGAGTTTTCACAAAGTATAGCACAGCATGTAGCTCAAGAAATAAAACAGTACTCGCATTTGAGGAATTCTCCAGCAAAAGTAATTATTTAATTATCCTGCATTTATGTTAAACTTTTGCTATATGGGAAATGAAGTTAAGTTAGACTACAGAGCAGATAAATCTTCAGAAATCAGAGATGTTAAGAAACTCACTCTGTATCCATGTGATGGGAATTAGTCATCAACTTGATCTCATAAAATTCATACTGAAAAGGTCTTTCTTAAAAATACAATGTGAGATGGATGGTAAAAATAGATACATTTTATGCTTAGGTTTCAAAGTTATAAAGTTCATAGGAGTTGCTAAAAAATACTGAGTTGACAAAAAACTTTTAAAAATGAAGTTGAATAATCTAAGGTCAAATAATCTTTGCAGTTAAAGTAACATACTCATTTTTTAGAAATCTTCACCATGATGAGTAGCAAAATAAAAATGCTGAGAATGAAAACAAGACCTGGAATTCACAAGCTGTATTTGTAGATGACAAAATGGCTATGTGAGGGTTGGAGATAGGAAGAAAGAAAACATAAGAAACAAAATTAAATTTCTAGATAACTTCTTTACCCCTCCTCCTCCTACCAATAGAACAAAACAAAAATTTAGAAATGAAAATCTTAGTGTGAAGCTAATGATATCTTTTTCTATAGATATAGAAAGTGCTAACTGATTCTAGAGAGATATTGAAGACAAAAGAAACCTTACAGGTCAGAAGAGCATAAGATTTTTACAATATTGAAGGAAAAACTATCATACAAAAATATTCTATACAGCAAAGTTATCCTTCATAAAAGAAAAACAGATAAAGGCATTCTTATCCAAACAAAAGCTAACAAGAGTGTATCTCCACCAGACCTATCATATAAGAAGTACTAAAAGTATTTCTTCAAACCAAAAGAGACATTAATGAGTGAAAGGAAACCATCAGAATATATAAAATTTCTGATAATACAGAAGTTCTAGGGGCTGGGGATTTAGCTCAGCTGCCTAAGTGCCTGCCTTGCAAGCACGAGGTCATGAGTTTGATCCCTGGTACCGATTAAAAAAAAAAACGAAGTTCTGATAACATAGAAAAGTTCTTAAAATTCAGATGGATGTAGAGTTCTCTAATAATTTAAGATGGTTCATAAATCATATCTTAGTGTGAAAACTAAAAACCATTAAAAATAACAGTATAGTAACAAATGTTATGAGATAGGCAATATATAAAACGGAACATCAAAAATTCAAAATATGATGAAGAATGGAGTTGTACTGTGTAAAGTTTTTATTAGTAGGTTTTCTCATTTCTTATCTAACATTGAAGCACCCAACTATATAAGCAATTATTAATAAACTGAAAGAGAGAAACTCTGATGCCATAGTGCTATAGGTTTTTAATACCTCATACTTAACATTAGACAAATTGATGATACAGAAAATCAAAGAAAAGACAGAAGTAAATTGCACTATACACAAGATGGACCTAACAGACATCTGCAGAATATTCCATTCATCAGCTGCTTAATATGCATTTGTTTCATCATGTATTTGTTTTATCATGGAACGTTCTCCAAGACAAATCATGAAATAGGCCATAAAATAGGCTTTAACAAATTTAAAACTGAATTTAAGGAATTTTTAAAGAACTATGTAAACACAATATAATAAAATTAAAAATCAATAACAAGAAAAATGTTAAATATTAAACAAATGCAAGGTAGTCATGGTGGTTCATACCTGTAATCTCAGTACTCTGAGAGAATGAAGCAAAGAGATCCTAAGTTTGAGCCAGGAGAAGCATTTCAAGAAGTTAGTGAGACTCTGTCTCAAAATACAAAATGAAAAGGACAGTATATAGCTCAGGGCTAAGGCACTGGTTTCATTACTCAGTACCAACAACAAAGACAAAACTGTGAAAATACATGGAAATTAAACTTACTCAGATGAAAGAAAGATAAATTTAAAAATGCTTTCAAACAAATAAAAATGGAGACAGAACATATCCAGGCCTGTGAGGCACAGTAAAAGCAGTACAAAGGGGAATTTATAGCCATCAGTGCCTACATTAAAAGCCCAGAAAAAGTTCAAGTAAATAATCTATTGCTTTACCTCAACTCAGTAACAGATAAACAAATAAACTTATTAAAGATGGGTGAACGACTTACATGGGCATTTCTCAAAAGAAGACATGCAAATATTAATAGGCATGTGACGGAAAATATTCAACATCGTTAATAATTAGGAAAATGCAAATCAAAACCATAACTGACATAACATTTCCCCCTTGTAATAATAGTAATTATAAAAAAGATGAAAGATTATAACTACTCATGAAGATGTGGAGAAAAGAGAACTCTTGCACAC
Organism: Hydrochoerus hydrochaeris; assembly: GCA_004027455.1. Taxonomy (NCBI): domain Eukaryota; kingdom Metazoa; phylum Chordata; class Mammalia; order Rodentia; family Hydrochaeridae; genus Hydrochoerus; species Hydrochoerus hydrochaeris. The sequence continues at coordinate 475,307 of PVLA01000703.1, forward strand.
TGTTGGTAGGAATGTAAATTAATACATTATGGAAAGAAATGTGGAAATTTTTTTAAAAAAATTAAAAATACACATGATCCAGCCATACAACTCCTAGGTTTATACCCAAAGGAAATAAAATTATGTTCAAAAGACTTCTACATTCCAATAATTACTGCAAAACTATTCACCATAACCAATAAGTGAAACAATCTATCTATCCATCAATGAATGCATGGGTGAAGAATATGCAGTGCATATGCATAATGGATTACTCAGCTATAAAATGAATGGAATCCTCATGGTTGGAATTAGAGATCATTACATTGAGCAAAATAATCCAAGCATAGAAAGATGAGTACTGCACAATTTCACTCATGTGGAATCTGAAAAGGTTAGGGAAGTCAAGAGCATAGTGACTGTTAGAAAAGGGTAGGGTAAGAAGGAGGGAGGAAGGAATATGGAAAAGTTGATCAATGGATGCAAAGTTAGGAGCATGATGTTCTGGCATGCTATGTAACAGTAAAATGGCTATAGTACCAATTGTATACTGTTTTGTATTTCAAAAAGCTACAGAAAAAGTTTCAATCTTTCACTAAAATAAATGATAAATGTTTGAGGAGATAAGATTAAGTTGACTTAAATACTATGCAATGTATATAAATATTAAAACATCACATAATGCCCCATTTTTTTATATATATATATATATATATATATATATATAAATGCCCCATTTTTATATATATATATATATATATATATATATATATATATATATAATATTATGTTTGTATGAATCAGCTTGAAAAGCAAAAGTTCAACCAAATACTTAAAAATACTAAGAAAATGAAAGGCCATAGTTGTTTAGGAATTTTTACTCTTATTTATGTATTTATTTATTTCTTCTAGTACTTATTTTTCCTTGTGAGGCAAATTCATATTGTGTCTTAAGAAACTTACTTATTCCTTATTATCAACACCATGGTAAGAGAAAATTAAAATACTTTTACCTCTCTTGGCAGCTAATAGGTGCCGGAGTCCAGCTGCGGCAGGGCTAAGGTTTCCCAAAGGTGATCAGGGAGTCTGCGATTGAGAGACAGAAAACACTGCACCCGTTTGTGAGTGAATCTGAATCCGCCTTTATTTTTTAGAAGCTGGAATATATATTTGCCAACCCTGGCAACAACCCCCAGCCCCAAGCAGGAAACGCCCCAGGCCCAGGGCCAGGCAGGGACAATCCCAAACAATAGGTGTTAATTGACCTCAACTCCAAGCAGAAAGCGCCCCAGGTTCAGGGCAATAGGTATCAATTAACACTTTAATCTTGACATTTAGTCAGCCCGGGAAATGCAATCCGATGTACCCGGATGCCCGCAGGAGGACCGGACACCCACAGGAGGAAGAGATGTGTGAGATTATTAGGCCGCTCCCTACATTGCTTTTCTTATCATTTATGGGAGTGGCAGTCCCTGCGAGGACAGCGCCTGTCTTAGGTCAAGGACTCTTCACATGTACCCAACCAGGCCTTACCCATCATGGGCCTGCAGGACAGCAATTGGTCCTGTGCCTGTCTTAGGCGGCCGGTGGCGTAACATATGGGTCCTAGT